>JBBBDQ010000451.1:0-197500 GCA_037127315.1 Ascarosepion bandense
GAACTAATGCAAAGTGAGACAGGTCCAGTTTGTGGTGGTCAAACGATAGGCATAAGCCTGGCTTGTATTAACATCTAATAGTAAAGTAGTGGTGGCTAAACTTGAATTCCTGTGTTTGGAAACAAACACTGAAAACACTGGAAGGTCTTACATCTCTTTGTGTGATGTATTCTAACCTGGCAGGAATGGGTCAGTGTATCTCTTCTGGGATGATCAAATGGGTATGTGACACTGGATAAAGATGATCACTTTTCTCTAAAGATATTTCAAAAGAAATCAGAAAACTAGCAAATCAACATAAAACGGTTTGTTCTCTTCTGAATAGACCGTACATCTGACGTAGCTGAAAACTGCCGGTGCTAGTATTTAATGGTGGGACAACAAATACTATAACAGCAAAAGATCAAGTAATTTATGAGGAATAAGAAAGCACATCTAAACAACCTCTGAATTAATCAGAGAAACGTTACTTACCAGTTTGCTCTGTTGAGAAAGTTGGAGGCAACTTTGTGGCTGGTAAGATAGTACTTCCTTACTTCTTTGATTCCATTTAAACATTTAATGGCAACATCCTCATTGTGTCCACAGTTATGTGTTCCCCAAGAAAGATTGGGACAATGTTCAAGATCATATTCTGATCCAGTACAACTGAGGTCATCAAGCTGATCACACCTTGCCCATTTCCAAATGTATTTGGAATTACTTGGTTCATCACTGAAATGAAAATTTAGTTAAAAAAAAACTAAATATATCACATAGTTAGTCAATGTAACAAATTCTTGGACTGATTCACATTCCAAATATAAATTAAAATGGCTGCAAATGATTTAGAAAACACCTTTCAATTAGGGCTGTTTAATGTTTTTAAGTAAAATACAAATAATTTACATGTAAAATTGTAAAATACTTAATAATTTCTAAATGTAAACAGTACTTCAAATGCTTTTGAAAGCAATGTTTATCTCATTCAAACCATCTATCCACTAGTACAAGTAACTACATACAAAATTGCTATATAGCTACGTAAGAGGGCTGTGTAAATATTCAAAGGTCTTGTCATCTTTAAAAATCAAATTGTTGGATATTATGGTTTACACTTTGCCAAGTATTTTCTAGAGTTACTTTAGAATAGAAAATATGAAAAATAGCTGAATTTATAATGTACTACATGTATGTGGTAAGGTATCTTAGAAACCAGCTTTCATCTCACGTAGCCAGATTGAAGAATATAGTGTGCCTTTTGATAATGCTTTTGATAGCAAAGTTAAGGTGAATACAAAGCACAAATAACTCTATTTTGTTCACTGTTTTCAAAACTGTGTAAAAATATATTTTGACCAATAGAAAAAGGAATTGGCTTGAGGCTAAAGAATAAACCTAGGTAAATTTTAAAGCCCTCATGTCAAAACTTCTTTGACCAGTGGCATAGGTTGGACTTACAAACTGAGAAAGTAACAATCCAATGCCAAATGGCATTTAGATATAAATAGGCAAAGAAAGTTGAATAAATGAGAAGAAAGACAGAAAGTAGAGTCCCATGTGTCTGAATTACACTGGTGTCAAATGACAAGATGATACATTATAAGACTCTAATGAGAAGAGAGGAATTTCAAATAACTCTCTATTCAATTCCTAAGCTAAGTACTTTAAAATATATTTTGATATTTACATTAAATACAAACATATAATTTTTTATTTGAGAAACAATTTCTCTCAATGTTTTTATGTATTTGGGAATATTTGTGTTCAATGATTTCATATGAATATTTTCTCTTCTTAATCATTTCATCAAAACCATGAAACTTTAATGTTTGATGACTTCTGCTGAAACAAGCTACTGATATCTGAAATGTAAATTTCACATAAATCTCTTATCTTGTTTCATTCAAAAAATAACACGTGTTTCCTTGTCATTATGCCTATATAACTCAAAGTTAATCTACCTTAAACCATCTATACACTAGTATATATATAAATCACTATATATTAGAGAAGAATATTTTTACATAAAGAGGGAATGTAAAATATTGAAAGGTCATGTAAACTTTACAATAACACAGTAGTATTACATATGAAATATTGACATTGCAAGTTTACAAGAGTTAGTTATTTAGAATCAAACTAACTCTGTATGAACTTTGCAAAGTGTCATGTAAGGAAATAATAGCATTTATAATGTACTATAAAGTGTGGTAGGGTATGTAAGGAGCAATGCAGTGATCCTTCTAATTCAGTCTTGGAAGGGAAAAAGGAAAGCCATGACCAAAAGTGAGGTGCAAAAATAAGTAAAATGGTGGGAGAAGGCTACACATTAACCTTGTGTGAAGAAGTGCAGGTAATTTACAGGAAGTAAAATGAGAAAGGAAGGAAGCTGTGTTATATGGTATCTGTGAGCATTTCAATGATTTTAGCCAAGCTAGCAGATAAACACCTTCAGATTTTTCTTCCAAATGTGTGTTAGGCTCTACTTACCATATTTTTATACTCTCAAGTGTACTTCATGTACTTAATGCAGTAGATATAGATCAGATCACTGGATATATTCACAAATACCTTTTATGGCTTAGTAATATTTTTCTGATGAAAAGTTTTCCTTATTCTCATGAATTCACCTAGAATCGCTGAGATTACAGATCAATGAAAATCTAGTTTTTAACAACAGGAACTAAAAACAAACAATTTGTGTGTTTCAACATTTTTGCCAATGTCATTTGTCGTAGTCATTGCATCCATAATTGTTTTTTTCTCAGCAGATAAATTATAAAAACATTCAAATTCAAAATTACCTGTATCCCATCATTCGACAAATAACTTTTGCATCATTGTTATCAAAAAAAGAGTCATCACAGACAGTTCCTTTGACTCCATTACTTAGTGATTTTATCTTCCAATCATTTCTGATGCGCCACCAATAAGCCAGATTCTGACGTCTGCAGAGAAAAAGGTATAACCTAAAAACAAGACAGTGAGACATGAAAAAATTGTCATATATTTAAACATATGTTTTAGACATATGACACTGTTTTATTGTGACCAAGATATATAGTTATATATATATATATATATATACTGACAATTATTAGGATGTCAACAAACCATTTTCAAATATTACATTTTATGTTTTTATTTTATATCTCTTATTATAGTAATATGTTAGAAAAGGATTTGTACAGAAAATGCATTGCAAATAGTTTGCATTATGGAAATAATCTGCCAAATACTTTACTGCAAAATATGTTTCTCATCATTACTATATAAACATGTTACAATTAAACCATTACAATGCTTTTAATTCATTTCCAATAAGTACATTGCCAGAAATTTTTATTCTTGAAATGTGTTTGACAAAAATGTTTGCCTTTTAATTTTATGATAACAATTATTTGTATTGCAAATATCTAATAAAATATTTTAATTACAGAACATAAATTGAGTGTCAGTATTTTAGTCACCATTAATGCTTCATATTGTTACGTAATAATTATGCATGAGATGAAAGCTTCATAAATTGTTGGTTAATTTACTGACATAATCAACACTTTTCTTGATTTATTTCATGCTGAATGGCTCTTTTATGAAAAAATATTTTTAAAGAACAATGCAAAGAGACACAGGTCCAGTTTGTGATAGAGTCAAAATGATAGACACAAGTCTTGATTGTATTAACGTCTAATAGTAAAGTAGTGATTAAAAGCTGAATTCTGATTTTGGAAATGCTTCACCTGGAGAAAAACACTTTTCAGGAAGGTCTTACATCTCTTTGTGTGATGTTTTCTAAGCACAGCCAGGGCAGAAATGATCAGTGTAACTCTCTTTTGGGACCAAATCAGATGAAATTACTACTTTCTCTCTAAAGACATTTCAAAAGAACTTGAAAAACTAGCAAAAACTACATAAAAAGTGTTTGTCTTTTTCTAAATGGACCATCTGAGAAAAGCTGAAAACTACCGTCGCCAATATTTAATGGCAACAAAAAATACTATAACAGCAAAAGATTAAGTAATTCATGGAAGGATAATAACGCACATCTAAACAACTTCTGAATTAATCAGAGAAAAGTTATTTACCAGTTTGTTCTGTTGAGAAAATTAGAGGTAACATTGTGGCTGGTAAGATAGTACTTGATTCATTTAAACATTTAATGGCAACATCCTCATTGTGTCCGCAGTTATGTGTTCCCCAAGAAAGATTGGGACACTGTTCAAGATCATATTCTGATCCAGTACAACTGCAGGTCAATAATGAATCTGCATACATTTCAAATGTATTCGGAATTACTTGTCCATCACTGAAATGAAAAGTTAGTTAAAAAAAAACTAAAAATATCACATAGTTGGTCAATGTAAACAATCTTGAGTGATTCATATTCCCAAATATAACAAAATGACTGCAAATGATTGAAAACACCTTTCAATTGAGCTGACTACTTCTAGACAAAATACAAATAATTCAAATAAATTGTAGAAAACGTATTAAAATGAAAAGGAAATCATTCCATAGATAATGTACTATGTGTGACAGGGTATATCTAAGGAGGAATGAAGTCATCTTCTTCAAGTCGAACTAAAGCAGATGGAAAGACATGACTGAAAGTGAGGTGCATAATTGCACGGTGGAGAAAACTACACATTAACCTTGTGTGATGAGTGCAGGTAATTTACTGAAGTGAACCAAGGTAGTAAGGAAGCTGTGGGAGGTTGCATCTATCAGCATTTTCAACAAGAATACAGACAAGCTAGCTGATAATTAAACACTTTCAGATTTTTCTTTCCAAAAGTGTGTTAGTTTGTTTCTGACATGTTTTTATACTCTCAAGTGTACTTCATGTACTTAACACTGTAGAAATAGATCAGACCAGTGGATATATTCACAAATAAATTTTATTGCTAATTAATATTTTCTGGAATAAAAATTTTCCTTTATTTTGAAGAATTCTTCCTAGAAACGGTGAGAGTGCAGATCAAAGATATTAGGCTTAACAACGGTAAACATGAAAATAAACAATTTGTGTGTTTAACACAACTGATTTTTGCCACTATAATTTATCATAGTCATTGCATTCATAATGAATTCATTTTTTCTCAAAAGAAAAATTATAAAAAAATTCAAAATCAAAATTACTTGTCTCCCATCATTGAGCAATAACTTTTGCACTGTTATTATCAAAATAGTCATCACAGACAGTTCCTTTGTTCATTACGAGTGATTTCAATTCTTTAATCATTTCTGATGTGCCACCAATGAGCAGGATCAGTATCACTGAAAAATGAATTAATTAAAAAGACAGTAAGACGTGTAAAATTTTCATATATTTAAACATGTCTTGGATATATAATACTGTTTTAATTGTGACTAAAATATATATATATATATATATATATATATTTAAATACATACAGATAAGTACAAGAATATTAACACATCATTTCAAACATTACTTTTTGTGTTTCATTTTATATCTGTTATTATAGTAACTGTTATTTGCAAAATAAGTTTATATAAATTGTTTGTAGTGCAAAAATCAACTAAGAACATTTTATTATAGGAAAAATGTGAGGCCAGTATTTAAATCACCATTAATGCTTCATATTTTTCATTAAAAATTATACATAGATGAAACTTCTTAAATTGTAGGTTAAATTTACTGACATAATCAACATTTCTTGGTTTATTTTAATTCTGAATGGCTCCTTTATAGGAAAACATTTATAATGAACTAATGCAAAGTGAGACACACAGGTCAGTTTGTGGTAGTGTTAAAATGATAGGCACAAGCTGTGCCTTAATTAACATCTAATAGTAAAGTAGTGGTGGCTAACTGAATTCCTGTGTTTGGAAATGTTCACCTGGAAACACTTTCGGGAAGGTCTTACATCTCTTTGTGTGATGTATTCTAACCTGGCAGGAATGGGTCAGTGTATCTCTTCTGGGATGATCAAAATGGGTATGTGACACTGGATAGCATGATCACTTTTCTCTCTAAAGATATTTCAAAGAAATCAGAAAACTAGCAAATCAACATAAAACGTGTTTGTCTTCTTCTGAATGAGCCGTACATCTGACGGAAGCCTAAAAACTACTTTGATTGCTAGTATTTAATGGTGACAACAAATACTATAACAGCAAAAGACTAAGTAATTTATGGAGGAATAATAAAGCACATCTAAACAACTTCTGAATTCAATCAGGCAGTACCTGGTTGCTCTGTGTGAAGATTAGAGTAACTTTGTGGCTGGTAAGATAGTACTTATGATTCATTTAAACATTTAATGGCAACATCCTCATTGTGTCCACAGTTATGTGTTCCCCAAGAAAGATTGGGACAATGTTCAAGATCATATTCTGATCCAGTACAACTGAGGTCATCAAGCCAGATCACACCTTGCCCATTTCCAAATGTATTTGGAGTACTTGTCATCACTGAAATGAAAATTTAGTTAAAAAAAACTAAATATCACATAGTTAGTCAATGTAACAAATTCTTGGACAATTCCTTCAATATAACAAAATGGCTGCAAATGATTTAGAAACACCTTTCAATTAGGCTGTTTAATGTTTGGCAAAAATACAAATAATTTTACATGTAAATTGTAAAATACTTAATAATTTCTAAATGTGTAAACAGTACTTCAAATGCTTTTGAAAGCAATGTTTATCTCATTCAAACCATCTATCCACTAGTACAAGTAACTACATACAAATTGCTATATAGCTACGTAAGAGGGCTGTGGCAAATATCAAAGGTCTTGTCATCTTTAAAAATCAAATTAGTGTTAGATATTAGGTGACACTTTTACCAGTATTTTCTAGAGTTACTTCTTTAGACAATAAAAATGAATTGCTAATGTACTACATGTATGTAGTAGGTATCTAGAAACCAGTCATCCTCATCTTGATCAGATTGAAGAATATAGTAAGCCTTTTGATAATGCTTTTGATAGCAAAGTTAAGGTGAATACAAAGTGACTGATAACTCTATTTTGTTCACTGTTTCAAAACTGTGTAAAAATATATTTTGACCAATAGAAAAAGGAATTGGCTTGAGGCTAAAGAATAAACCTAAGTGCAAGATTTTAAAGCCCTGTGTCAAATTTTCTTTGACCAGTGGCATAGGTTGGACTTACAGCTTTGGAAAAAAGTAACAAGCCAATGTCAAATGGCATTTAGATATAAATAGGCAAAGAAGTTGAATAAATGAGAAGAAAGACAGAAAGTAGAGTCCCATGTGTCCTGATTACACTGGTGTCAAATGACAAGATGATACATTATAAGACTCTAATGAGAAGAGGAATTTCAAATAATATTCATTCTAAGCTAAGTACTTTAAAATATATTTTGATATTTACATTAAATACATGACTTTTCTGTTTTTTATTTGAGAAACAATTTCTCTCAATGTTTTTATGTATTTGGGAATATTGTATTTATTGATTTCATATGAATATTTTCTCTTCTAATCATTTCATCAAAACCATGACTTTAATGTTGACTTCTGCTGAAACAAAGCTACTGATATCTGAAATGTGTAAATTTCTACATAAATTCTTTATCTTGTTTCATTCAAAATAACACGTGTTTCCTTGTCATTATGCCTATATAACTCAAAGTTAATCTAATACCTTAAACCATCTATACACTAGTACATATATAACTATATAGCTAGAGAAGAATATTTTTACATAAAAGAGGGAATGTAAAAAGTATTGAAAGGTCATGTAAACTTTACAATAACACAGTAGTATTACATATGAAGATGACACATTGCAGTTCTTACAAGAGTTAGTTATTTAGGAATCAAACTAACTCTTTGTATGAACTTTGCAAAGTGTCATGTAAGGAAATAATAGCATTTATAATGTACTATGTATATGTGGTAGGGTATGTAAGGAGCAATGCAGTGATCCTTTTCAATTCAGTCTGAAGGAAAAAGGAAAGCCATGACCAAAAGTGAGGCAAAATATGCAATGGTGGAGAAGTGCCACATTAACCTTGTGTGAAGAAGTGCAGGTAATTTACAGGAAGTAAAATGGAGAAAGGAAGGAAGCTGTAAGATATGGTATCTGTGAGCATTTCAACAAGGATTTTAGCCAAGCTAGCAGATAAACACTTTCAGATTTTTCTTTCCAAATGTGTGTTAGGCTCCTTCTACTTACCATATTTTTATACTCTCAAGTGTACTTCATGTACTTAATGCAGTAGATATAGATCAGATCACTGGATATATTCACAAATAATTTTTATGGCTTAGTAATATTTTCTGGATGAAAAGTTTTCCTTTATTCTCATGAATTCTACCTAGAATCGCTGAGATTACAGATCAATGAAAATCTAGTTTTTAACAACAGGAACTAAAAAAACAAACAATTTGTGTGTTTCAACATTTTTGCCAATGTCATTTGTCGTAGTCATTGCATCCATAATTGTTTTTTTCTCAGCAGATAAATTATAAAACATTCAAATTCAAAATTACCTGTATCCCATCATTCGACAAATAACTTTTGCATCATTGTTATCAAAAGAGTCATCACAGACAGTTCCTTTGACTCCATTACGAGTGATTTCGATTCTTCCTAACATTTCTGATGCGCCACCAATAAGCCAGATTCTGACGTCTGCAGAGAAAAAGGCATAACTTAAAACAAGACAGTGAGACATGAAAAAATTGTCATATATTTAAACATATGTTTTAGACATATGACACTGTTTTATTGTGACCAAGATATATAGTTATATATATATATATATATATATACTGACAATTATTAGGATGTCAACAAACCATTTTCAAATATTACATTTTATGTTTTTATTTTATATCTCTTATTATAGTAATATGTTAGAAAAGGATTTGTACAGAAAATGCATTGCAAATAGTTTGCATTATGGAAATAATCTGCCAAATACTTTACTGCAAAAATATATTTCTCATCATCTACTATATAAACATGTTACAATTAATTAAACCATTACAATGCTTGCCAATTGTTTCAATAAGTACATTGCCAGAAATTTTTATTCTTGAAATGTGTTGACAAAATGTTTGCCTTTTAATTTTATATTAACAATTATTTGTATTGCAAATATCTAATAAAAACTCATTTTTAATTACAGAACATAAATTGAGGGTCAATACTTTAGTCACCATTAATGCTTCATATTTATTACGTAATAATTATGTGAGATGAAAGCTTCATAAATTGTTGGTTAATTTACTGACATAATCAACACTTCTTGATTTATTTCATGCTGAATGGCTCTTTTATGAAAAAATATTTATAAAGAACTAATGAGAGACACAGGCCTGTTTGTGATAGAGTCAAAATGATAGACACAAGTCTTGATTGTATTAACGTCTAATAGTAAAGTAGTGATTAGCTGAATTCTGATTTTGGAAATGTTCACCTGGAGAAAAACACTTTTCAGGAAGGTCTTACATCTCTTTGTGTGATGTTTTCTAAGCACAGCTGAGATGGCAGAAATGGGTCAGTGCATCTCTTTTGGGATCGTCAGATGAGTATCACTTTCTCTAAAGACATTTCAAAAGAACTTGGAAAAAAAACTAGCAAAAACTACATAAAAGTGCTTGTCTTTTTCTAAATGGACTGTACATCTGAGAAAAAGTTGAAAACTACCGTCGCCAATATTTAATGGCAACAAAAAATACTATAACAGCAAAAGATTAAGTAATTCATGGAAGGATAATAACGACATTACCCAAACAACTTCTAATTAATCAGGAGAAAAGTTATTTACCAGTTTGTTCTGTTGAGAAATTAGAGGTAACATTGTGGCTGGTAAGATAGTATCTGATTCATTTCAACATTTAATGGCAACATCCTCATTGTGTCCGCAGTTATGTGTTCCCAAGAAAGATTGGGACACTGTTCAAGATCATATTCTGATCCAGTACAACTGAGGTCATCAAGCCAGATCACACCTTGCCCATTTCCAAATGTATTCGGAATTACTTGTCCATCACTGAAATGAAAAGTTAGTTAAAAAAAACTAAAAATATCACATAGTTGGTCAATGTAAACAATCCTTGGACTGATTCATATTCCTCAAATATAACAAAACAGACTGCAAATGATTGAGAAACACCTTTCAATTAGGCTGACTACTTCTAGACAAAATACAAATAATTCAAATATAAATTGTAGAAAACGTATTAAATGAAAGGAAATCATTCCCATAGATAATGTACTATGTATATGTGGTATATATCTAAGGAGGAATGCAGCTATCTTCTTCAAGTCAGACTAAAGCAGATAGGAAAGACATGACTGAAAGTGAGGTGCATAATTGCACGGTGGAGAAAACTACACATTAACCTTGTGTGATGAGTGGCAGGTAATTTATAAGAAGTAAAATGAGGTAGTAAGGAAGCTGTGGGAGGCTGTATCTATCAGCATTTTCAACAAGAATTTTTAGACAAGCTAGCTGATAATTAAACACTTTCAGATTTTTCTTTCCAAAAGTGTGTTAGTTTGTTTCCACTGACCATGTTTTTATACTCTCAAGTGTACTTCATGTACTTAACACTGTAGAAATAGATCAGACCAGTGGATATATTCAAATAAATTTATTGCTAATTAATATTTTCTGAATAAAAATTTTCCTTTATTTCTTGAAGAATTCTTCCTAGAAACGGTGAGAGTGCAGATCAACGAAAATCTTGACTTAACAACGGTAAACATGAAAATAAACAATTTGTGTGTTTCAAAATTTTTGCCACTATAATTTATCATAGTCATTGCATTCATAATGAATTCATTTTTCAAAAAGAAAAATTATAAAAAAATTCAAAATCAAAATTACTTGTGTCCCATCATTCGACAAATAACTTTTTGCATCATTGTTATCAAAATAGTCATCACAGACAGTTCCTTTGGTGCCATTACGAGTGATTTAAATTTCAATCATTTCTGATGTGCCACCAATAAGCCGGATTCTGATATCTACTGAAAAAAATGGATAATTAAAAAGACAGTAAGACGTGTAAAATTTTCATATATTTAAAACATGTCTTGGATATATAATACTGTTTAATTGTGACTAAGATATATATATATATATATATATATATATATATTTAAATACATACAGATAAGTACAAGAATATTAACACATCATTTTCAAACATTACTCTTTGTGTTTTCATTTTATATCTGTTATTATAGTAACTGTTGCAAATAAGGATTTATATAAATTGTTTGTAGTGCAAAAATCAACTAAAAGTTATTTTTATTATAGGAAAGAATGTGAGCTCAGTATTCTAGTCACCATTAATGCTTCATATTTATGGTAAAAATTATGCATGGGTATTTAAAACTTCATAAAATTGTAGGTTAATTTACTGACATAATCAACATTTCTTGGTTTATTTCATTCTGAATGGCTCCTTTATAGGAAAACATTTATAATGAACTAATGCAAAGTGAGACACAGGTCCAGTTTGTGGTAGTGTTAAAATGATAGGCACAAGCCTGGCTTGTATTAACATCTAATAGTAAAGTAGTGGTGGCTAACTGAATTCCTGTGTTTGGAAATGTTCACCTGGAAAAAACACTTTTCGGGAAGGTCTTACATCTTTTGTGTGATGTATTCTAACCTGGCAATGGGTCAGTGTATCTCTTCTGGGATGATCAAATGGGTATGTGACACTGGATAGCATGATCACTTTTCTCTCTAAAGATATTTCAAAAGAAATCAGAAAACTAGCAAATCAACATAAAACGTGTTTGTCTTCTTCTGAATAGACCGTACATCTGACGGAAGCTAAAAACTGCCGGTGCTAGTATTTAATGGTGACAACAAATACTATAACAGCAAAAGACTAAGTAATTTATGGAGGAATAATAAAGCACATCAACAACTTCTTAATTAATCAGAGAAACGTTACTTACCAGTTTGCTCTGTTGAGAAAGTTGGAGGTAACTTTGTGGCTGGTAAGATAGTACTTACTTGATTCATTTTGTTACTTAATGGCAACATCCTCATTGTGTCCACAGTTATGTGTTCCCCAAGAAAGATTGGGACAATGTTCAAGATCATATTCTGATCCAGTACAACTGAGGTCATCAAGCCAGATCACACCTTGCCCATTTCCGTGTATTTGGAATTACTTGTCCATCACTGAAATGAAATTCTAGTTAAAAAAAACTAAATATATCACATAGTTAGTCAATGTAACAAATTCTTGGACTGATTCACATTCCCAAATATAACAAAAATGGCTGCAAATGATTTAGAAACACCTTTCAATTAGGCTGTTTAATGCTGAAATACAAATAATTTACATGTAAATTGTAAAATACTTAATAATTTCTAAATGTGTAAACAGTACTTCAAATGCTTTTGAAAGCAATGTTTATCTCATTCAAACCATTCATTCAATAGTACAAGTAACTACATACAAATTAAATATAAGTTACGTAAGAGGGCTGTGTAAAATATTCAAAGGTCTTGTCATCTTTAAAAATCAAATTAGTGTTAGATATTAAGACATACTTTGCCAAGTATTTTCTAGAGTTACTTCTTTAGAATAGAAAATATGAAAAATAGCTGAATTATAATGTACTACATATGGCAGTAAGGTATCTAGGAAAAACCAGTCATCCTCATATCGAGTCAGATTGAAGAATATAGTAAAGCCTTTTGATAATGCTTTTGATAGCAAAGTTAAGGTGAATACAGCATAAATAACTCTATTTTGTCTACTGTTTTCAAAACTGTAAAAATATATTTGGACTAATAGAAAAAAAGGAATTGGCTTGAGGCTAAAGAATAAACCAGGTAAATTTTAAAGCCCTCATGTCAAAATTTCTTTTGACCAGTGGCATAGGTTGGACTTACAAACTGAGAAAAAGTAACAAGCCAATGTCAAATGGCATTAGGATATAAATAGGCAAAGAAAGCTGAATAAATGAGAAGAAAGACAGAAAGTAGAGTCCCATGTGTCTGAATTAGCACTGGTGTCAAATGACAAGATGATACATTATACACTTGCTGAGAAGAGAGGAATTTCAAATAACTCTATTCAATTTCTGGTTAAGTACTTTAAAATATATTTTGATATTTACATTAAATAGCAAACATATAATTTTTATTTGGAGAAACAATTTCTCTCAATGTTTTTATATTGTAAAATATTTGTGTTCAATGATTTCATATGAATATTTTCTCTAATCATTTCATCAAAACCATGAAACTTTAATGTTTGATTACTTCTGCTGAAACAAGCTACTGATATCTGAAATGTGTAAATTTCTACATAAATTCTTTATCTTGTTTCATTCAAAATAACACGTGTTTCCTTGTCATTATGCCAGAGAACAAAGTTAATCTACCTAAAACCATCTATACACTAGTACATATATAAATCACTATATAGCTAGAGAAGAATATTTTTACATAAAAGAGGGAATAAAATATTGAAAAGGTCAGTGTAAACTTTACAATAACACAGTAGTATTACATATGAAGATGACACATTGCAGTTTCCACAAGAGTTAGTTATTTAGAATCAAACTAACTCTTGTATGAACTTTGCAAAGTGTCATGTAAGGAAATAATAGCATTATAATGTACTATGTATATGTGGTAGGGGTATGTATGTATAATGAAAGATCCTTTCAATTCAGTCTGGAAGTGGAAAAAGCAGCCATGACCAAAAGTGAGGTGCAAATATGCAATGGTGGAGAAGAAGCACATTAACCTGTGTGAAGAAGTGAAAATTTCATAGGAAGTAAAATGAGAAAGGAAGGAAGCTGTAAGATATGGTATCTTTCAGAGCATTTCAACAAGGATTTTAGCCAAGCTAGCAGATAAACACTTTCAGATTTTTCTTTCCAAATGTGTGTTAGGCTTCTTCTTACTTACCATATTTTTATACTCTCAAGTGTACTTCATGTACTTAATGCAGTAGATATAGATCAGATCACTGGATATATTCACAAATAGCTCTTTATGGCTTTAGTAATATTTTCTTGATGAAAAGTTTTCCTTTATTCTCATGAATTCTACCTAGAATCGCTTGAGATTACAGATCAATGAAAAATCTAGTTTTTAACAACAGGAACTAAAAACAGCAATTGTGTGTTTCAACATTTTTGCCAATGTCATTTGTCGTAGTCATTGCATCCATAATTGTTTTTTTCTCAGCAGATAAATTATAAAAACATTCAAATTCAAAATTACCTGTATCCCATCATTCGACAAATAACTTTGCATCATTGTTATCAAAAGAGTCATCACAGACAGTTCCTTTGACTCCATTACGAGTGATTTCGATTCTTCCAATCATTTGATGCGCCACCAATAAGCCGATTCACGTCTGCAGAGAAAAAAGGTATAACTTAAAAACAAGACAGTGAGACATGAAAAAATTGTCATATATTTAAACATATGTTTTAGACATATGACACTGTTTTATTGTGACCAAGATATATAGTTATATATATATATATATATATATACTGACAAATTATTAGGATGTCAACAAAACCATTTTCAAATATTATCATGTTTTTATTTATATCTTATTATAAAAAATATGTTAGAAAAGGATTTGTACAGAAAATGCATTGCAAATAGTTTGCATTATGGAAATAATCTGCCAAATACTTTACTGCAAAAATATATTTCTCATCATCTACTTATGGAAATATGTTACAATTAATTAAACCATTACAATGCTTGCCAATTGTTTCAATAAGTACATTGCCAGAAATTTTATTCTTGAAATGTGTTGACAAAAATGTTTGCCTTTTAATTTTATATTAACAATTATTTGTATTGCAAATATCTAATAAAACTCATTTTTAATTACAGAACATAAATTGAGGGTCAGTATTTTAGTCATCATTAATGCTTCATATTTATTACGTAATAATATGCATGAGATGAAAGTCATAAATTGTTGGTTAATTTACTGACATAATCAACACTTGATTTATTTCATGCTGAATGGCTCTTTTATGAAAAAATATTTATAAAGAACTAATGCAAAGAGAGACACAGGTCCAGTTTGTGATAGAGTCAAATGATAGACACAAGTCTTGATTGTATTAACGTCTAATAGTAAAGTAGATTATTGAATTCTGATTTTAAAAATGTTCACCTCTGGAGAAAAACACTTTTTCAGGAAGGTCTACATCTCTTTGTGGATGTTTTCTAAGCACAGCTGAGATGGCAGAAATGGTCATGTATCTCTTTGGGATCGTCAGATGAGTATCACTTTCTCTAAAGACATTTCTTAAAAGAACTTGGAAATCTAGTAAAAACTATAAAAAGTGTGTTTGTCTTTTCTAAATGGACTGTACATCTGAGAAAAGTTGAAAACTACCGTCGCCAATATTTAATGGCAAATGTGGCCACTATAACAGCAAAAGATTAAGTAATTCATGGAAGGATAATAACGCACATCTAAACAACTTCTGAATTAATCAGAGAAAAGTTATTTACCAGTTTGTTCTTGTTGAGAAAATTAGTAACATTGTGGCTGGTAAGATAGTACTTGATTCATTTAAACATTTAATGGCAACATCCTCATTGTGTCCGCAGTTATGTGTTCCCCAAGAAAGATTGGGACACTGTTCAAGATCATGTCCTACTGATCCAGTACAACTGAGGTCATCAAGCCAGATTTTTACCTTGCCCATTTCCAAATGTATTAGATTACTTGTCCATCACTGAAATGAAAAGTTAGTTAAAAAAAACTAAAAATATCAACGTAGTTGGTCAATGTAAACAATCCTTGGACTGATTCATATTCCCAAATATAACAAAATGACTGCAAATGATTGAGAAACACCTTTCAATTAGGCTGACTACTTCTAGACAAAATACAAATAATTCAAATATAAATTGTAGAAAACGTATTAAAATGAGAAATAATTCATGATAATGTACTATGTATATGTGGTAGGGTATCTAAGGAGGAATGCAGTCATCTTCAAGTCAGACTAAAGCAGATAGGAAAGACATGACTGAAAGTGAGGTGCATAATTGCAGAGTGGAAAACTACACATTAACCTTGTGTGATGAGTGCAGGTAATTTATAAGAAGTAAAATGAGGTAGCGGAAAACATTGGAGGTTGCATCTATCAGCATTTCAACAAATTTTAGACAAGCTAGCTGATAATTAAACACTTTCAGATTTTTCTTTCCAAAAGTGTGTTAGTTTGTTTCCACTGACCATGTTTTTATACTCGCAAGTGTGCTTCATGTACTTAACACTGTAGAAATAGATCAGACCAGTGGATATATTCACAAATAAATTTTATTGCTAATTAATATTTTCTGGAATAAAAATTTTCCTTTATTTTGAAGAATTCTTCCTAGAAACGGTGAGAGTGCAGATCAACGAAAGTCTTGACTTAACAACGGTAAACATGAAAATAAACAATTTGTGTGTTTCAAAATTTTTGCCACTATAATTTATCATAGTCATTGCATTCATAATGAATTCATTTTTTCTCAAAAAGAAAAATTATAAAAAATTCAAAATCAAAATTACTTGTGTCCCATCATTCGACAAATAACTTTGCATCATTGTTATCAAAATAGTCATCACAGACAGTTCCTTTGGTGCCATGATACGAGTGATTTCAATTCTTTAATCATTTCTGATGTGCCACCAATAGGCAGTTCTGATATCTACTGAAAAAAATGGATAATTAAAAAGACAGTAAGACGTGTAAAATTTTCATATATTTAAACATGTCTTGGATATATAATACTGTTTAATTGTGACTAAGATATATATATATATATATATATATATATATATTTAAATACATACAGATAAGTACAAGAATATTAACACATCATTTTCAAACATTACTTTTTGTGTTTTCATTTTATATCTGTTATTATAGTAACTGTTGCAAATAAGGATTTATATAAATTGTTTGTAGTGCAAAAATCAACTAAAAGTTATTTTTATTATAGGAAAGAATGTGAGGGCCAGTATTCTAGTCACCATTAATGCTTCATATTTATGAGGTAAAAATTATGCATAAGATGAAACTTCATAAATTGTAGGTTAATTTACTGACATAATCAACATTTCTTGGTTTATTTCATTCTGAATGAAACCTTTATAGGAAAACATTTATAATGAACTGAAATGCAAAGTGAGACACAGGTCCAGTTTGTGGTAGTGTTAAAATGATAGGCACAAGCCTGGCTTGTACAATACCCAGCATCTAATAGTAAAGTAGTGGTGGCTAACTGAATTCCTGTGTTTGGAAATGTTCACCTGGAAAAAAACACTTTTCGGGAAGGTCTTGCTCTCTTTGTGTGATGTATTCTAACCTGGCAGGAATGGGTCAGTGTATCTCTTCCAGGATGATCAAATGGGTATGTGACACTGGATAGCATGATCACTTTTCTCTCTAAAGTCTTCAAAGAAATCAGAAAACTAGCAAATCAACATAAAACGTGTTTGTCTTCTTCTGAATAGACCGTACATCTGACGGAAGCTAAAAACTGCCGGTGCTAGTATTTAATGGTGACAACAAATACTATAACAGCAAGACACAGTATTTGTATGGAGGAATAATAAAGAAAGCACATCTAAACAACTACAGATTAATCAGAGAAACGTTACTTACCAGTTTGCTCTGTTGAGAAAGTTGGAGGTAACTTTGTGGCTGGTAATTGGTAACACAGCAAGTTCATTTAAACATTTAATGGCAACATCCTCATTGTGTCCACAGTTATGTGTTCCCCAAGAAAGATTGGGACAATGTTCAAGATTATCTTCTGATCCAGTACAACTGAGGTCATCAAGCCAGATCACACCTTGCCCATTTCCAAATGTATTTGGAATTACTTGTCCATCACTGAAATGAAAATTTAGTTAAAAAAACTAAATATATCACATAGTTAGTCAATGTAACAAATTCTTGGACTGATTCACATTCCCAAATATAACAAAATGGCTGCAAATGATTTAGAAACACCTTTCAATTAGGCTGTTTAATGTTTGGCAAAATACAAATAATTTACATGTAAATTGTAAAATACTTAATAATTTCTAAATGTAAAACAGTACTTCAAATGCTTTGAAAGCAATGTTTATCTCATTCAAACCATCTATCCACTAGTACAAGTAACTACATACAAATTGCTGGTATAGCACAAGAGGGTTGCACAAAATATCTAAAGGTCTTGTCATCTTTAAAAATCAAATTAGTGTTGGGATATTAAGACGACACTCTCACAAGTATTTGTTACTTTTAGAAAATATGAAAAATAGCTGAATTTATAATGTACTACATGTATGTGGTGTAAGGTATCTAGGAAACCAGTCATCCTCATCGAGTCAGATTGAAGAATATAGTAAAGCCTTTTGATAATGCTTTTGATAGCAAAGTTAAGGTGAATACAAAGTACAAATAACTCTATTTTGTTCACTGTTTTCAAAACTGTGTAAAAATATATTTTGACCAATAGAAAAAGGAATTGGCTTGAGGCTAAAGAATAAACCTAGGTAAATTTAAAGCCCTCATGTCAAATTTTCTTGGCCTCAGTGGCATAGGTTGGACTTACAAACTGAGAAAAAGTAACAAGCCAATGTCAAATGGCATTTAATAAATAGGCAAAGAAAGTTGAATAAATGAGAAGAAAGACAGAAAGTAGAGTCCCATGTGTCTGAATTACACTGGTGTCAATGACAACACGATATTATAAGACTCTAATGAGAAGAGAGGAATTTCAAATAACTCTATTCACCTCAAGTTGTACTTTAAAATATATTTTATATTTTACATTAAATACAAACATATAATTTTTATTTGAGAAACAATTTCTCTCAATGTTTTTATGTATTTGGGAATATTTGTGTTCAATGATTTCCACATGAATATTTTCTTCTTAACCTATTTCCATCAAAACCATGAAACTTAATGTTTGATTACTTCTGCTGAAACAAGCTACTGATATCTCAAATGTGTAAATTTCTAATATAAAATTTTTATCTTGTTTCATTCAAAAGAATAATGTTTCCTTGTCACTATGCCTATATAACTCAAAAAGTTAATCTACCTTAAACCATCTATACACTAGTACATATATAAATCATTATATAGCTAGAGAAGAATATTTACATAAAAGGGGGAATGTAAAATATTGAAAGGTCATGTAAACTTTACAATAACACAGTAGTATTACATATGAAGATGACACATTGCAGTTCTTACAAGAGTTATTATTTAGAATCGAACTAACTCTTGTATGAACTTTGCAAAGTGTCATGTAAGGAAATAATAGCATTTATAATGTACTATGTATATGTGGTAGGGTATGTAAGGAGCAATGCAGATCCTTTTCAATTCAGTCTGAAGGAAAAAGGAAAGCCATGACTAAAAGTGAGGCAAAATATGCAATGGTGGAGAAGGCTACGCATTAACCTGGTGTGAAGAAGTGCAGGTAATTTACAGGAAGTAAAATGAGAAAGTAAGGAAGCCGTAAGATATGGTATCTGTGAG
Source organism: Ascarosepion bandense (assembly GCA_037127315.1). Classification (NCBI taxonomy): domain Eukaryota; kingdom Metazoa; phylum Mollusca; class Cephalopoda; order Sepiida; family Sepiidae; genus Ascarosepion; species Ascarosepion bandense. Next base: position 19,497 of record JBBBDQ010000451.1, read on the forward strand.
CATTTCAACAAGGATTTTAGCCAAGCTAGCAGATAAACACTTTCAGATTTTTCTTTCAAATGTGTGTTAGGCTCTTTCTACCTGTATTTTTATCACACAGTGCTTATGTACTTAGCAATGCAGTAAGATATAGATCACTGGATATATTCACAAATAATTTTTATGGCATAGTAATATTTTCTGGATGAAAAGTTTTCCTTTATTCTCATGAATTCTACCTAGGTACCGCTGAGATTACAGATCAATGAAAATCTAGTTTTTAACAACAGGAACTAAAAAAACAAACAATTTGTGTGTTTCAACATTTTTGCCAATGTAATTTGTCGTAGTCATTATCACTGGTTATTTTTTATAAACAGATAAAGTCCATAATACATTCAAATTCAAAAAAATTACCTGTATCCCATCATTCGACAAATAACATCATTGTTATCAAAAGAGTCATCACAGACAGTTCCTTTGACTCCATTACGAGTGATTTCGATTCTTCCAAATGTTCTGATCGCCACCAATGACGGATTCTGACGTCTGCAGAGAAAAAAGAGGTATGCTTAAAAACAAGACAGTGAGACACTTAAGGGTAATATATTTGAAAACATATATTTAGACATATGACACTGTTTTATTGTGACCAAGATATATAGTTATATATATATATATACTGACAATTATTAGGATGTCAACAAACCATTTTCAAATATTACATTTTATGTTTTATTTGATATCTCTTATTATAGTAATATGTTAAATGAAATTGTACAGAAACTGCATTGAAATAGTTGCATTATGGAAATAATCTTCCAAATACTTTTATAAAAATATATTTCTGTCATCTGCTAATATATTAATTAATTAAACCATTACAATGCTTGCCAATTGTTTCAATAAGTACATTGCCAGAAATTTTATTCTTGAAATGTATTGACAAAAATAATTTGCCTTTTAATTTTATTTTAACAATTGTTGTAGTGCAAATATCTAATAAAACTCATTTTTAATTACAGAACATAAATTGAAGTTGATATTTAGTCTCACCATTAATGCTTCATATTTATTACGTAATAATTATGCATGAGATGAAAGCTTCATAAATTGTTAGGTTAATTTTGTTAATCAACATGTGATTCATTTCATGCTGAATGGCTCTTTTATGAAAAATATTTATAAAATAATGCAAGAGAACTGAGTCCAGTTTCTTGATAGAGTCAAAATGATAGACACAAGTCTTGATTGTATTAACGTCTAATAGTAAAGTAGTGATTAGCTGAATTCCTGATTTTGAAGTATTCACCTGGAGAAAAACACTTTTCAGGAAGGTCTTACATCTCTTTGTGTGATGTTTTCCATGCCAGCTGAGATGGCAGAAATGGGTCAGTATCTCTTTTGGGATCGTCAGATGAGTATCACTCTCCTCTAAGAGACATTCAAAAGACTTGAAAAACCATGGCTTAAAAAGTGTTTGTCTTTTTTCTAAATGGACTGTACATCTGAGAAAAGCTGAAAACTACCGTCGCCAATATTTAATGGCAACAAAAAATACTATAACAGCAAAAGGTCAAGTAATTCATGGAAGGATAATAACACATCTATAAAACAACTGAATTAGTAAGAAGAAGTTATTTAGTTTGTTCTGTTGAAAATTAGAGTATGACATTGTGGCTGGTGAGTTGTGCTTGCTTCATTTAAACATTAATATGTATCCTCGTGTCCACTGATTATGTGTTCCCCCAAGAAAGATTGGGACAATGTTCAGTCATATTCTGATCCAGTGACACTGAGGTCATCAAGCCAGATCACACCTTGCCCATTTTCAAATGTGTTAATTGTATCCATGCTGAAATGAAAAGTTAGTTAAAAAAACTAAAAATATCATAGTTGGTCAATGTAAACACAATCCTTGGACTGATTGTATTACAATATAACAAAGTAACAATGCCAAATGATTTGACTTTTCAATTAGGCTGACTACTTCTAGACAAAATACAAATGACAAATATAAATTACAATGACAATGATAAAATGAAATCATTACTGGATAATGTACTATGTATATGGTAGGGTATCTAAGGAGGAATGCAGTCATCTTCTTCAGAACTAAAGCAGATGGAAAAGACATTTGAAAGTGGATGCATGATGCTGCAGTGGAGAAAAACTACACATTAACCTTGTGTGATGAGTGCAGGTAATTGTAGAAATGAAATGAGGTAGTAAGGAGAACTTGTAGGAGTTGCATGTAATGTTTTTCAACAAAAATTTTTAGGTAAGCTGTGGATAATTGACACTTTCAGATTTTCTTTCCAAAAGTGTTAGTTTGTTCCTGACATATTTTTATACTCTCAAGTGTACTGTGTGCTAACACTGTAGAAATAGATCAGACCAGTGGATATATTCACGTGTAATTTTATTGCTAATTATTATTTTGGAATAAAAATTTGCACTGCCTTTATTCATAGAAGAATTCTTCCTAGAAAGCAGTGAAATTTTAGATCAACGAAAATCTTGACTTAACAACGGTAAACACTAAAAATAAACAATGTGTGTTTCAAAATTTTACTATAATTTATCATAGATATTTACACATTCATAATGATTCATTTATTCTCAAAAGAAAAATTATAAAAAAATTCAAATTCAAAATTACTTGTGTCCCATCATTCGACAAATAACTTTTGCATCATTGTTATCAAAATAGTCATCACAGACAGTTCCTTTGGTGCCATTACGAGTGATTTCAATTCTTCCAATCATTTCTGATGTGCCACCAATAAGCCGGATTCTGATATCTACTGAAAAAAATGGATAATTAAAAAGACAGTAAGACGTGTAAAATTTTCATATATTTCAACATGTCTTGGATATATAATACTGTTTAATTGTGACTAAGATATATATATATATATATATATATATATATATATATTTAAATACATACAGACAAGTACAAGTATATTAACACATCATTTTCAAACATGACTTTTTGTGTTTTCATTTTATATCTGTTATTATAGTAACTGTTGCAAATAAGGATTTATATAAAAACTGCATTGCAAAAAGTGTTTGTATTAGAGAAATAATCTGACAAATAATGTATTTTAGTTTTATATCAACAATTGTTTGTAGTGCAAAAATCAACTAAAAGTTATTTTTATTATAGGAAAGAATGTGAGGGCCAGTATTCTAGTCACCATTAATGCTTCATATTTATGAGGTAAAAATTATGCATAAGATGAAAGCTTCATAAATTGTAGGTTAATTTACTGACATAATCAACATTTCTTGGTTTATTTCATTCTGAATGGCTCCTTTATAGGAAAACATTTATAAAGAACTAATGCAAAGTGAGACACAGGTCCAGTTTGTGGTAGAGTCAAAATGATAGGCACAAGCCTGGCTTGTATTAACATCTAATAGTAAAGTAGTGGTGGCTAACTGAATTCCTGTGTTTGGAAATGTTCACCTGGAAAAAAACACTTTTCGGGAAGGTCTTACATCTCTTTGTGTGATGTATTCTAACCTGGCAGGAATGGGGTCAGTGTATCTCTTCTGGGATGATCAAATGGGTATGTGACACTGGATAGCATGATCACTTTTCTCTCTAAAGATATTTCAAAAGAAATCAGAAAACTAGCAAATCAACATAAAACGTGTTTGTCTTCTTCTGAATAGACCGTACATCTGACGGAAGCTAAAAACTGCCGGTGCTAGTATTTAATGGTGACAACAAATACTATAACAGCAAAAGACTAAGTAATTTATGGAGGAATAATAAAGCACATCTAAACAACTTCTGAATTAATCAGAGAAACGTTACTTACCAGTTTGCTCTGTTGAGAAAGTTGGAGGTAACTTTGTGGCTGGTAAGATAGTACTTACTTGATTCATTTAAACATTTAATGGCAACATCCTCATTGTGTCCACAGTTATGTGTTCCCCAAGAAAGATTGGGACAATGTTCAAGATTATCTTCTGATCCAGTACAACTGAGGTCATCAAGCCAGATCACACCTTGCCCATTTCCAAATGTATTTGGAATTACTTGTCCATCACTGAAATGAAAATTTAGTTAAAAAAAACTAAATATATCACATAGTTAGTCAATGTAACAAATTCTTGGACTGATTCACATTCCCAAATATAACAAAATGGCTGCAAATGATTTAGAAACACCTTTCAATTAGGCTGTTTAATGTTTGGCAAAATACAAATAATTTACATGTAAATTGTAAAATACTTAATAATTTCTAAATGTGTAAACAGTACTTCAAATGCTTTTGAAAGCAATGTTTATCTCATTCAAACCATCTATCCACTAGTACAAGTAACTACATACAAATTGCTATATAGCTACGTAAGAGGGCTGTGTAAAATATTCAAAGGTCTTGTCATCTTTAAAAATCAAATTAGTGTTAGATATTAAGACGACACTTTGCCAAGTATTTTCTAGAGTTACTTCTTTAGAATAGAAAATATGAAAAATAGCTGAATTTATAATGTACTACATGTATGTGGTAAGGTATCTAGGAAACCAGTCATCCTCATCGAGTCAGATTGAAGAATATAGTAAAGCCTTTTGATAATGCTTTTGATAGCAAAGTTAAGGTGAATACAAAGTACAAATAACTCTATTTTGTTCACTGTTTTCAAAACTGTGTAAAAATATATTTTGACCAATAGAAAAAGGAATTGGCTTGAGGCTAAAGAATAAACCTAGGTAAATTTTAAAGCCCTCATGTCAAAATTTTCTTTGACCAGTGGCATAGGTTGGACTTACAAACTGAGAAAAAGTAACAAGCCAATGTCAAATGGCATTTAGATATAAATAGGCAAAGAAAGTTGAATAAATGAGAAGAAAGACAGAAAGTAGAGTCCCATGTGTCTGAATTACACTGGTGTCAAATGACAAGATGATACATTATAAGACTCTAATGAGAAGAGAGGAATTTCAAATAACTCTATTCAATTCCTAAGCTAAGTACTTTAAAATATATTTTGATATTTACATTAAATACAAACATATAATTTTTATTTGAGAAACAATTTCTCTCAATGTTTTTATGTATTTGGGAATATTTGTGTTCAATGATTTCATATGAATATTTTCTCTTCTAATCATTTCATCAAAACCATGAAACTTTAATGTTTGATTACTTCTGCTGAAACAAGCTACTGATATCTCAAATGTGTAAATTTCTACATAAATTCTTTATCTTGTTTCATTCAAAATAACACGTGTTTCCTTGTCATTATGCCTATATAACTCAAAGTTAATCTACCTTAAACCATCTATACACTAGTACATATATAAATCACTATATAGCTAGAGAAGAATATTTTTACATAAAAGGGGGAATGTAAAATATTGAAAGGTCATGTAAACTTTACAATAACACAGTAGTATTACATATGAAGATGACACATTGCAAAGTTCTTACAAGAGTTAGTTATTTAGAATCGAACTAACTCTTGTATGAACTTTGCAAAGTGTCATGTAAGGAAATAATAGCATTTATAATGTACTATGTATATGTGGTAGGGTATGTAAGGAGCAATGCAGTGATCCTTTTCAATTCAGTCTGAAGGAAAAAGGAAAGCCATGACTAAAAGTGAGGTGCAAAATATGCAATGGTGGAGAAGGCTACGCATTAACCTGGTGTGAAGAAGTGCAGGTAATTTACAGGAAGTAAAATGAGAAAGTAAGGAAGCCGTAAGATATGGTATCTGTGAGCATTTCAACAAGGATTTTAGCCAAGCTAGCAGATAAACACTTTCAGATTTTTCTTTCCAAATGTGTGTTAGGCTCTTTCTACTTACCATATTTTTATACTTTCAAGTGTACTTCATGTACTTAATGCAGTAGATATAGATCAGATCACTGGATATATTCACAAATAATTTTTATGGCATAGTAATATTTTCTGGATGAAAAGTTTTCCTTTATTCTCATGAATTCTACCTAGAATCGCTGAGATTACAGATCAATGAAAATCTAGTTTTTAACAACAGGAACTAAAAAAACAAACAATTTGTGTGTTTCAACATTTTTGCCAATGTAATTTGTCGTAGTCATTGCATCCATAATTCTTTTTTTCTCAGCAGATAAATTATAAAAACATTCAAATTCAAAATTACCTGTATCCCATCATTCGACAAATAACTTTTGCATCATTGTTATCAAAAGAGTCATCACAGACAGTTCCTTTGACTCCATTACGAGTGATTTCGATTCTTCCAATCATTTCTGATGCGCCACCAATAAGCCGGATTCTGACGTCTGCAGAGAAAAAAGGTATAACTTAAAAACAAGACAGTGAGACATGAAAAAATTGTCATATATTTAAACATATGTTTTAGACATATGACACTGTTTTATTGTGACCAAGATATATAGTTATATATATATATATACTGACAATTATTAGGATGTCAACAAACCATTTTCAAATATTACATTTTATGTTTTTATTTGATATCTCTTATTATAGTAATATGTTAAATGAGGAATTGTACAGAAACTGCATTGCAAATAGTTTGCATTATGGAAATAATCTGCCAAATACTTTACTGCAAAAATATATTTCTCATCATCTACTATATAAACATGTTACAATTAATTAAACCATTACAATGCTTGCCAATTGTTTCAATAAGTACATTGCCAGAAATTTTTATTCTTGAAATGTATTGACAAAAATGTTTGCCTTTTAATTTTATTTTAACAATTATTTGTAGTGCAAATATCTAATAAAACTCATTTTTAATTACAGAACATAAATTGAGGGTCAGTATTTTAGTCACCATTAATGCTTCATATTTATTACGTAATAATTATGCATGAGATGAAAGCTTCATAAATTGTTGGTTAATTTACTGACATAATCAACACTTCTTGATTTATTTCATGCTGAATGGCTCTTTTATGAAAAAATATTTATAAAGAACTAATGCAAAGAGAGACACAGGTCCAGTTTGTGATAGAGTCAAAATGATAGACACAAGTCTTGATTGTATTAACGTCTAATAGTAAAGTAGTGATTAGCTGAATTCCTGATTTTGGAAATGTTCACCTGGAGAAAAACACTTTTCAGGAAGGTCTTACATCTCTTTGTGTGATGTTTTCTAAGCACAGCTGAGATGGCAGAAATGGGTCAGTGTATCTCTTTTGGGATCGTCAGATGAGTATCACTTTCTCTCTAAAGACATTTCAAAAGAACTTGAAAAACTAGCAAAAACTACATAAAAAGTGTTTGTCTTTTTTCTAAATGGACTGTACATCTGAGAAAAGCTGAAAACTACCGTCGCCAATATTTAATGGCAACAAAAAATACTATAACAGCAAAAGATTAAGTAATTCATGGAAGGATAATAACGCACATCTAAACAACTTCTGAATTAATCAGAGAAAAGTTATTTACCAGTTTGTTCTGTTGAGAAAATTAGAGGTAACATTGTGGCTGGTGAGGTTGTACTTGCTTCATTTAAACATTTAATGGCAACATCCTCATTGTGTCCGCAGTTATGTGTTCCCCAAGAAAGATTGGGACACTGTTCAAGATCATATTCTGATCCAGTACAACTGAGGTCATCAAGCCAGATCACACCTTGCCCATTTCCAAATGTATTCGGAATTACTTGTCCATCACTGAAATGAAAAGTTAGTTAAAAAAAACTAAAAATATCACATAGTTGGTCAATGTAAACAATCCTTGGACTGATTCATATTCCCAAATATAACAAAATGACTGCAAATGATTTAGAAACACCTTTCAATTAGGCTGACTACTTCTAGACAAAATACAAATAATTCAAATATAAATTGTAGAAAACGTATTAAAATGAAAGGAAATCATTCCATAGATAATGTACTATGTATATGTGGTAGGGTATCTAAGGAGGAATGCAGTCATCTTCTTCAAGTCAGACTAAAGCAGATAGGAAAGACATGACTGAAAGTGAGGTGCATAATTGCACGGTGGAGAAAACTACACATTAACCTTGTGTGATGAGTGCAGGTAATTTATAAGAAGTAAAATGAGGTAGTAAGGAAGCTGTGGGAGGTTGCATCTATCAGCATTTTCAACAAGAATTTTAGACAAGCTAGCGGATAATTAAACACTTTCAGATTTTTCTTTCCAAAAGTGTGTTAGTTTGTTTCCACTGACCATGTTTTTATACTCTCAAGTGTACTTCATGTACTTAACACTGTAGAAATAGATCAGACCAGTGGATATATTCACAAATAAATTTTATTGCTAATTAATATTTTCTGGAATAAAAATTTTCCTTTATTCTGAAGAATTCTTCCTAGAAACGGTGAGAGTGCAGATCAACGAAAATCTTGACTTAACAACGGTAAACATAAAAATAAACAATTTGTGTGTTTCAAAATTTTTGCCACTATAATTTATCATAGTCATTGCATTCATAATGAATTCATTTTTTCTCAAAAGAAAAATTATAAAAAAATTCAAATTCAAAATTACTTGTGTCCCATCATTCGACAAATAACTTTTGCATCATTGTTATCAAAATAGTCATCACAGACAGTTCCTTTGGTGCCATTACGAGTGATTTCAATTCTTCCAATCATTTCTGATGTGCCACCAATAAGCCGGATTCTGATATCTACTGAAAAAAATGGATAATTAAAAAGACAGTAAGACGTGTAAAATTTTCATATATTTCAACATGTCTTGGATATATAATACTGTTTAATTGTGACTAAGATATATATATATATATATATATATATATATATATATATATATATATATTTAAATACATACAGACAAGTACAAGTATATTAACACATCATTTTCAAACATGACTTTTTGTGTTTTCATTTTATATCTGTTATTATAGTAACTGTTGCAAATAAGGATTTATATAAAAACTGCATTGCAAAAAGTGTTTGTATTAGAGAAATAATCTGACAAATAATGTATTTTAGTTTTATATCAACAATTGTTTGTAGTGCAAAAATCAACTAAAAGTTATTTTTATTATAGGAAAGAATGTGAGGGCCAGTATTCTAGTCACCATTAATGCTTCATATTTATGAGGTAAAAATTATGCATAAGATGAAAGCTTCATAAATTGTAGGTTAATTTACTGACATAATCAACATTTCTTGGTTTATTTCATTCTGAATGGCTCCTTTATAGGAAAACATTTATAAAGAACTAATGCAAAGTGAGACACAGGTCCAGTTTGTGGTAGAGTCAAAATGATAGGCACAAGCCTGGCTTGTATTAACATCTAATAGTAAAGTAGTGGTGGCTAACTGAATTCCTGTGTTTGGAAATGTTCACCTGGAAAAAAACACTTTTCGGGAAGGTCTTACATCTCTTTGTGTGATGTATTCTAACCTGGCAGGAATGGGGTCAGTGTATCTCTTCTGGGATGATCAAATGGGTATGTGACACTGGATAGCATGATCACTTTTCTCTCTAAAGATATTTCAAAAGAAATCAGAAAACTAGCAAATCAACATAAAACGTGTTTGTCTTCTTCTGAATAGACCGTACATCTGACGGAAGCTAAAAACTGCCGGTGCTAGTATTTAATGGTGACAACAAATACTATAACAGCAAAAGACTAAGTAATTTATGGAGGAATAATAAAGCACATCTAAACAACTTCTGAATTAATCAGAGAAACGTTACTTACCAGTTTGCTCTGTTGAGAAAGTTGGAGGTAACATTGTGGCTGGTAAGATAGTACTTACTTGATTCATTTAAACATTTAATGGCAACATCCTCATTGTGTCCACAGTTATGTGTTCCCCAAGAAAGATTGGGACAATGTTCAAGATTATCTTCTGATCCAGTACAACTGAGGTCATCAAGCCAGATCACACCTTGCCCATTTCCAAATGTATTTGGAATTACTTGCCCATCACTGAAATGAAAATTTAGTTAAAAAAAACTAAATACACGTTATAGTTAGGTCAATGTAACAAATTCTGGACTGATTCACATTCTATAAACATAACAAAAATGGCTGCAAATGATTTAGAAACACCTTTCAATTAGGCTGTTTAATGTTTTACAAAATACAAATAATTTACAATGAAAATTGTAAATACTTATTACTTAACAAACAGTACTTCAAATGCTTTTGAAAGCAATGCTTCATTCAAACCATCTATCCACTAGTACAAGTAACTACATACAAATTAAGTATAGCTACAGTAGAAGAGGGCTGTGTAAAATATCTAAAGGTCTTGTCATCTTTAAAAATCAAATTAGTGTTAGATAAGACGACATTTGCCAAGTATTTTCTAGAGTTATTTCTTTCGAATAGAAAATATGAAAAATAGCTGAATTTATAATGTACTACATGTATGTGGTAAGGTATCTAGGAAAACCAGTCATCCTCATCGAGTCAGATTGAAGAATATAGTAAAGCCTTTAGATAGCAAAGTTAAGGTGAATACAAAGTACAAATAATCCCATTTTTAATTCACTGTTTTCAAAACTGTGTAAAAATATATTTTGACCAAATAGAAAAAGGAATTGGCTTGAGGCTAAAGAATAACCTAGGTAAATTTTAAAGCCTTCTGAAGTCAAAATTTTCTTTGACCAGTGGCATAGGTTGGACTTACAAACTGAGAAAAAGTAACAAGCCAATGTCAAATGGCATTTAGATATAAATAGCAAAGAAAGTTGAATAAATGAGAAGAAAGACAGAAAGTAGAGTCCCATGTGTCTGAATTACACTGGTGTCAAATGACAAGATGATACATTATAAGACTCTAATGAGAAGAGAGGAATTTCAAATAACTCTCTATTCAATTCTAAGTACTTTAAAATATATTTTGATATTTACATTAAATACAAACATATATGTATTTGAGAAACAATTTCAATGTTTTTATGTATTTGGGAATATTTGTGTTCAATGATTTCATATGAATATTTTCTCTTAACTATTTCATCAAAACCATGAAACTTTAATGTTTGATTACTTCTGCTGAAACAAGCTACTGATATCTCAAATGTGTAAATTTCACATAAATTCTTTATCTTGTTTCATTCAAAATAACACGTGTTTCCTTGTCATTGCGTCTATAACTCAGTAATTTTTTAAACCATCTATACACTAGTACATATATAAATCACTATATAGCTATAGAGAAGAATATTTTTACATAAAAGGGGGAATGTAAAATATTGAAAGGTCATGTAAACTTTACAATAACACAGTAGTATTACATATGAAGATGACACATTGCTCTTAAGGAGTTAGTTATTTAGAATCGAACTAACTCTTGTATGAACTTTGCAAAGTGTCATGTAAGGAAATAATAGCATTTATAATGTACTATGTATATGTGGTAGGGTATGTAAGGAGCAATGCAGTGATCCTTTTCAATTCAGTCTGAAGGAAAAAAGGAAAGCCATGACTAAAAGTGAGGTGCAAAATATGCAATGGTGGAGAAGGCTACACATTAACCTTGTGTGAAGAAGTGCAGTTAATTTACAGGAAGTAAAATGAGAAAGTAAGGAAGCTGTAAGATATGGTATCTGTGAGCATTTCAACAAGGATTTTAGCCAAGCTAGCAGATAAACACTTTCAGATTTTTCTTTCCAAATGTGTGTTAGGCTCTTTCTACTTACCATATTTTTATACTCTCAAGTGTACTTCATGTACTTAATGCAGTAGATATAGATCAGATCACTGGATATATTCACAAATAATTTTTATGGCATAGTAATATTTTCTGGATGAAAAGTTTTCCTTTATTCTCATGAATTCTACCTAGAATCGCTGAGATTACAGATCAATGAAAATCTAGTTTTTAACAACAGGAACTAAAAAAACAAACAATTTGTGTGTTTCAACATTTTTGCCAATGTAATTTGTCGTAGTCATTGCATCCATAATTCTTTTTTTCTCAGCAGATAAATTATAAAAACATTCAAATTCAAAATTACCTGTATCCCATCATTCGACAAATAACTTTTGCATCATTGTTATCAAAAGAGTCATCACAGACAGTTCCTTTGACTCCATTACGAGTGATTTCGATTCTTCCAATCATTTCTGATGCGCCACCAATAAGCCAGATTCTGACGTCTGCAGAGAAAAAAGGTATAACTTAAAAACAAGACAGTGAGACATGAAAAAATTGTCATATATTTAAACATATGTTTTAGACATATGACACTGTTTTATTGTGACCAAGATATATAGTTATATATATATATATATATACTGACAATTATTAGGATGTCAACAAACCATTTTCAAATATTACATTTTATGTTTTTATTTTATATCTCTTATTATAGTAATATGTTAAATGAGGAATTGTACTGAAACTGCATTGCAAATAGTTTGCATTATGGAAATAATCTACCAAATACTTTACTGCAAAAATATATTACTCATCATCTACTATATAAACATGTTACAATTAATTAAACCATTACAATGCTTGCCAATTGTTTCAATAAGTACATTGCCAGAAATTTTTATTCTTGAAATGTGTTGACAAAAATGTTTGCCTTTTAATTTTATATTAACAATTATTTGTATTGCAAATATCTAATAAAACTCATTTTTAATTACAGAACATAAATTGAGGGTCAGTATTTTAGTCACCATTAATGCTTCATATTTATTACGTAATAATTATGCATGAGATGAAAGCTTCATAAATTGTTGGTTAATTTACTGACATAATCAACACTTCTTGATTTATTTCATGCTGAATGGCTCTTTTATGAAAAAATATTTATAAAGAACTAATGCAAAGAGAGACACAGGTCCAGTTTGTGATAGAGTCAAAATGATAGACACAAGTCTTGATTGTATTAACGTCTAATAGTAAAGTAGTGATTAGCTGAATTCCTGATTTTGGAAATGTTCACCTGGAGAAAAACACTTTTCAGGAAGGTCTTACATCTCTTTGTGTGATGTTTTCTAAGCACAGCTGAGATGGCAGAAATGGGTCAGTGTATCTCTTTTGGGATGGTCAGATGAGTATCACTTTCTCTCTAAAGACATTTCAAAAGAACTTGAAAAACTAGCAAAAACTACATAAAAAGTGTTTGTCTTTTTTCTAAATGGACTGTACATCTGAGAAAAGCTGAAAACTACCGTCGCCAATATTTAATGGCGACAAAAAATACTATAACAGCAAAAGATTAAGTAATTCATGGAAGGATAATAACGCACATCTAAACAACTTCTGAATTAATCAGAGAAACGTTACTTACCAGTTTGCTCTGTTGAGAAAGTTGGAGGTAACATTGTGGCTGGTAAGATAGTACTTACTTGATTCATTTAAACATTTAATGGCAACATCCTCATTGTGTCCGCAGTTATGTGTTCCCCAAGAAAGATTGGGACAATGTTCAAGATCATATTCTGATCCAGTACAACTGAGGTCATCAAGCCAGATCACACCTTGCCCATTTCCAAATGTATTCGGAATTGCTTGTCCATCACTGAAATGAAAATTTATTTAAAAAAAAATAAAAATATCACATAGTTGGGCAATGTAAACAATCCTTGAACAGATTCACATTCCCAAATATAACAAAATGACTGCAAATGATTTAGAAACACCTTTCAATTAGGCTGTTTAATGTTTGGCAAAATACAAACAATTTACATGAAAATTGTAAAAAACTTAATAATTTCTAAATGTGTAAACAGTACTTCAAATACTTTTGATAGCAATGTTTATCTCATTCAAACCATCTATCCACTAGTACAAGTAACTACATACAAATTGCTATATAGCTACGTAAGAGGGCTGTGTAAAATATTCAAAGGTCTTATCATCTTTAAAAATCAAATTAGTGTTAGATATTAAGACGACACTTTGCCGAGTATTTTCTAGAGTTACTTCTTTAGAATAGAAAATATGAAAAATAGCTGAATTTATAATGTACTACATGTATGTGGTAAGGTATCTAGGAAACCAGTCATCCTCATCGAGTCAGATTGAAGAATATAGTAAAGCCTTTTGATAGCAAAGTTAAGGTGAATACAAAGTACAAATAACTCTATTTTGTTCACTGTTTTCAAAACTGTGTAAAAATATATTTTGACCAATAGGAAAAGGAATTGGCTTGAGGCTAAAGAATAAACCTAGTTAAATTTTAAAGCCCTTCATGTCAAAATTTTCGTTGACCAGTGGCATAGGTTGGACTTACAAACTGAGAAAAAGTAACAAGCCAATGTCAAATGGCATTTAGATATAAATAGGCAAAGAAAGTTGAATAAATGAGAAGAAAGACAGAAAGTAGAGTCCCATGTGTCTGAATTACACTGGTGTCAAATGACAAGATGATACATTATAAGACTCTAATGAGAAGAGAGGAATTTCAAATAACTCTATTCAATTCTTAAGCTAAGTACTTTAAAATATATTTTGATATTTACATTAAATACAAACATATAATTTTTATGTGAGAAACAATTTCTCTCAATATTTTTATGTATTTGGGAATATTTGTGTTCAATGATTTCATATGAATATTTTCTCTTCTAATCATTTCATCAAAACCATGAAACTTTAATGTTTGATTACTTCTGCTGAAACAAGCTACTGATATCTCAAATGTGTAAATTTCTACATAAATTCTTTATCTTGTTTCATTCAAAATAACACGTGTTTCCTTGTCATTATGCCTATATAACTCAAAGTTAATCTACCTTAAACCATCTATACACTAGTACATATATAAATCACTATATAGCTAGAGAAGAATATTTTTACATAAAAGGGGGAATGTAAAATATTGAAAGGTCATGTAAACTTTACAATAACACAGTAGTATTACATATGAAGATGACACATTGCAAAGTTCTTACAAGAGTTAGTTATTTAGAATCGAACTAACTCTTGTATGAACTTTGCAAAGTGTCATGTAAGGAAATAATAGCATTTATAATGTACTATGTATATGTGGTAGGGTATGTAAGGAGCAATGCAGTGATCCTTTTCAATTCAGTCTGAAGGAAAAAGGAAAGCCATGACTAAAAGTGAGGTGCAAAATATGCAATGGTGGAGAAGAGTACACATTAACCTGGTGTGAAGAAGTGCAGGTAATTTACAGGAAGTAAAATGAGAAAGTAAGGAAGCCGTAAGATATGGTATCTGTGAGCATTTCAACAAGGATTTTAGCCAAGCTAGCAGATAAACACTTTCAGATTTTTCTTTCCAAAGGTGTTTTAGCTTGTTTCCACTTTTTTTTTTAATCGTATCACCCCAAGCAAGTAATACCACTGTGTCTGAGCATCCCCAACTAGTGTTGTGACTGTTAAAGTCACCTAATAGTAGGAAGGGACAAGGGAGTTGGTTAATAAGATTTTCTATTTCTGTATTTGTCTATAGGGTCATTTGGAGGTAGATAAATGGAGCAAACTGTGACAGTCCTATGTAAGGTGGTTTTAACGGCAATTGCCTGTAAATTAGTTTGTAAATTTATCTGGCTTTGTGCTATTTTATTATTGATAAGAATAGATGTTCCTCCGGAAGCTCTATTTGGGTTATTTACAATGTGGTTGTATTCAGAGAAGTTGCGGAGTTTAATACTTTCAGACGGTTTTAAGAAAGTTTCTTGTAAACATATTATTAAAGGACATAGACTGGATATTAGTAGAAGAAGTTTGTTCAGATTGGCTTTTATACCTCAGCAATTCCATTGAATTATTTTACTGGCCATGGTTAAATTTTATGTATTTGATTTGCGTTTATCTTTATGAGAATTGAAATGGTTGTTTTCTACAGGAGGGATACTCTCCATTTCCATGTCTTCTGAATCTACAGATGTGCATCAGTTTTTTTTTTTTTTTGGTGTTTTTCTCCACTATAGTTCTTTGTTTAGAAGAAGATCTCTGTACAGTCTACTCCTGAGTAGTAGTGACTTTCTTTGGGGGAGGGGACTTAGATTCCTTCTGTAAAGTCAATTTTTTTTGGATAGTTTCCCTCTGGAGAAGAGGTTTTTGTTCCGCCATAGAGGTATTTGATGCTGATGGTCTTTCCATGCTTGAAGGTTCAGTGTTTTTGTCAGGTTCAGTGAGTGGATTAATTTCTTTCAAGAAAGCAGGGAGTGTTTCTGGTGTAAGTTTTGGTAATTTACTGAGTAGGAGTTTGCAAGAATGGCATTCTTGTTTTTCAAAGTTGTTTGGTTTTGGTTTAGTAACTGATGCATATGATTTAGTGGGGAATAAGCCAGTTGTTTCGACTATCTTTCTAGCTTCAGAGAAGGATATATTATGTGTAAACTTGATAGTCTTGATCTCTTTCTTTTGTCCAGATTATACGTTGTTTGGAGTCTGATGGGTGATTTTCAAGACAATTAACACATTTTGCTTTTTTGTTACATTCTTGCCCATGGTGGTCAGCGTCTCTTTCTCCACATCTTCTGCATGTTGGAAGTCTTGTGCACCTGTCTTTATGGTGTCCAAAAAGTTGACAATTGAAGCACTGTAGAGGGTTTGGGATGTACTGGTTGACCTTTTCAATTGTAAATCCTAATTTTAATTCCTTTGGGACTTTGGGGAGGTTGAAAATGAATATATATGCGTTTGTTTCGATGGTATCTGTTCCTTTTCTAATTTGAATACATCGTACGTCTATTACACCTTGTGTTTTTAGCTGAGTCTTAATTTCTTCGATAGTACAGAGTGAAAGCTCAGTGCTTCTGACTACCCCTCTAGATTTGTTCAGCGTGTTGTGTGGATATGTTTTCATCTTTATTTCAGAAAAGGTTTTCATTTTTAAAAGTGTATCAGAATATGATTTTTTCTCTACTTGGACAAGTAGCATACCATTTTTAAGTTTCTTTACCATCTTTGGTACTATACCACCAGAAAGTGCTTTTTCAATAACAAATGGGGATATCTTTGTTAATTGTTTTTCTTCTAATGACTCCAAACAATAAACTGAGGAAAATGTTTTGTAATAATAAACTCACTTTCTGAGTCTGACGGAGATTCTATATCGGGGCATTTGGAATATTTATTAGACATACTATATTATATATTATTCATTGGAGGGTTATCCCCACCCACTAAACCAGGCTGGAGCCCACGAACGGGATCTGTCAGGGGGGAAACCCATTCACCCTGACAGATCAGGGACTTCCCCTCCAATATACTCGACAGCGCCAAAGACCCGGAGCACCTGTCACCTCTCTCTGTGCACCGCCCCATAATGTAGGTGCACAGCTGGATGGCTTGCAGCCATGTCCAGGCCTATGTATCTTGCACTGTCGATTGACCTTTAGCCAGCGCTTTCTAACATCTATTCATAGAAAGCTGGTGGTAGTTTTCTTATATATAACTTTTCATGGTCTGGAATTTTTTTGGTGGCGAGGTGGGGGAGAATATGTATGGTAGGATACATCAGTCTTGGTAGAAAATGTTTTTGGAGGGTATGTTTGGGAGTAGATGTTAGGGCTTGACTTGACCAGCTGGTTGATCAGATCGGGCCTCTCCGACCGCCCGTCTAGCCCAGGTAAGGGCCGAAGTGATGTGTTGCAGGACCATGACCTCTTTGCACCTGGGCCATGGCCTGCTCAATCACCAGGATCCCGTCCCCAGACGACACGGGTCGCCACCCACGGCCAACAGGTGGCCCCATTGGGAGACTTTTACTCTCTGCAGGGGGGCAGTTGGTGTATTCTGATGCCCCGCCAACAGGGCAGGAAGCTGCAGGAGTAGAATTGTTGTCTGCATTTGGTTAATCTAACTGTGAATGGGTGGGACCCAGTTGCCAATCTGGTTACACGGGTAAACACCTATTGCAGAGGCACCAATGACTTAAGTTCATTGGAGCAGAAGCCATGAAAGTATTTATAGAACAGTGAAAGGGAGGCCACATATCGTCAGTGGGGAAGTGGCTGTAGTCGAGCCGCAAAGTCGGTACCTATAACATTATTGATTCTCCTTTGGAGCCTGTTGAGAACACTGAGATGAACAGCAGGGGCGCCTGACCATATATGGCATCAGTATTCCATGCATGGTCAAATGGCTGATTTGTATATATACAGGATGGATTCAGCTGGGAAAAATATCCTGGCCCAACACAGTGACCCAACCTTCTTAGCAGTGGATTTAGCTATGGACTCAATGTAGTGGTTCCATTTGAGATCAGAAGAGAGGCTAAGGCCAAGGAGGCGCAGTGTATTGTTCTCAGGGAGACTCGCTTGGTCCATGCTTATGGGAAGCAAGAGAGGTTGCTTGTGATGATTGACAGACAACAGCTTGGTCTTAGACGCATTGAAATTGACAAGCCACTTCTTGCCCTAATTCACCACAGAGTGTAGATCCCGTTCAAGATCAGCAGCGAGATTATGTTTGTCTGTCACGACGGGTTTCTTACTGATGTGGGAGCAAATTGTGGTGTCATCTGTGTAGATGCCTACTTGGCTCTTGATCTCATATGGGAGGTCATTTATGAAAATAAGGAAGAGTGTTGGGCCCAGGATAGTGCCCTGAGGGACACCAGCATTTGTGCTGTAGGATGTAGAGGCATGCCCATTCAAAACGACCTTCATTTTACAATTATTTAAAAAAAGATTGGATTAGATCAAGCAAGTGTCCGGTAATACCGTAACCCCGTAGCTTGTATAGAAGGCAAGAGTGCCAAATCCTGTCAAAAGCCTTGGAGATGTCCAGAGCAACAGCACAAGCCTTGCCTGACTCATCAAGGGCCTGGAGTATGTACTCCGTAATGGTTGTTAGCATGTTGGCTGTGGACCTGGAAAAGCGGAAGCCATACTGCCTGTCAGAGTAGAGTTTGTGGGCAGTAAGATATTGAACTATTTCAGCATTAATTATGGCCTCGAAAAATTTTCCGAAAATTGGTAGAAGGCTAATAGGGCGATAATTGGATGTGTCCAAGGGTTCATCACAGTTCTTAAATACAGGAACGACTGAAGAGAACTTCCAACATGCAGGAAAACAACTCTCAAGTGTACTTCATGTACTTAATGTTGTAGAAATAGATCAGACCACTGGATATATTCACAAATAATTTTTATGGCTGAGTAATATTTTCTGGATGAAAAATTTTCCTTTATTCTCATGAATTCTACCTGGAAACGGTGAGATTACTGATCAATGAAAATCTTGTCTTAACAATAGTAAGCATAAGAACAAACAATTTGTGTGTTCCAGAATTTTTGCTAATGTAATTCGCAGCAGTCATTGCATCCATAATAAATTCCTTTTTTCTCAAAAGAAAAAAGCAAAAATAATTCAAATTCAAAATTACCTGTATCCCATCATTCGACAAATAACTTTTGCATCATTGTTATCAAAATAGTCATCACAGACAGTTCCTTTGACTCCTTCATGAGTGATTTCGATTCTTCCAGTCATTTTTGTCGAGCCACCAATAAGCTGAATTTTGATACCTGCAGATAAAAAGGCATAACACAGAAAGAAATTGAGCTGTTAAAACTGACTAATATATTTAAACATATGAAAATTTGTATTTGTTACCAAGTTATATAAAGTAAAAGAGTAATAGAGAAAAACTTTATTGCATACCATCTCAAGTACTTTGAAAACTATAAAAGCAAAGAATGTAAAGAAAATTTTATTTGTAATGAATATCTTATCAATAGTGTATTGTAGACCATCTGTCACTTCCTGTCTGTGCTACAATGATGGTATATGAACTGATAAAAGGCATTACAATTTAATTGCTGATATAATTTTAACTTGTTAAAGGTTAAGCAGTCTTGCAAAAACTGGCAGCCAGGCCCATCTTGACATGTTCCAACTTGTGCTTTCTTGAGATGCACACCAGATGAGTCTTTAATTACCAAGGATTTGAAGAAGTTGTAAGTATTTATGTTATACTGTTGGTAGTAAATGAGTGAAGGGAATCCGGAGTAGCAAAATAACAGTTTTGAAGATTAGTTAAAGTCAAGTGAAATGTTAGGTTTTATTAAAATTGGCTCATGGGGAAAATGCTAAGAAGGCACAGCTGGCTCAAAGAATGCACACAATGACATAATACATGGACAGCCAAAACACAAATAACAGAAGCAAATTTTGAGAGAGTGCAAACTTAAGTGCAGTCAAATAGAAGATTGCATGTGTAACAGATAGCACAAAATTGAATAATGAAAAAGTAAAACAGATTCAAAAAGAGGATTTGTGCATGAGAAAAAATTCCAGAAAGTCAGTGACATGAATCTTGACTGGAGAGCAAAAACAATACTTGCTTTGTTTTTAATCTGATCTTTTGAACAACACAGATATTTCATGGTAATTACTGCTGATGAATGATGGTGTTTTCAATAGGACCAAGAAACAAAATATCAGAAAACATAGAAGAAATCTAATAATTCACTTTGAAAAAAAAACATATCTTGCTCATAGTTCAAGACTAAAATTGCGCATTGTAAGTACCATTATAACATGACCTCTGTAAGAGTCTAGCCAACCTTTTTGACCTTTGGCACAATAATATTTGTGTTGTATTATTTCCATGGGACGATGGTTTATTCAACTTCCAGTTGGTTAAATTTGAACTGACTGTCTCTTGCAATATTTCTCTCTCCTGTCTCCTTTCTAGCAGCAGGCCTGTTTCAGTCCAATTTAACTAATTTCATCTTGCACTAAGGTTTTATTAAACAGGCACCCAGACAAGGGTGGTAAAGTTAAGTATGGGGTTTCTATTTCCCCCTCCCTATATATATATGACTTATTATCTTGACATGTAAGTAATATCATTTAACATTTCAACTTCATTTAGTAGCTTTTGTTGATCCAGTATTTAATTTTTTAATTTTATGTTTAGTTTCATGTATGGGCAGACAGTGCCAGTTTGTAAATTCAGTTCTATGTCTAAATAAATTATGAGTAACTGTACATTATGTATATCTTATATATTAACCGTAACAAGTTTTGAGTATACATGCAGAAACATGACATTGATTTGAAAGTTATAGATGTAAGGGAGGTAACTAGTTTTTAATTTCAATTAAAATGGCACTTTATGTTTTAAGCTATTCTGTTGTTTATCCAACAATTACAACTTACATATTTTAAAGACATATTGTTATAGGTATTTTAAAATGTTCTTAATATACTCGTAATTAAATTTGAGTAGTGTAGGTTGTAATTTTTTATAAAGATGCATTGAGAATTTTAAGTTTTTGTTTATTATTTTCATGCACGTAATGTCAATTAATATTTCTCTAAATCATGAATGTGGACAAGAATGATCATTTAAATGAAATTGATGAGAAACCTGGCATTTTTAATGTAAATCTTCTAGAAATTGTTTTTCTCATGTGCACAACACATACATTTGCTTTTTTGTCAGAGGTACACATATTTATTTATACATAAAAAGAAAACTCATTGCATTATCTACGGTCGTTATAAATTATAATCCATTTCCACAAGTTTATAAACTCATGTCATCAAACAACAGTTTTATTTGGTATAAACTTTCCAGAACATCCAAAAAATACTTTTAAAGAAATAACAATATGTAGGGTTTGATACATTCACACCCACACACACACACACACATGGTCATTCAGCGTTCACGTGATAACTTAGTTCCCGCGCATGCCAATAAAAGCGGGGAACGTCAGGTGGTACGCTAGTTAGGATTTTGTCCTGGGCAAGAGCGGACATGTTTCCCTAACTCACACAAACACACGCACACTAATTGTGGGTAGCAATTAGTGGCGCAAATTTTTATTTCTCACCAGCATGCACACACAACACTAAAAAACTCCAATTGGAAATAGACAATAACACTATGCACATTAACTTTCATTCAAACTGGACTTTACATAAAATAACTTTCTACCGAACATTTTACGTTTCTGTCCAGACAAAGGGAAAGAACTTTTCTTTCCTTACTTTTATGTATGCGTTCAACCCTATGTAACCTTTGTTAATATATTGTTTTTCTGGTTACTCTTGCCTTTTCATCTTTCTTATTTCCTGCTTTAAAACATGACACAAGTTACGCCGAGTTGACTCGTAAAACTAAAATAGAGATGACCATTCGTCCTCTACAAATCAAGTAACAAAATAGAAATCTTTAGTTTTATCTTATAAGAGTCAATGAGGTTAGAGAAGAAAGAATTTATTGGACATAATGAGTGACCATAAACCTATACATACTCACTCACATGCCCATGAATTCATATACACATATATATACATGTATATGAATACACATATTACCAGTTTAATGAAATGCCGCATTCACCTTGAGGACAATTTAGATTGACAACTCTTTATGTAAAATACTACTAAAAAAGTTCTTGACTCTATTCAGACCAGCTCAATGCAGGGATGCTGATGGCAAATCTTGGCCTGTCTGTGATCAAACTAATATTAACGTGAGAGCAGAACAGGCAGGAAGTCAAAGAAACCAATTCGTCAATCAATCACAGTATTAAACATCTCTGACGACCGGAGAGGGAAGAAAATTATCTGTGGTTTTGGTGAACCATAGACTGATAAAGTAGGCATCAAATGCCTATATATGTGTACAGCTACTTGATTTTATGTATATAATTGAATGTAGGTCTTTTTATATGTATATGTGAAGTTTGATGTTAGAAACGTGCATTTATGTGTTAATATTAATTATATTGATATATGTCTGGTCTTCATAGGTGGTTATATGGGTGTGTGAATACAAGAGTGTATATATCTCTAAGATATTTTATAAACATATACTGTTAAATATAAGAGACAATGAATGTCTATTATGTTTAATCATGAGCCGTTCTAAATGTCATATTTTGGCTTTAATTTCAGTTGAAAATAAAGACAAAAATTCTCCAACATTTGGATAATTTTTTATTAATTTGGTTCTAAGCTTTTGGCTCACATGCACCATCTTCAGAGAGGTTATTAAGACAGTAATACAATAACATCCACCATCACTGACGATTTTATTTTGTGTTGACATAAAACTCCGCTAGGCAACAGCAATAGTTACCAAAAATAACGCAGTTCGCAAATTTGCAATGCGGTTCTATGATGTCACACCGTGTGATAGTGCGAAATGACAACAGAACCATGTATTCAAATGCAATGTAATATGTTATGAACAGATGTAAACGTAATTTTATTAAGTGTGGGTTGTTTGGATTTAATGTACACAGCCTCCAATATCTGAAGGTTCTTTTTACTGTGTGTATGAGTAAGAATTATTGTATTGTTGATCAAAATCTGTCTGATATTACCTACATGTTTATGTTTTTCAGAGAAATGTTCTTTAATTGTACTCTGATCAGAAAGGTGACATGTAAGTCTATGGGAGAGCGTGGTTGTAGTAAAACCAATACATGTACTGGGTTTTTTAAATTGGTACACTACATTGGTTTTTTGTAGAGAATTTAGTTTAGTGCTTGTAGGGTTATTAGAGACTATGAGGTCAATTGTTTTGAATTTTTTATAATATATAATGAGTTTAATTTGATTATTACTATCCACTGGTTTAACATTTCTACGTATTATGTTTTTGAGTTTTTTCATCTTGTTTGTAATTATTATGTATTTGGTTGCAATAGTATAAGTTAATTAAGTTAATATTAATTATGTTTATTTTGATGTAAACCATTATTATTAAGATTATCAATATTGTTAGAGCTATTGTTAACTTTGTTGAGATACATTTTAATTTGTTGATCAATAACGGAGTTAGGAAATCCATTATTGACTAGTGTTTGCTTAATGTTGTGTAATTCTTTATAAAATATAGATTTGGAAGAAGATATCATTTGTGTGCGTTGAATTAAGTTTTTTATAACAGCTAACTTATATTGTTGGAGGCATTCACTATTATAATTAAGAAGACACGAGTTTATGCTAGTTGGTTTCCTATATAGAGAAGTAGTAAATCTATATGTGCTAGAATCAATGAATACATCAAGGAATGGGATTTTTTTAATTAATATTTTGTAATTAATATTAAGTTCTTAATATTTAACAGTATATGTTTAGAAAATTATTTGCTGCCTCGATACACTAAATTTAAGATATTTTATGTATATATGGATGGATGTATGAATATATATACACATATATATATATATATATATATATATATATCGCTCATTCAGTGAAATGAATTAAAGTGCTCTAGCTATTGGCGCATATAATATGTGCTAAAAAGTCTGCCTACTTCACCGAATGCCCATAGCCCAAGGGTAGAATCGCCGACTGATGCCATTTCGGTCGGGTTTCAATCCTGGGTAAAAAAAGCAATCGGAGTCTAACCATACTGATGAGCTGTGATATGGCGAAACAGATCTGTCTGCGGATGACAATATATATATATATATTTATATGTATATATGTTTGTATGTGTGTCTATGCATGTATGTACGTGTATTTATATATATGTATATATCTGTATATATATTCATGTGCATGTGGGTGACTGTTTATGGGTTTGTGGTCACTTATCATTCTGCCTAATGAACTCTTTTTCCCCTAACCTTGGTGACCCTTACAAGATAAGACTAAATATTTCTATTTTGGGTCATGTTACTTGATTACAATTTCTTTGAAAAATTTTTTGGATGCTCTGGGAAATTGATACCAAATAAAATTGTCTGATGAGATGAGTTTATTAGATTGTCAAAACAGATTATAATTTATAACCACTTTAGATGATGCGTTAAGGTTTCCTTTATGTACATCATCTTCCTCTAGATAATATACATTGAGCTCTATCATACAAATCTATCACTTAATATTTTACATTAAATAGATCTTTTTGGTATATCCTCTCTGTTCAAAGACGTAGCATCACTATATATATATATATATATATATATATATATATTAAAAAAGGATTAATTCAAAGATGTTGAATGGCCATTTCGATATGAAGATCCCCACGGGGGACGACACATCATCTCAGCAACAGAAAAAACCTTTCAGAAACTGGAGAAAAATTAGTCTACTTTTCCTTTTTAAATAGATTGCAAAGAAATTAAAAAATAAATAAATAATAAAATAAAATAAAATAAAAATAAAAATAAAGGGAAAGAAAAAGAAAAAGAAAAAGAAAATGAAAAAAATTTTTTAGCTATTTAAATGCTCCTTTTCATAATATTCATTAATATGTATGTGTGTGAGTGCATATGGAATATATATATATATATATATATATATATGTGTGTGTGTGTGTGTGCGTGCGTGTGTGTGTGTGTGTGTATATGTGTGCATGTATGTGTACACATGTATATTGTGTGTATATGAATTTTTTGTATATAGGTGTGTACACACATGTATGTGTGTGTATGCGCATGTATATGTATATAAGTGTGTAATAAATTGAATGTATGTGTGTGTATGTGTATGTATATATGTATTCTTATTCGTAGAATTGTGTGTGTATATATATGTATGTATGTGTGTACTTCTATAGGTATGTATATAATAATTGTAATTAATTTTTTTTTTTACCTAGTGTTGTCTTTATTTAGTTTAATTTCAAATGACCTAATTTTTTTAATTTAAAAATAATTTTATTTTAAATCCTATATCTTTTTATTCCCTTTTATTAATAATTATGCCTTTTTAAGTAAAGGCCTTTTTCTAATACTTCAACGTTTTGGGGAAATTAGGTTCTTGAATTTGTCCAGCGTCTGTAATATTTAAAAATTTTTTTTTCTTTAGTTTCTTTCTTTTCCCTCCCTTCCTTCTTTTATCTCTCTTACCACCTTTCTTCCGTGTTGCTTAAACTTAGGTCGATTTAACACGGCTGTCTGTTAATTTTTAGTTACATTCTCCCTTTTTTTTGCGAACCCAGACGATGTCAATTTTTTTTCTTTTCTTATTTATTTGATTTTATTCTATCTTTTTCTTTTTCTTTTTCGTTTTCTTTTTCTTTTTCTTTCCCTTTATTTTTATTTTTATTTTATTTTATTTTATTATTTATTTATTTTTTAATTTCTTTGCAATCTATTTAAAAAGGAAAAGTAGACTAATTTTTCTCCAGTTTCTGAAAGGTTTTTTCTGTTGCTGAGGTGATGTGTCGTTCCCCGTGGGGATCTTCATATCGAAATGGCCATTCAACATCTTTGAATTAATCCTTTTTTAATATATATTTGCTCTGTAATATTTTATTACATGGAGCTCTCTTCCTGTATCATTTTTTAATATTAAAATAAATTTTTAATATTAATTAGGATCGGTTTTTTGGAATTTACCTTCCTGCTTTTTTCCCTTGGATTGAAGTATCTGAATTAAAATATATATATATATATATATATATATATTCTGACTTGAAACTAAACAGATCATCTAGCTTCACTGAAGAGATGAGACACAGCAAAACAGGCTTGTCTGCAGATGATTATACACACACACACACACACACACACACACACATCTATATTAGGACAATTAATAAGTTCCCAATGATTTTTCATGAAAAGCAATGTTTTATTTACAAAAGTTTGGAAGAAATATGTCACTAAAGTATTGTCCATCACTAGCTACCACTTTTTCCCTATCTTTTCCGGCTGCATTTGAAATCTATGTTAGAAAAATGTCTTTTGGAGCTAATCACAAGTCATCCCATTTTCTGGCATCTTCATAAGAATGAAAGTGTTGCTCAGCCAGGCTATATGCAATTGATTGGAACAACTTATAATCAAATAGGGTTATATCAGGTAAATATGGCAGGTGGAGTAGGACTTAAGACTTCACATTTAAGCATTTCCATGTATGTTTTCACTCATTTTGCAATATGCAGCCTAGCATTGTCATGTTGCAAAATCACTATGTCATGTCTCTGCTTGTTATGGAGTCAGTTTTTCTACAATGCTCAGCTTAAATGTATCAATTGTAATCTATATCAATTCCCCATGACGGTTTTGGTTGTTTGAGCAGCTCATAATAAACTTCACCCAACTGATCCTACCAAATGCAGATAAGAAGCTTCCAAGTATGTATATTTGACTTTGGTGCCTATGTTGATGCATGGCCGGGCTTACCCTATGATCTTTTTCACTTAGGATTATCATAGTGTCTCCACTTTTCACTGCTAGTTAAGATACTGTTGTGAATCCCGGAAATGGGAATCGCACAAAATAATGAACAACAAACCAGATATTTGAGATAGAAAAGTTCTTCTTCTTCTTCTATGTGCCCTGTCCCTTCAGGACGTAGGCGATCATGGTTCTCCACGTCTCCCTATCCCTTGTGGTTCTTAGTATGTTTGTTCCTGTTATTCCTGGCAACCACCGTTTCGTCATCCACCTGATCAGGCCCTGCAAATATGTTATCCGCTGCCTTCCTCTGTCTCTCTTTCCTTCTATCTGGCCAGTCAGTATCAGCTTCTTCAAGCTCTACTTCCTTATTGCATGTCCCAGGAACTTCAGTTGTCTCTTCCTGAAGCTCAGTATTAATTTCCTTTTTGTTGCCATTCTTTCCAACACCTCATCATTGCTTGCATGCTCAGTCCACGATATCTGCAGCATCCTTCTGTAGAACTACATTTCTGCTGCTTCCAGTTTTGTCCTCATTTTCGATGATATTGTTCACCATTCACTGCCATATTGAAGAACTGACATCACATAGCAATCCAGCACTCTTTTCTTTGTTTCTAGTGAAATTTTCCTGTGTCTTAGTACTTTACTCAGCTTCTGGAATGCGTCCTTTGCCATGCTAATTCGCCTTCGGATCTCTGTGTCACACTTTCCATCTCCTGTTAGAACACTTCCTAGGTATTTAAATTTTTGTACTTGCTTGATTCTGGTATCCCCCACCTGTATTTGGCATTTTGGGTTGCACCTTTTGCTGATGACCATGCATTCAGTTTTCTTAAAGTTTATTTGTAGTCCTTTTTTGTCACTCTCCACCGCTACCTTCTGTAGGAGGTCTTGTAGTTTCCTTTCCGTGTCTGCAATCAGCACTGTATCATCTGCATACCTTATGTTGTTCAGGTTGTGGCCTCCAATAACAAATCCTGGCGTGTCGTCTAGGGTCCTCAAAATATTCTCGCTGTACAGGTTGAATAAATCCGGTGAGAAGACACATCCTTATTTTACACCTCTTTCTATCTTTGTAAATCTACTGAGATCATTACCTGTCCGTATGCAAGCCATTTGCTGCCAGTAGAGATTCTTGATTACTCTTATGTCTTTCCTGAAAATGTCGAGGCTGCCGAGCATCTCCATCAATTCTTTGTGTCGTATCTTGTTGAATGCCTTCGCATAGTCAATGAAACATAGGTACAAGTCTTTCTTCATTTGTATTGCCTTTTTGGAGAGCATCCTAATCATGAATATGGCGTTCCTTGTTTCAGTGTCTTTGACAAACCCACACTGTTCCTGCCCTATCTCTGGCCTGATTCTGCTTCTCGCTCTATTCATCAGAATTCTGACCATCAGTTTTGTAATGACTCATTAAGCTGATAGTTCTGTGTAGTTCACACTCATTTGAACCTGGTTTCTTCGGCAGTGCTATAAATATCGACTTGCATAGGTTGTCTGGTATTATTCCACTGCTATAAATTTTGTTTATTATGTCGGTAATTTTTTCTATGCCATATTCTTCTAAGGCTATCAGCAGCTCTATCACTATGCCATCTGGACCAGGTGCTTTGTTTCTGTTCATTTTGGCCATTGCAGCTTCCACTTCGGATTTTAGTATTTCTGGCCCATCCACCTCCTTGCGTACTCCTTGTGTATTCTCAGTTGTTCTCTCCTGTCACAAAAAAGATCCTTTATATACTCTTCCCATCGCTGGAGTATTTCCTCTTTCTCCAATATGATTGTTCCATCCTTGGATTTTATGCATCCTGTTGAGGAGTAGGTTTTTTGTCCTGTCAGTTCTCTTATCTCTTTATGCATGTCTGCTTTATTAGTCCTGCTCAATCTCTCTACTTCTGCGCATTTGTTGTAGAGCCATTTCTCTTTAGCTTGTCTGCATTTGTTCCTTATCTCCCTGTGAAGTTTCTTGTACGTGTCTTGGCGTTATTTTTTGTCTCCTTTGCATCATGTGGAGAATCTCTTTGGTCATCCACTCATTTTTTCTTCTGTGTCTGATTTCCTTTGGGGCTATGTTGTTCGCTGAGGTCACCATCGCTTCCTTTAGTGAATTCCATTTTGAATGTCCTTTTCCAATTTGTTCTTCATATTTCTTTCTTACGCTGTTGATGTACTCTTTCTGCAGGGTGAGGTCATTCACAAGCGTGTCATATTGCAGCCTTGGTGATGTACTGGGCTTCTTCAGTCTTCAGAGTTTCACCCTTAGTTTGCAGATGACTGGGACGTGGTCACTTCCGCAGTCGGCACCTGGATATGTTTTGCATTGGACCACTGCATTTCTGAATCTCTTGTTTATAGTTATGTAGTCTATTTGGTTCTTCATGTTGCCTCCTGGGCTTCTCCATGTCCATAGATGTCGTGGGTGTTCTTGAAACCAGGTGTAAGTAATTACCTGGTCATTGGCTAAGCACCATTGGACCCATTTTTCTCCTCGTTCGTTGCGATCCCCTAGTTCAAAGTTGCCGGTTGTGTGTCCTTCCCTGTCTTTACCTACCCTGGCATTCAAGTCCTCCATTATAATCCTAATTTCTTGGCTTTTGCACTGAGCCTTGGCACTGTCCAGTATTGAATAGAATGTTTCTATTTCGTCCTCCGAACTTTGAGTTGTCGGCACATAAACAAGTATATTAAACGTAAAGATACAAACTTGAACACAGTTTAATAATCCAGAAATAAGTTTAGTAATAAATATATATTCAAGTCTCTGAAGTGAAGCCATAGTAGAATTAGCATGTTCACGTCGGAAGCTGACAGGTGCTGTGTAGTAATCTTTTGTCTGAGTGGAGCTCAGAGCAAACTTGAACACAGTTTAATAATCCAGAAATAAGTTTAGTAATAAATATATATTCAAGTCTCTGAAGTGAAGCCATAGTAGAATTAGCATGTTCACGTCGGAAGCTGACAGGTGCTGTGTAGTAATCTTTTGTCTGAGTGGAGCTCAGAGCTACTATGAACTGCTGATGTTGTATTCTCCGTGAAACCTTGGTATCTTCTGTTATCTCTCAGTATCTGTCGGACTCTTACAGTAACTCCACATATGTCACGATGGCAGGAGTATATGTATACTCAAGTTGAGTCCATTATCATGGAAAAAGGGGAAGCCCCACAACACCCCCCCCCAGCTTCTTTTTTGAGAGTTAATATTTTTTCCACTTATGATCTATGATTAGTGGTTCTGTAAATTTCCTTTCCTGCTTGTTCTAATTTCAATGGCTACTTGTGGTCTTTGAATCTCAAAAGCTTCAAAGATTTCCTGTATCGAGTCTTCATTTTTTGAAGGTGACAAGCTTGGCTCCTCTACCCTTCTTTTCTGTATTTGATTTATGTTTCCTGTGGGTGAATTTTTCACCTTGGATTGTGTACATAACATTCCCCAGTCTGTTTATTATTGTTCCTGGTTCCCAGTATGCCATATTGTTTCTGAACATTCTGAAATAGACCTGTTCGTCTGGTTTGAAGAATCTTTTCGGGACCATCGATGTATGCCAGATTTTATTTTTGCTGGGTAATATTTTGTCAAAAACAGACCATATTTTATGGGCAAACATCACTTCAGCTGGTGAAAGTCCAGATAGTGTGTTTCCGTTCAGGGTGATTCTGTAAATTTGAAAGAACTGTTGTATAACTCTTTCTGTTGATACGTCCTCTGTTTTTTTCCAGGCTCTCTTAAGAGTGTTCACAAATCTTTCAGCTTGACCGTTAGATTGTGGATGGTATGGTGCTATTTTAACTTGGTGCTATTTGACTTGATAAGTTGCACAGAATTCTTGAAAGTCACTCGAGGTGAATTGAGTACCATTATCCATTACAAGGCAATCTACGACACCAAATCTTGCAAATAATTTGTGTAAACAATTTATGGTATTTTCCATCATAGGGTTTTTGTAACTGAAGACTTCTGGCCACTTGCTAAAACTATGTACTGTTATAAAGTAGTAGCATCCATCAATGGATCCTGCATAGTTTGCATGAACTCTAGACCTCGGTTTGTCCACCTTAGGCCATGGTTTTTGTATAATTAGTGGTGCCTTTGCTGCTGCAGCGCAGCCTCTACAGTTTTCCACTATCTGAATAATGTTGTCATCCATATTAGGCCAGCAGACGAAACTTCTCATTAGTGCTTTTATACGGTTTTTCGCTGGGTGCCCTCGATGAAAGTCCTTCAGAATTCATCTTTGTAATGATTTTGGTATGACCACTCTTTCATTATAAAGTAATACATTATCACAAATTAAAAAACTGTCCGCTAGATTTCTTTCTTTTCCTTCTATTTTCCTCTTTGTACTGCGTATGAATTCATCCTTTTGAGCTTCTCTTTTGATTTCAAACAATGTCACTGGTAAATCCCTTACTATATTGCTTAGCACTTTACTAATTTCATCTTTGGCTCTCAAAGCTGTTATTACAGAGTATTCCAGAGGTTCACATTTTGCACCTACCAATCTAGATAAACCATCCACATGACCAATTTTCTTCGATAACAGGAACTCTAGTTTAAAATTGTAATTCAATAATACCATTCCCCACCTCAGAAGTCTGTTGGCTGTGTAAACTGGTAGACCTTTTTTTGATTCGAATATAGTGAGCAGAGGTTTATGGTCAGCTTGGAGAGTAAATTCTCTTCCATATATGTATCTGTGGAAGCGAGTTAGGGCGAATATTATGCCTAATGTTTCTTTCTCTATTTGCGAATAATTCCTCTCTGCTGGTAGCAATGATCTAGATGCTTGAACTATAGGTTTCCTTGTGCCATTCTGCATCTTGTGTAATATACAAGCTCCCACTCCATGTGATCTTGCATCACTAGCAATAATGATTTCCTGTATGGGATCAAAATGTGTCAGTGCTAGATCAGATGTTAGTTTCTTTCTAATATTCTTAAATGCTTTCTGACAATCTTCTGTCCAATTCCATTTATTATCTTTTTTCAATAGTTCATTGAGGGGAGCCCTCAATTTGTGCATGTTTTCAATGAATTCACTGTAATAGTTTGCTAGACCAAGAAAGCTTTGCAACTCTGCGACATTTTTTGGCTCAGGCATATTTTTTATTGCTGATGCCCTATCTGGATCTGGTTTTCTGCCACTTTCATTAATTATATGGCCTAAGTACTTGATTTCTTTTAAGAAAAAAATTACATTTTTTTCTCTTTCACTTTAAAACCCAAATCCTGAATTCTTTTAAAGACTTCTTTCATGTACGTTGCGTGTTCTTCCACATTATCGCTTTTGATTAAAATGTCATCTTAGTAAGCAGTAGCAAAATTCTGTCCCATGAACATGGTATCCATATTCTATTGAAAGATTGATGGAGCTACTTTTATTCCAAATAGCAAACTGTTGAATTTGTAAAGTCCGCTGTGAGTGTTGATACATAAAATTTTTGTACTTTTTTCTTCTACTGGAATCTGAAGATAAGATTCACTTAAATCAATCTTCGAAAATACCTTACCACCGTTAAGTTTCGTAAATATTTTCTCCAGGATTGGCAATAGGTAGTGATAATCTTTTATAGGACTTTCTACGAAGTTGGTTTTGTGGTCTTTTCTGTTATGAAAGCATATATATATATATATATATATATATATATATATATATATATATATATATATCCAGACTTACATAAATACATACATATATATTGAATAACCACTCCTTCACAGGGATAAAGGAATGCCTATAGAACATGTCCGTTCTATAGGCTCCTGTTCAGTGTAGGGAAAAAATAATGCTCTTGGGAAGTAGCAGATGACACAGTAGCTGTTTTATTTTATGCCTACATCTGATAATTAATTCTGTGTTTTTATTAAGTAATCTGTTATCATTGCTCAAACTCAGTGTTGCAAATTGTTTTTAGACAAAGCTTCTATCTATTCCTAGGGTTTTTGTATGCCCTACTTTTCTTATAAATTTAAGACAACTGAAAACTTCTGCTGTAATCTTCCGTTTATACAATGACAGTGCTGTAAGTTTTTGGATTTACTGTGTGTAAAAGTTAAATAAAAAATATGATCAGTACAAGGAAGTTATTTTTTGTTAATATTAGATGGTTGAATGCTCTCCATACATACCTACTAAATGAATCGGATTAGATATATAGTCATTCCTTCTCTTACTTACCAGTAGTAGGTGTTTTTGTCTTTTCAGTTTCGCAAATAAAATTACCAACAGTGTTGCAATTGACATTATTCCAGTAGAAATATTCTGACAAGTACTTGGAGTCTTCATATTTAAAAGCATTGGCCAATGCTAGGCAGCTCTCAAGGCTATTATTGCTGGGCTTTGGAAACTGTGACTGGGGTTCCCATCCTAAAAGAAAAAAATACAAACACACATTTGTTTAAATTAATACTCATCATTGAGCAGATTTATTGCTGCTTCAACATCCTTCATCATCAAACAGGCCTTTGACACATTATAAAACCCTTACAAAGATAAAAATCTCCAAACTCCAGCCCTATTACTGTACACAAATCACAACAGTGCATGGGTTGATAAAAGTCCTGAAGAAGGTACTTGCTACTGCTTGATCCCCAGAGACCTAGTGAGAATGCTGCATCTAAAAGCTTCAAGGCATGACTTTACTATTGAAATGACTGAGCTATTAATATTTAGTCAAATGACTTAACTCTTGCTTGTTTGTCAAATGACTTTGATATTAGTACTTAGCAAAATAATTTGATATTTACTAGTTCATGACATAAGCTATTACAAATTACAGGAAGTAATGGATAGCAGAATTACTATAGTGTTATACTCTATTTAAGTTCAACCTGCAAAGAAAACATTTACAGACACAAATTCAGTTAATCATGGTATAGTGTTTCTCATTGAAAACAAAGGCTCTTGAATTTTGGTTTAGTTTGTTATTAGGTGGCAACGTTCAATACATTATTACTTAGTTGAATCTTCTGCTAAATTTGGTATGAAAACTTAAAAGAAATTTGTCTTTATTAAAACATACAAAACATTCATCAAAATTCAATAATTAACTGATTTTATCTTTTTTCAAGGGTTTTTGCTTCAGATTTTTCTCATGCAAATTATTACAGTTTGTTTTTGTTTATATATAAAATGTCTTTTTATATTACCACTTTTCCTAAAAATCTCCAGTTCTCAAGAATTTGCACAAACAGTTTATATATCAAGATTTTTCCACTCCTTTGTCTTAATAATACCAAAAAGATTTTAACAGCAAACTTTACTATAATACAAGTTTGGAATTTTTCCTCTTAGTTGTCAATTTTCTGCTGAAATTTAGCATTCAATCTACAGTGTAAACCTTGTTGCCTCCTTGTGGAATAGGTGGAGCCAACCTGCTCTAGTCCAGCTAATGAGTAGTAGAAAAGTATGATGTCTTAAAGACCAGATTGGTTAGGTTGTAGTCTCTGAGTTGAACACCAGGGAAGTTGCCAATTCATCCATGAGGTGATCAATGATGCAGTTGAATAAATCAGGGGTAGTTACACAACCTTTGTGGATTCAGGTAAGAATTAAGGACCAAGTGGAAATCTTTCCATTGATCTGAATGTAGTTCTCAGTGCTGTCATAGAGCATGATGAAAAGGATGGAGTACTTCAACAGAAGGGCAAGGGTGCACAGGATGTATCACAGCATTGTACAGTCAAATGTGTCAAAGATGGTCTTCAAATTGATAAAAGCATTGTAAAGGTGGCAGTTCTTGCAGTATTCCCAGAATTTCTCAAAGAAAAGCCAAAGAGCAGAGATGTGATTGGAGGTAGAGCAGGTGGGCATAAAACCTGCCTGTTGAGAGTAGCATCTAGATCTGATGGCAGGAAGGTGTGGTCAAGGAGTATCTGAGTGGATGGGGTGGAGGAATGGTGATTTCTCAGTTGTACATGAGATGATCATCCATCCTCTTCCAGAATGAAAGTAAGACACCGCGTCACTAGTTTTTCAAAAGTCACTTCGGCACCTACACTTTCTTGAAGATAGCCATCACCTAGTTCACCATGCAGTCCCCACCTTCCTTAAGGAAATTGGCAGTGATACTGAAGATCCCTGGTGGCTTCTTGTTTTTGAGCTTGCTCCACTAATTTGTGTCTACTGAATGGGTCAGTATGGCAATCAATGTTGTGTCAGCAGTGTTGTAAAGATCATGCTGGGATTGAAGAAGTAGACACTGGAAGACTTTAGCAGACATCCTTGGAGATGATGATGTTGCTGTCTCTGGACTTCACTTGGGTGACCTTCTTCCAAGTGCCATAATGGAGACTGTGGTGGAGACATACTTGTGGGCAACATCTTCCAGCCTTGTGGCCTCATTGTTCCCGTAGCATTCTTGGTTGTCCTTGATAGAGATATTTTGTGGAAGTGAGGCTTCAGTCTGCAGTACTTAAGCATGTTGTTGCAGAGATGAGCAGCATAACAATCTCCAAAGATATGGGCTGTCGAGCAGTGGTATGGGCTGTCGAGCAGTGGTATGGGCTGTCAAGCAGTGGTATGGGCTGTCAAGCAGTGGTATGGGCTGTCGAGCAGTGGTATGGGCTGTCGAGCAGTGGTAATGGAGTGGCCAATGATTTCACTAGCAATCTCAGTGATTTGAAGATTGACAGTCACTGGTGTTCTCGGCTGCCAGCACAATGTACCTGATGGCAATGAAGCATCTACTCCAAGTATTGGATGGTGAGATTGTGAAGGCAGGATGAGTTAACCCTTGGCTGGGTTGGCCTTTTTAGTTTGGCAATGAGAAGCCAGTGTTCAGTGTTCTCTTCAAAGCTGTACTAAATCCACTGGTAGATTTAGATAGGCAGGTCATTGTCCTTGGTGGTGAGGTCCATGACGATAGCTCTGATGGTAGACAAAAAATAGAAGTCAGGCCTGAAAGTGGAGTAGTCATAAGTGATGTGGATGGAAGTGTTGCTTAGAATTGGTTTTAGAAGTCATCCTTCTCCTGGTTATCAGCAACATTGGTTAGAGCATAGGCAACTATAATGGCCATTTTCCCATGAATGTGACAAAGTTTGGGCTGTACATCAAATGGTCGATGATCAAGCTGATACAAGTAAATAGCCCAAATCCACAACCCATCCTCATTGTCAATAGCCCTATTGAATTCATCACATCTTTCATCTATCTGGGCTCAGTAGTTCTTAAAACCAGTAATTTCTTCAGAGATCAACACAAGTTGTTGGCTGACTGCAGGTGTCATGAGAGGACGCTGGTGACTTATGGTGATGTGGTAACGCACCAAGTTACAAGTCTACAAAGCTACCATCCTCTCTGTGCTACTATAAGTCACCATGATTTGACCTCTTAACAAGACCCTCACCTGCTCCACTATGATTTCAAGTCCCATGCTTTTAGGCTGTCAGGTGCAGTGGTCCAACGAGAAGCTCCATTAAAAAACCAGACATCCAAGCATTCTCCACACCATATTCGTTGGCTCAGTCATGTCCAATGACAACTCTATGACCACCACACCAGTAACAGCTACTGGTTCAGCCTGCCATCTGCTGACTGGAGATTACTTTGTGGCAGACTACACAGCTGCTGGAAGGATATCCAGCAGATCAATTTGGCACTGAAAGATTTTCTGATTGTGAGAGTTGGATGGGTAATGCTTTCATGGAATGAGGTTCAGACAGGTAGCACTTATAGTTGCATAACATTTACAGTATATTAAATACTTTATGTAATTTAGAAATGATTTCAGGTATACAAAAGATTGTGTGTAAATCATATGCAAAGACCACATTATTTTATATAAGGGACTTGAACATCTGTGAATATTGGTATCCATGGATTAGGAGCCAGAAACCATTGCTGCTTGGAAACAAAGTGATGCATATAATAAGCAGTTAATAATAGATAAAGACAAAATAAATTAGTGGTGGTTTGAGATATTACCAAGGAAAATGGTCTATAAAGAAACAGAGATCAAATTCTATGAGCAGATTCTAGTATACAATTAGCACAAATGCTCATGATAAAATTGTTTGAATATATTTCAATTTATCCTT
The DNA here is from genome assembly GCA_037127315.1 of Ascarosepion bandense. NCBI lineage: Eukaryota > Metazoa > Mollusca > Cephalopoda > Sepiida > Sepiidae > Ascarosepion > Ascarosepion bandense. Next base: position 56,505 of record JBBBDQ010000451.1, read on the forward strand.
TGTCCCATTCCTACATATCATGACTAAAAATGTCATGTCTCTGATATATTTTGATTAAGGATGAAAAAGAAAGTAAATGCAGTGGAGTAAACCACTTTCTCATAAATACCTTACCAGTGTTGTACAACAGCTGACACCCCTCTAGAGCTCTCAAATATGGAATGGTCTCTGGACTGATATAGCTACATAGATAAAGATTAATGGCAGTCAGAAGTTCAAAGTGTCATTGACAGTTATTATCAGACTGTGCTCTCTGTGACTCTAACAACTTAACTTCTCCTCTCTTTCTAATCATTGTTGTCTTGTGTTTTTCCTGTTTGTATTTAATATCCATTAGCACGACTATTGTACTTTAGATATTTCAGCATGCATCATCTGGTATCATACTCTCACCTTGGCAATACAACAGACTGGTGAAAAATATTTCAGGCGAGCAAAATCTGTATACAACAGATTTGGCTATGTAGATTTCAAACAAACAAATCTATAACAGATTTGGCATCAAAAACTCAGACAGAAGTTTTGCCCAAAAACGTTTGTACAGATTTACTGACAAAAACAAACTGTTTGATGACAATTTCAAAATTATCAAGAACAACAGCAAATTTAAAAATGGAGGACTTGAATTTTTCAAACATCAAGAATTAGCACAAAAATGGCAAGGAAAGCCACTTGCTATGCTGATGGAAATTTAAAAAAACAAAAACAAACAAACCCAGATAAACCAGATAGATTTTCGCAGGATGTTGTTTAAATCAACTGGAAATTTTATATATAAACCTAAAGAGGAGGTTATATTTTATGCTTATTATTGCAGGTTCGAGGAGATATTTGTTAAAGACTGCTCAAACTGAGCAGACAATAAGAAAATTTGTTTTCTGTTAAGTACGTCTAGTGATTCTGAACATAAAAAATGCAGAAATTATATTTCACCAAAACAACCAGGAGAAATTACATTTGAAGAAACTATCTAGATATTTTTTAGAGAAAACTGCAATTTTTCAACAAGTCGTGGATAATGATGCTAAGTAGTTTGGATTATGCTATGGCATATCTCGATGATGTGTTAATTAAAAGTATAGACCATAATGAACATGTGAAGCACATAAATGAAGTGCTTAAAAGGATAAATGTGATCATTCCAGTAGTATTAACAAAAAGAATATTACAAAGTTTCCATACAGGATATCCAGGTATTTCCCATATGAAAGCGATTATGTAAAATTTTGTGTATAGGAACAGAATGGATGAAAATATTATAAACTTGGTTGAAAATTGCAAGAATTGCCAGCTAGCAGCAAAATCACCACCCATAATGTATAACCCATGACCAAAATCCAATAAGTCTTGATCTAGGTTGCACATAGATTATGCAGGGCCAATAAGGGGTATATATCACTTTGTTGTGGTGGATAGCTTATCAAAATATTCAGAAGTGTTTAGATACAAATCACAATAGAATTTCCAGATGAATTCTTTGCAAGATTTGGTGCACCAGATACGATCATATCAGACAGCGGGACGCAATTCTCATCAAGAGAATTCTCAGATTTTTGCAAAATGCATACAGTTACTCATTTGACATTCACGCCTTACCATCCAAGGTCTAATGGGTTAGTAAAACAATTTATAGATGTTTTTAAAAGGGCAATAAGAAAGGCAGAAGGAATAGAAACAAGAATTGAGGAGCTACAGAATTTCTTATCTGTCTACCATATCACACCAAATGCAAATGCTAATGCAGGAATGTTACCTGCAAAATTAATGTTTGCAAGGAAGACCAAATCAATTTTTGATAAATTAAAACTGAATAAAGAGAAAATCATTATGAGTGATAAAACTAAGTGTGAAGGCAAACGATTCTACCCTGGTGACTGAGTTTATTTTAAAAATTACAAACTTGGTAAAGAGTTATCGGAAGAAGGCATTATAGACAAGCAATTTGGCCACATGATACACCTCATAAAACATCTGAGATGTATAATAAGGAGGCACATAAACCTCATAAAACATCTGAGATGTATAAGGAGGCACATAAACCTCATAAAACATCTGAGATGTATAATAAGGAGGCACATAAACCTCATAAAACATCTGAGATGTATAATAAGGAGGCACATAAACCTCATAAAACATCTGAGATGTATAATAAGGAGGCACATAAACCTCATAAAACATCTGAGATGTATAATAAGGAGGCACATAAACCAAATAAAAAAAATTTACTACTGAATATTGAACAGCACAGGGAAGAAGCCATGGAAGTAATATACGACATGTTCAATGTGCTGATGTCTCCAGAGATACAACAAAGACACTTAGGAAAGCCAAAAAAAGAGCTATGGGAATGATCGAGATCAATCCAAAATGAAGAAAATATCTTGTCCAGGGGACGAAACATTTCAGGGGTGAGGTTTTGTAGAGCAGCTGCCACCTCTCTAGCACTCTCAAATATGGAATTGTCTGTGGGCCAAAATAGCTATATAAAGATTAATAGCAATCAGGAGATTGGAGTGTTATTGATGATTATTATCAGACTTTGCGCTCTGCAACTCTAACAACTTAACCTCTCCATTCTTTCTAATTATTGTTGTTGTGTCTTACCTGTGTTTATTTTGTTTGTACTTAATATCCATTAGCACAGATGTTGTGCTGTAGATATTTCAGCACACATCATCTGGTATTGTACTACCACCTCAGTGATACAACATCCAGTTAAGGCACCAGCTAACAGAAGTTGTTATGCCCATATGAAATTTTGACAAGGATCCAATCAAAAGAACAGGTGAGTTAGCATTTGGACAAACCACCGAATTAACCACCTAGGTGGGAATCTCTACAAAAAGTTGCTACTGATATCAACATACCAGAACATTTTCCTTCAGGACAAAGGCACTCATATTCCTTTTCTTATATATATATAAATACAGTGGTTTCTTGAAGCCTTCTTTATTGTTTTAAACTTACAATTGTCTTTCTTCTAGGTCAACTACCATCCAAGGCTCAAGAGCCCAGTCTATCCTGCTATTTAATGCACCACTTTTCAATAAAGTAGTTTCCTCATGCCATCTCCATAGTTTTAAACTTACAATTGTCTTTCTTCTAGGTCAACTACCATCCAAGGCTCAAGAGCCCAGTCTATCCTGCTATTTAATGCACCACTTTTCAATAAAGTAGTTTCCTCATGCCATCTCCATAGTTTTAAACTTACAATTGTCTTTCTTCTAGGTCAACTACCATCCAAGGCTCAAGAGCCCAGTCTATCCTGCTATTTAATGCACCTCTCTTAAATAGAGTGGTTTCCTCATGCCATCTCCATAGTTTTAAACTTACAATTGTCTTTCTTCAAGGCCAACTACCATCCAAGGATTAAGAGCCCAGGCTATCCTGCTATTTAATGCACCTCTCGTAAGCACCATGTCCTTTCATAGGAATGAGTGTAAAGTGGTTTTCTCTTGCCTTCTTCATTCTTTTGAACTTACAGTTGTCTTTCTCCTAGGATAGCTACCATTCCAGGTTCAAGAGCACAGCCTATCCTGTTATTTAGTACATAAGTGGGGCATAAAAGAAGAGATGGATTCATGCCTTTGTCAAGAGCATGAGCACAAAAATAAACTCAACAGACATAGCATGGATTTGAACCGGGCTTTCCAATTCCACACTGATGACTATCAAACTACAACTTCTCACAAGTAAAGAAAAACACCAAATACTAAAAATAAAGGTGTAAATAAATAAAATTTACCTGGAAACCAAAATGAAGGTGAAATTGTTTTTCCATCTGTTTTCCAAATCCAATTTTGCTTCTTTATTCCATCAGTCAACCAGTAATGCTTTCCTACAAGACAACAAATTTTCACCAAGAAGAAGGAAAATATACAATTATTGGGATCAGCTTTTAATTAACAATAATTGGATGGTAACAAAAAGCAAATAATATAAAAAAATTAGTTATTACTTTAAATTCATTCCTAATTTTACAACAATTTCTTTTTTTTTAAAAAATCATGTCACCCCAAGCAAGGCATTCCACTGCCACTATAGTGCAGGGGGTTACATAGAGCGATTGGGTATAGGAAATGTCAGGAGAGTGATAGACGAGTTAGGATGTACATAGGGAGAGAGTTGGAGAGAGTAGGTGTGAGTTAGTGTGTTAGGAGGTGTCTATTGACCCTACATTTAAACTCCTGGAGGTTGTAGCCGTCGGGGAAGCAAGCATGCGGAAGGGAATTCCACGGGCGGGAAGTGCAAGGAAAGAAGCTGTTGGAGTAGAAACTGCAGTTACATTTCATCGGTTTCACTGTAAAAGGGTGGGACCTAGTTGCCAATCTAGTATCTCGTGCAAATTCACATCTGGGGGGCACCAGTGATTTAAGTTCATCAGAGCAGAAGCCATGAAAGTATTAATAGAAGAGGCACAGGAAAGCCATGTCATGCAGGTGAGAGAGTGAATGCAGGCGGTCAGCCAAGTCGGTATCAAACACATTTCAAATTCTTCGCTGTATTTTGTCAAGAACCCTGAGGAGAATAGCAGGGGCACCCGACCAGATGTGGCAGCAGTACTCAATACATGGGCGGATGGTAGATTTATATAAGTGCAGGATAGATTCAGACGGAAAGAATTTCCGGGCCCTGCACAGAGAGCTGACTTTCATAGCAGCGGATTTAGCAATGGATTCGATATAGTCATTCCAACTGAGGTCTGCTGAGAGTGTCAGGCCAAGCAGGCATAGCGTTTTTAGGACATATAATTTTGAAGGAGGGCTTGGAGAATCTGATACACACAGGACAGATAGAGTGAAAGAGACACATAGGAAAGCAATGTATAATATACTTGATGGGCTTGAGCAAATAGTTGGCTGAGCAAGGTTTGGGAGGAGTAACAAGAACTAAAAGGGATACGGAGATGTGGAAGGACATGATCACCTACATCCTGAAGAGACACATAGAAAATGGATATTTATTTTAATATTTCTTTCCTCTTTCAGTGGAGTGCTTCATCAAAATGAAGTCACTCTGTCATTTTTGTATTTTTCATATTGCAACTTGAAGATATCAAGGAATTTGATAGCACTTAATTCGTGTAGAAAGGAACTTCAACAAGTTTTTAATTAAGACTTAAAAATTATGGAATTTAAAAAAATTATTTATGACTTTGTAGCAGCCACAGATCTATTTCCTTTAGCGAATCAATGCCCCCGACAGGAGATTCGGTCACTCACTGACCAATCAACGGGCGGAGAGCATTGATTCCTCTCTAGAACTATTTTTCCTAGTCCTTTGTAGAACGGACGAAGGGCAGAGAGCCATGAGCCCGCGGCAGTAACGGACGTCTCTTTCACATCGCTGCCACTGATTCCCCATGGAATGCTTTCGCGGAAGATGCTGCTGCTAGCTTCACCATGGACACTTACATACTATCCGCTGCTAGCTTCACCATGGACACTTACATACCACCAATCTTGTACGTTTACTATGTAATAAACCATTCTTTGTTGTTATTCTAAAAGCAAGTTTCGTCATTCATTTGTGTGCCTAAAAAATATAGTGTTGGGGAAATTAAGCATTTCCCATAACTTCTAAAAAATGGTGACCCCGAATGGCACCTTAGGATGGCGAAACAAATTTTAAAAAAAATAACAACACGAAACTCGGCCTCCACTTTCGGACAACAGTACAAGCAAAGTTAAAAGGAGAGACAGAAAAAGCTTCCTGACTCAAAGAACCTAAAAAAAAAAAAAAAATACAACCACCCACGAATTTTGTTTGTGACACACGTGTGCGTTAAATTCATTCGTCGGCTGAGAAGACATTGGCAAAAATTTTTGCCCTCAGTAAAACAATCTTTCTAAACAGAGATACCATCTTTCGTTTTGCTAGACATACCGATGCCCATTCCCAAGTGGTCAAATAGGAAGATAAAAGATTCTCCCTTTACTCAAATAACATTTTTTGAACACGTGCCTTCACAACAAAAACCCCAAAAACTTTCCGACGAGGAAGTATCTTCTTTTCAGCTCTTACACAAGAAAAACACCAACTCAAGCAAGCATAACGAACATTACATTTTGTTCAAAGAAAGTTTAAAAAAAAAAAAAAAAAAAAAAAGAAGAAGAAACTTACTACTCTGTTCTTTTCAATTGACCACGTGGTACAAAAAAAAATATATATATTTTTATTGCAATAACAAAAAAAAAATACAAGTGAGTAATACACTTTTACATTTTATTTTTTCGAAAGTTAAAGCTAATAGAGTGCCTCCTTCCTTAACATTTAACTTTCCCGCCTAAATGGTGATTGGGCAACGCCATCTTTAATTCCAACTTTTGTTTTTAAGACAGGCCTTGAAACTGACAGTTATCTCCCTTACTAAGGAACCTTAAAGCAGCACCTTTCTCTCGTTTAACACGAATACCACTATTTTCTTGTGTCTTTTGAAAGGTTTTCCCTTTCGTTTCTTTCTCATTGAGACGTGTTTCTTTGATATTTTCTTTTTTGGTGGTCTGTTGTCACGCTATATATTAAAAAGAAAATGGCGACTACTTTACCTGCTTTCGCTGGCGACGTTCGAGTTTGGTTTGCCCAACTCGAGTCATATTTTATAGCGAACAACGTCGTGGAGGAGCGGCAATTGCCTATTTTATTTAGTGCATTTCCCGCGTCATTGACACCAGTTGTCAAAGATTTGATAACTGACACCCCCCTTAATGCTACTTATGACAGTATTAAGCGGGAAGTTCTGCTCCGGACATCGCTATCAGCGGAAAAGCGGTTCCAAACTTTAGTTAATGACGAGCTGTTGGGAGACCGCATGCCAAGCGAATTGCTCCACAGAATGAGAGAGCTGGCAGAAGATGTCCCTGCTGATAGTGCCATTATAAAGCAACTTTTCTTCTCAAGATTGCCCCCTCAAGTAAAGGCAATTCTGGCACCCATGGTAGAGAAGAGCTCAGTAGACGTAATAGCGTCCTCTGCAGATAAAGTGATGGAATTCACCAAGGGGCCTATTACCGCGTCCATTCCTCAGCCAAAGGCTGAAGTCTCTACCCTCTCTGCTGCTGGGAACACAAGCGAAGGTGCCATACAAGTGGCAATACTCAAAGCTTTAGGGCAGCTTACCACTGAAGTAAGTAAATTAACTGTACTTAATTCACAACAGCCTAGACGTCGACATAAAAGTCGTTCGCCATCCCCACACCACCGCCGCCATTCAAGCAAGCCAGGACTATGCTATTATCACAGTTGTTTTGGCGCTAAGGCTCGGAGGTGCAAAATGCCCTGCTCCTTTTCAAACCAGGGAAACTTAAATCTGGAGAGCTGAGCACGGCACACTCTCCACAAGATTTATGCAACAACCGTGCCTATTTTATCACTGACTCCAGGTCCCAAGCACGTTGTTTGGTTGATACAGGAGCAGCTTGCAGTATCTGGCCACTGAAACTCCTCACTGAGAAGCCGCCACTGTCGCCCATCACACTGCAAGCGGTAAATCACTCCCCTATTCCCACGTCCGGTCAAATTTCTCGTTCTCTGGACTTTGAATTACGGAGAGACTTTACATGGATTTTTACTGTAGCTGATTTACCATACCCCATTCTAGGCTCGGACTTTCTGCACCACTTCAACCTTTTAGTGGATATGCGCAAGCGACGACTTATTGACAGCAATACGGAACTTTCCGTCATGGGTTTTAAGGCAAATATCTCACCTATCAGCCCGGTATTTTTCATTGCCGCCACTGACGACCCATACCAAACATTACTACGCTCTTACCCAGAGTTAACTAACTTAAATTTTGTTGTGAGCAAATCAACTCACTCTACAAAACACCACATCGAGACCACAGGCGCTCCGGTGTTCTCACGCCCTCGTCGCCTCCCTGCTGATAAACTAAAGGCGGCGAAGGCAGAATTTAACCATATGCTGCAGCTGGGAATTATACGCCCCTCGTCCAGTCCATGGGCTTCCCCTTTGCATATGGTTCCAAAGCGTTCTGGAGATTGGCGTCCGACTGGGGACTATCGACGACTAAATGCCATTACGGTACCTGATCGTTACCCAATCCCACATATACAAGACTTCGCTTCATCCCTGCATGGTTGTAAGACCTTCTCCAAACTAGACCTCGTTAAGGCTTACCGTCAGATACCAGTGAACCCAGACGACATACCCAAAACTGCAGTAACTACTCCATTTGGAGCGTTTGAATTTTTAACTATGCCTTTTGGTTTGCGAAACGCGGCTAGTACCTTCCAACGCTTCATGGACGAAGTAGTGCATGATTTGGACTTTGTCTATAATTATATAGATGACATCCTCGTAGCAAGTGCCTCACCTGAGGAACATGTTACTCACCTCCGCCTACTGTTTGAACAGTTTCAAAAGTACCAGGTGAGGATTAACCCTGGTAAATGTGTTTTCGGTGCTTCGTCGCTAACTTTCTTGGGACACATTATAAGCCCCGAAGGGATATCTCCCTTACCTGAAAAAGTGAAGGCGCTACAAGACCTGCAACCACCCACTTCACTTCGCCAACTGAGGCACTTTCTCGGTCTGCTTAACTATTACAGACGTTTCATCCCACACTGTGCGGATCTCCTGTCTCCTCTGTCTGACATATTACGTAACAGGAAAAAGAAAAATGAGCAAATTTCGTTGAATGATATACAGCTAAAAGCCTTTAACGAAGTGAAGAAGAAATTAGCGACAACATCGCTACTTGCACATCCTGTACCCGACTCCCAGTTTTCATTGGTCGTTGATGCATCGGGCACAGCTGTAGGTGCAGTTTTGCAACAGCAACACCAACAACAGCTACAACCTCTCGCTTATTTTTCGAGACAGCTGAAACCGGCAGAACAACGTTACAGCACGTTTGGCCGTGAACTCCTGGCAATGTACCTCGCAGTGAAACACTTTCAGCATTCACTAGAGGGCCGACAATTTGTGATCTACACCGATCACCGTCCGCTTACTTTCGCTCTGCGCTCAAAGCCGGACAGATATTCTCCTCGCGAAACTCGCCACTTGGATTTTGTTTCGCAATTTACAAACGATATTCGACATATCTCTGGTGAACAGAATGCTGCGGCAGACGCCTTGTCTTGCCTTCCCATTAATTCACTGTTCTCACCTTCAGATATCGACTTACGACAGATGGCCTTTGACCAACCACGCCTGGACACCTTTGATCTATCGTCACCTGAATTTGCAACTTGCAAGTTCGCATACCTACCAGTGCCTACTGCAAACACGCAGATCATCTGTGACACCGCAACAGGTGCACCTCGACCTTTTGTTCCGATGACACATCGTAGGGTTGTTTTTGACACACTACACCAATTGGCACACCCCGGACCCAAAGCCACAGTGAAGCTGATTGCAGCTAGATTTTTCTGGCCAAACATGAGGCGTGATATCACTGCCTGGACACGTTCTTGCATATCCTGCTAAAAATCAAAGGTGCACAAACATATCCGTGCACCCCTCGGAACATTCAGCACCCCAGACGCTCAGTTCAGCCATGTCCATATTGATCTGGTTGGACCATGGCCGGTCAGTCAGGGATTTACTTACCTCCTGACCTGTATAGATCGCTTTACACGGTGGCCCAAAGCTATTCCCCTAAAGGACATTTCAGCTGAATCCGTAGTGCAAGCCCTTATATCAGGCTGGATAACACGTTACGGAGTTCCTACAACAATTACCACTGACCGTGGCAGACAATCCCACCTATTCCAGGAACTTTCCAGAATTTTAGGGATCAATCGAATTCGAACTACGAGCTATCATCCTGCTTCTAACGGGATGATAGAACGCTTTCATCGCCAATTAAAGGCCGCATTACGTGCCTATCCTGACCAACAGCGATGGAGCGAATATGTACCTCTTGTCCTTCTTGGCTGTCGTGCAGCTATCAAAGAGGACCTAGGATACTCTCCAGCAGAACTTGTCTATGGAGTACCTCTATCATTACCAGGTCAGATGTTGAACCCTATAGATTTAACAGGAACAGATCCTGCCTTGTATATAAACAGACTGCAATCTTATTTTGGTAATCTCCCACCAATGCACCCTAGGGAACAGACCATCAAATCATCAGTCCCAAAAGATATTTCTTCATGGACTCACGTTTTTCTAAGAAGGGACGCTGTCAAAGCCCCTCTCACTCCACCTTACATGGGCCCTTACTGCGTGCTTTCACGCACTGACAAACTTCTCACTCTTGACATTAGTGGCAAAAAAGAAACTGTATCTATTGACAGGGTGAAAAGAGCCTTTCTTAACACAAACACACAAGAGCCACATATTCCCCCTACTTACATACATGAACATACCTTTACACCCGTGGAAAAAAATACGATGCCAACAGACAACTATGCCACCACCACACGCAGTGGTCGACGAGTACATTGGCCCAAAAAGCTCTGTAAAACTGTTTATATATAAATTGTACCCTTCTTTGTTTTATGGCTGCTATCTTTTTCTCTGTCGGCTTTCCGCCTAAGCAGGGGGTGATGTAGCAGCCACAGATCTATTTCCTTTAGCGAATCAATGCCCCCGACGGGAGATTCGGTCACTCACTGACCAATCAACGGGCGGAGAGCATTGATTCCTCTCTAGAACTATTTTTCCTAGTCCTTTGTAGAACGGACGAAGGGCAGAGAGCCATGAGCCCGCGGCAGTAACGAACGTCTCTCTCACATCGCTGCCACTGATTCCCCATGGAATGCTTTCGCGGAAGATGCTGCTGCTAGCTTCACCATGGACACTTACGTACTATCTGCTGCTAGCTTCACCATGGACAATTACATACTACCAACCTTGTACGTTTACTGTATAATAAACCATTCTTTGTTGTTGTTCTAAAAGCAAGTTTCATCATTCATTTGTGTGCCTAAAAAATATAGTGTTAGGGAAATTAAGCATTTTCCCAATAACTCCTATAACTTTATAAAACAACAACAAAAAGTATTATTTTTAGAAGCCAAGATTACATTTATTTTTTCTTTAAATGCAAACAGTACTACTATCAAAAGTGTGTGTGTGAGAGAGAGAGAGAGAGAGAGAGAGAGAGAGATAGAATGTTGATCTGCTTATGTTTTATATTATTTATAGAGTCAAATTGCCTTAGGAGACAAAGGCCGATATTAAAATATGAAAAAATTGAATGTGTATAGCATTACCTTTCCTTATGCGCAAGATTGAATTGAGAAAATTATTCTCTTCTTGTGTTTCAATTTTTACCAGATGTCCATTTACTGATTTGCATTTGTTTTCAGCATTGTTACGAGAAATACTTCCATTAAAAAGACGGTAACAGCCAGTTGGCCCAGCAATCCATTGGTCATCACAGCCTGAAAAATTACATTAAATATCATTATATTAACATCTTCACCACAGGTATAGACCAGAGGTTTCTAAAGTGTGACCTATTGTGCAATAAAGTGCTACAGCTTGCTCTCAGGGCTAAAACAATATACTCAAAGATTTTAATAAACTCATATCCTGACATACAGAGCAAGTGAAAGAATTGATTCTAAAGTAGATGATCAATTTACAATGTAGGTATAATACAAAAACCATATCCTTACTTTGTGACCCAATTTGTATAATTCAATGTTCAATTTGCATTGTAAGTCTTTATCAAACTAGATCATCATATTGCAAATCAATTACCAGATTCACTTGCTTTAAGTTACTTCCCCTCAAAACAAAACTGTGACAATATTTAACATGGCATACAGACAAAAAAGAGTTAAAGAAAACGATTTTCTTTTTTTTTATGGAAAAAGATTAAAGAAAACCATTTTATTTTTTACAGACAAAAAAATTAAAGAAAACGATTTTATTTTTTACGGACAAAAAAAAAATGTTAAAGAAAATGATTTTATTTTTTACTTTTTTTGTCAGAAAGCAGTTCATTGTCCCCAAGATGGAGAACAGGTGGGGAGAGGTAAAATGAAATCGCACAATACAATCGTTACTATTCAACAAGATGCACCTAGCAGGTTTTAGAGGCCAGAGGTTAAAAGTCATTTTGTTCAGAGAAATGTAACAGTACTTGGTATTGCATAAAAATGAAAAGGATGGAGGAAAACAATTTTATTTTTTTTAAATCATCTTGTCAAGATGATTTGATATTTTGTTTCAATTTTTCCAATTTCTTTTGATTGAATTGATTAGCTTAGCATGAGTGACCACAAATCAGAGAGGTCTGAGATGGTTGAAACAAAAGATGAAGTAGCAAGGCAGTGACCTTTGAATGGCCTAAGAAGGATGTTGGTGGGTCCTCAGGTCTTTGGAGAGGATGCAAAAGAATTAAAACTTGACTTTTGTCAATCAATAAAGTTAAGATTATTTATGATCTGTCTGACCAAGAGACTGTGTATGTAGCATGGAATGCCACAAATGGGAAGACATCAAAATTCATTGGGCAGCTCTTATTGAAGGACCATCACCTGGCTTGAGAGAGGTTGGAGGAAAGAATCACACAGGAGTTTGCCAATGAAGGGATGGCAATAGACAGCAAGAGTTAGTGCAACTGAGGAATAAGACCTTCATCACCATGGAGCCAGCACAGAATTCAACCCCATAGTGTTAACAGTAAATAATGGAAAGATGCGATTAGGGGGCCCACCTGAGAGGTCTTGGTCAGTGGTAATAGAGGAAGATATAAAATTATCTCCTAGAACTGCAGTTTTGGGAAGGGGCAGGCTGATGACAGGGAAGAAAATAAAAAGAGAGGTTCTTCAGTTGGTCTCTATAGAGGAAGATAGCCCAGGAGAAAGTGAGGTAGTCATGTGTGAAGCAGTTATGGAGACTGCAGAGACAGTGCTCATACTTTTAGTAAATTGGGCCAGTAAAACCTGCAATTAAGCTGAGGCCTGATAGGACACCCATACATAAGAGGCCACTGGTAAAAGAAGCAGTTAAGGGTATGATGGAAGTGGGGATGACAGAATTCCCCTGGAGCTTTCCCATAGATAGTAGTGGACAAGAAAGATGGTGGGCATCAGTTCTGCATGGACTTCTGAAAGCTGAACGCAGTTTCCAGACCATTAGCTGTGCCTCTATTGTTGATTGATAATGTACTGGCTTCGTTAAGGAAAGCTTGATATTTGTCCATTTTAGATCTAAAATCAGGATACTAGGAAAGACAGACAAAGAGATGAAGGAGGTCCTAACTGGTCTAAATGTGGAACACATAATGACATCTCCTTATTACCCCAAAAGTAACACTAAGATGGAAAGGTTCCATAAAACCTTAGGTTTATTGGCTAAATTGGCGAGGGACAATAATGAGAACTGGGACATGTACCTTACACAGGCTCTGGCAGCTGTGAGGTTTTCAATCAATTAAATCTCTAGATCCTTGCCATATTACATGCTGTTTGGCAGAGATGTGGTACTGCTGATAGACAATTTGTTGAAGCACCACAGGAAGTATATGGGAGAAGACCATAACCAGTTAATAATAGAACAGCAGCATAGATTATTTGTCCAGGCCAAAAGGAGAATAAAGAGGGTGCAAAAGACAAGGAATGAGAAGGTGAATAAGGGCAGAATGGAAGTGAAACTCAAGGTTAGGGACCCTGTGTACTACAAAATTTACCTGAGGGAAGGAAAGTTGAACCAGAGGTGGGAGCCATATTATAGGATAGTAGAACAGACGGGACATATGTCATTCGTGATCTGAGATCAGATGATGGGACAAACAAGAAGGGCCCATGCCAATAACCTGAAATTAGCCAAAGTAGCTGTTGGGGAATAACGAGACTAAGTAAAAAAGGGCAAAGACAAGGAAAACAACCCTTGTGGAGCCAGAAGATATAAAGACAGACAGGGATTCTGGGGAGGAAGAAGATAGAAAAATAAGTCAGCAGTCAGTAGAAACTTATTAGAGCTAGCTGGGTAGGGCAATTCAAGTGCATCACAAGGTTGTTACGTAATTGGCCCTGGGGTTACACTACTCTACCCTCACAACCCCATAAGGCAATGAATAAAAACAAAAAGCAAAGAGCCCTAGTGATGAAGTCCAGAGTTTTGGCTTGAAACCTCCTGAACTGAAAGGGAAGTCAAGGATGTGGGAGGAGGAAGATGAAATGCCTCTCTCCCAACTCCAAGAAAAGAAAGGTCAGAGGATGAGCTAGAGTTACTCCTTAAGAAGAGATTAAGAGGGGTGAAGAAAAATTTGAATGTGAACAAGGGGATAGATGGGTTTGGTGTCAGTATGCAAAGATGCCGGGCTCATTCGGAAACCCTATTCGGCCACTGACAGCATGATTGGTTGGAGAGGGTAGGAGTGTGGAATGCACATTACAGAGGGTGAAGAAATTTACTGGCCAGTGGTAGTACTGATAAGACACAACCTATAGGGCGGAAAGTGCCACATACCTGTCTGAATCAATTGACCTATTGAGGGCTGATTAGATTAGACTGATTAGAAAGAATAGTTGAGGATTGAGGACTGTTTAAATTAGAAAGAATTGTTGAAGATAGAAAAACTAAAGGAGAAAGAAATAGTGGGAGTATCCTAGAGTTAAAGAATTAAACTAACAATGGATAGTGAAGGGAATGATAAAAACAAGAAATTCTTGTAGCCCTTACAGGAATGGCTGGCACAAGGAGATTGAAACTACTGATGATGATGATGATAACAGAAGCTTGGAGGCACAGCCAAAATACAATTGTTATGAATACAAGTGAGGTGATAATAACAAGATCAGAGTGGTTAGTCACTTTCATGATCAATTTGAACCCATACGAGTTACTACTAAACAAATTAAAAGGTGGGATAAAAAGGTTAAACCTTGACCATGTTAATGGTGATAAAAAATTATTCCACAAAAGGGAGGTACTGTTGTACTACTTTAGAATTGGAAACAGCTTTAATAGAATCCCAGTGGAAGGATGTGAGAAATTACCTGAAAGGAATCAAGCTACTAAAAATGAGAGAGAAGAGAGCAGTGGTCCCCATTGTTGGGAAAGCACTAAATGTCCTATTTGAGACAGCAACTGAAGATAATATTAAGGTTGCAAGGAGAAAACTGGAAGAGGTAGAAAAGGATCAGAGAATTCTGGCACAGATGGCAAGAAAAAGTGTAACGATACTAAATGTGACAAGGTTAGAAGAGGCCAAGAATAAGGTCTGAGAAAATTGGTGGAGCATGAGAGGGCTCAGATGGATGTGTTGTCTTTGGGACAACTATCTCCAAGTATAGTGACACCTGGACACTTAGAGGAATTATTACAGAAGATACAGACTGAATTGCTCCATCATTTAAGGCTACTAGTGGACCCTACTAAGGAGTTATAGAAATATTATAATGCTCTGGGTCATGTAAACTTTATAAAAGATAATAAAGTATTGGTTTTAGTGTTCATTTCATTGTTAGACAGAGACAGCCTTTTTGAGATATATCAGGTTATAAAGTACCCATTCCATACCTCTAAGCAGAGAAGCACCTGGGAGTGGTGATGAGATACCAGATTGAGACAGAGTATATAGTTATGAATTCAACTAGGATGAAATTTATAATGTTGACAACAGAGGAAGTCAGAAAGTGTAGGAAAGATGCTTTGGGAAAATGTACTTCACTTAGGCCTATATATGTGATAAGTGAGCACAAATTGTGTATACTCAAATTATTCAAGGACAATAGAGAAAGGGTTGTGAAGAATTGCCAAGTAGAGATATTGACAAACACTGTGTTACTGCAAGCTATCAGTATATCTGACCGAGTCTGGCTAGTAATCCCTTAGAAATCAATCAATCTGTCCAGAGTATGTGGGAGAGAATCCACTAAGGCACTAAGAGTGAATCCACCCTTGTCCCTAATAAAATTAC
This sequence comes from Ascarosepion bandense, assembly GCA_037127315.1. Lineage (NCBI taxonomy): Eukaryota > Metazoa > Mollusca > Cephalopoda > Sepiida > Sepiidae > Ascarosepion > Ascarosepion bandense. The sequence goes on from JBBBDQ010000451.1 coordinate 72,355, forward strand.
CCCTGGAGTGTTCAAGATTTGGCATGTATATCTCCCTACCTCAGTATTACCAGGCTGATGACATGTATGAAGAGAAAGACTCGTTAATAAGGAAAGTTGACAAAATCTCAAGTAATTACACACAGTTATGGGAGCCAACGATGAATGAATTCCCTAGAGTCACTCTAAAATAGATGCAAGAGTTGTTAAAACCAATTGACAGGATAAACATGAAGATAGATTAAATATTTTAGGAAAAGAAGGTATGGGTTGGAGAAATAGTAGAGTGATCATAATATACTGGTCTGTAGGGATAAGTACTTTGTCAATCATTGCTCTAGTAGTAAAGGTGATATGGAAAATTAAAAAGAATAGACGGATTAATGGTGTTTTCATAAGCATGCAACAGCAGGAAAAAGGGATACTACTCAGTGAACCTTGCCCAAGTGAACTAAATAAAGATAAAGAAGAGACCAGATTGAACTTGACAGCAGAAATAAAAGAAGAGCTGACTCCTGTCAAGAAACAATCAAAACCTCCCACTGTAGAGAGAAGAATAGTAGCCAAAAAGAACAAACCATAAGATGCACATACATACTTTCACAGTACACACATACCCAACAGAAAGGACTTTTATAAACATTGCATCAAAAAAAAAAGGAAGATATTGCATGTAAAGATGAAAAGAGAAAAGACATTTTTACTGCATAAGAACCATTTTAGGAATTAATATGCATGAGAAATAGTGTATTAGTAAAACTGGAAATTTAAAGTGTCATTCATGGGTAAATAACAGGAAGGGTAAGGGAGAGATGTAACACTATTTGGTTGATGGTGATTAATAATAAATTTTAATTTGAATATAAAGAAAAATATACCAATAAACTTCTCTTGAAAAGGGTTAAAGAACAATATAATTCATTTCCAGAGATGAAAAATTAAAAAAAAAACATGTCAGAGTCTGCCAGGAAACAATGTCTAATTTGTACAATGGGCAAATTGTTGACAGTTGATTGATAAAACTGTAAAAACCCTAAGTACCAGTTAAGAGGTGAAAAAGTTACTTAACAAAGAACCAGTTGTTCAGTATCCAGCCATACGAAGGGGAAAATATTCAGCTGATAAATTTGTTTTAGTGAAAACTAATTGCGAGATTTTCAACAAATGTTGATTGATATTGCCCAGAGAAAGCTAACCCAATGCACTCAAATTTCCATCCAGGAGAAAGCAATAAAGATATGTGTGAACGAGAGCTGCTTTTTTTTAATTAAAGGCAGTAAAGATGAGGTGGGTGGGAGGGAGCCACAGACACAGGTGACTCACTGAATGAAAAGGAAGAGACTGTAGGAGGAATGTTGCCTGCAACCATTACCCAAGAGAAGAGAAACTACCAAGTTTGGAAAAAAATAGTTTTTTCCCCAGGACCAAACACAGTGAAGATGACAGGTGGGGAAAATGCCACTTCCCTAATTACTTCATACCTCCCTACCAGTTTTTAGCAGGTGCCAATAAAAGTGAATGCGTGAAACGAATTAAAAAGAGAGACCAGAGATCAGTTCAAAAAATAGGACAGAGACTTTGATGGGAGATCGCCCAAGTCTGCAGGTGACTAACTGCCTAAGTGTAACTCTGACATCAGCCTTGAGCCAAACTTACCAAAATTAACTAAACAAACTTCTTTATATACACAAGCCAACCCTTACCAGTTTAACTAAGTGTAGCGCTTGATTTGGGGACAATTTAGATTGACAAGCCTGCATGTGAAACACTACTAACGAAATTATTGTATACTATATTCGAAATCAAGCGTAAAATCTTTTTCCTTCATTCTTTTTTGAGTATTTATTTTTTTATTACAGTACATCTTCACTCTGTTCAGACTGGCCCAAGGTGAGGATACTGATGATGAATATTGGTCTGACTGCGATCAATCTAATCACAACATGGGAGCAGAATAGGCTGGGTGCCAAAGAGTGCAGAGAGAGAAGGAAGCTATCTGTGGTTCCCATGAACTATAGGCTGATAAAGAAGGCATCACAAACTGACCTGTATTTAAGTTACAAATCACACCAGCAGTTTCAAACTTGTTACAATTATGATGAATATTATATGAACATTTTTGCAATTGACTTTCATTTCCAGCACATTTGACATCATCCATCAAATATAAGCCATCTTTTGCCTCTCCATAGAAAGAATTTTTTACAAATGTTGCTGCTCCCCTGGGAAAATAAAAGAAAAGAAACATGAAAAAACTTTCTGAAAATTGATATCTTGAAAAAAAAAGTTCTTGCTTCCAGATAAAAGCCTTTTATTTTGAATTAAGAGAAAAATACATGTTTTGATCTCTAACAAGTAAACAAAGAAAAAAACAAGGAAAATTAATGGTACAAATAACAAGCTAACATTTAATAATACAAATCACAACACAATATAATCATAATACTAATAATATAGTGGAGTCATAGATAGCTCTTGAGATATATAAATGAAGGAAGTCTAAATGTAAAGAGCTGGAAATAAAAAAAATACTTTTGATACACTATAGTATATAAAAATAATATTGATAATAGTCTTTACAGTCTTTACATCAGTACATGAAGTGGACTTTGTAGAAATTGCCTCTATAAAAACTAAATAATTTTCTGCACTCTGATTTGCACATCTCACATTAGCAAGTTTTCATTTAATCTTTGGCGAAGATAAGTCACATGGGTCATGTGATGGCTACTTAGTGATATCACTTCATACACTGATGGGAGTGGCCAGTCAGTTTTAGTTTGTTTACAGCAGCCAAACTGAGCAGTTGTTTTTTTTTAGCCTGGACTGAATGGCCTTGGATGAGGTTAAATCTGCCTTCCTGAGCATGGTGTCATTTCCCTTTGGGAATATCTCTTTTCTAGATACAGGAAGAAACTCCAACTTGCAGTCCTCAATTTGGGAAAATCCAGGACTCGCCATTTCCTTTTTTTGAAATATGTCCTTGCCTGGGATATAGTAGATGAATTTGACCCAATTGAATATGGAGTCCTAAATATGACTTCTCTAGGCACAGGTGTATCTCTGTATTATATATAAGACCCTTCCTTTTAGTTCCTTCTTATACTCTGCCTTGTTCTGTAGATATATATTATATTGTTCTAAACATGGGACACATGTATAAATGTGTATATATAGTTTTGTGTACATCTTAGTAGTAAAAATGTCTTTGAGAACCAAGCATGTTTGTCATTCTTTTTCCTTTCAGCCATTGTTCCACCTGTAAAATACAGTGTCATATATATTATATAATGTTTCTAATGGGGGAAACACAAATGGGAGAATAAACCTTTCTTCTTTAGCTCTTTCCCGTTATACTAAGTTTAGAAATCATTGCTCCATCAATTTAGTGAGCAGTTGTATTTTTTTATATCAAACAAAACAGAATTTTTTGCCAGTAGCCACATTACCTTTACTCTGAAGAGCAGTACAGTATTCAGTGATGAAAAGAAAGGTTGAAATATAGTTATCAAGTATTCTATTGTCTATTTCATTTGATATTTGTCATAGATATTTTTAGAGGCGTAGTGATCATTATCACACATTTGCCACTTAATTTAAGACATGACATTGTGCTTTTTGCCAATTCCTTGCTGCCACAATGCCCAAAACTTGACAGTGCTTTTTGCCAATTCCTTGCTGCTGCAATGTCCAAAACTTGACAACAAAATTAGAGTAAATGAAAATTAATAAAATAATGAATTCAAGGTCAATAGATTTTGTATTATTTTTATGTAAAGTTATTTATAACAATGAATTTAATATTTTAATAACATGTTTTTAGATAAATAATTTAGTTAAATTTGAATTTAGAATAATTATTATTTATTTTAATTAATTTATTTTGATACATATTCTTGTTTTAAAATTCCACATCTGCTATAACATTACTTGATATCTTAAAATTGTAAAATAAAAAATACAAAACTAATATAGATTGACTTCATTCTGATGAAACATTCCATTGAAAGAGAAAAGAAATATTAAAATATATGTTATTTAGCCAAATTGATGTTAATATGAGAATGAATGTAAAGCAATGACTGTAAATTTTTATATCATTTGCTTATTGTTATCATTCAACTGCTGTTAGTTAAAAGCTGATCCCAAGAATTGTATAATTTACTTCTTCTTGGTGAAAATTCTTTGTCTTATAGAAAAGCATTACCGGCTGACTGATGGAATAAAGAAACAAAATTGGATTTGGAAAACAGATGGAAAACTAATTTCACCTTCATTTTGGTTTCCAGGTAAATTCTATTTATTTTTAGTATTTGGTGTTTTTTGTTTACTTGTGTAATGCTTATCCCCCTGAAATTGAAGAGGCAAGTTTAAATTCCTGTCTTGTCTGCTGCATTTACTTCTCTCATGATATAGGACACAAATCAGCATGATGAAGATGTCAGTTTTTTTTAATTAGATCAGTAATGGAGTCAATCCAGGATAATCAAAATTCTGCACAGTTCACTGGTACCTGCCAATTATTCACAATTTCTAGTGGAGAAATTTCAAGTTATTAAAATCATCTCTTTCATCACGACCTCAAATTTATAGCCTGAAAGCTTCAGACTTGCAAAATAGTTATTAATTTGAAACTTAAAAATCAAGACATTTCATATTTCAAAAACATGAAGCAGTTACAAAAGTGAGATACAATTAATATTTATTAGTTGGGGAAAACCAACTTTAATGAAGACAAAGAAAATCCCAAGGTCAGTGACGGGAGAAAAAATACAATTTATTGGAGAATTTGTTACAAACCTCACTATAAATAACAAAATGTAAAAAGCTAAGCTATTTGTCATAGAAAATACCACGAACTTACTTGATACGAACTGGATAACAGAATTCCAATCATGGGATCTATCGATAAATTCTTAGATAGAAAGTTTAAACACCGAAGCCCAAAAATTAATAAAGAAACTTAAGGAAACATTTCTTACTGTTTTTTTTCTCCAGGTTTGGGAATGTGTACCAAGAGGGAGGCAAATTTCAAGCTAAAAGAAAATGCTCAGGCAGTATTCAAAAAGAAAAGGAATGTGCCATTTGCCTCAATTGAATACATAGATAAAGAATTAGCCAGATTAAAGAAAACCAGTGTACTTAACAAAGTTTAGTATAGTGAATGGGTGACACCGATGGTATACGTGAAAAAAAGACTAAAGAAATTCGTGTTTGTGCTGATTTTTCGATGGGTTTGAATGTGGCACTCAAAGATTATAATTATCCCTTACCAACAGCAAAAGAAATATTTGCACAGCTAAATGGAGGCACAATATTTTCGAAGATAGACCTCAGCGATGCATATTTGCAAATACTGGTAGAAAAGGAAACATCAAAACTTTTGTGTATAAACACACATCGGGGTCTGTATAAATTTAACAGACTACCTTTTGGGATCAAGGTTGGGCACATCATTTTCCCTGCAAGTAATGGATTCTATGTTGGGTGGTCTAGATTTTGCCATAGCATATTTGTATGAAAATCCCCTGGGAAGTACAAGTATAGCAGAACACGTGGGACATGTAAATGCAGTAGTTTCAAGAATACAGGAATTTTGATTTAAATTCAAGGAAATCAAATGTGAGTTTTTTTATGGAGAAAGTAAAGTATCTGGGGCAGATCATCGATAAGAATGGTAGAAGGCCAGAGCGAGCAGTGGCTATAAAAGACATAATGGCTCTCAATGATATTGCCACATTACAAAGTTTTTGGGATTAGCAAATAATTATCAAATATACATCCCTAAAATGTATGATCTGTGGGAACCATTAAATGATTTATTGAAGAAAGGAAAACTATGGAAATGGACTAATGAATGCCAGAAAGCATTTGAAAAGATAAAGGAAGTGTTAACCTCAGAATTATTTTTAACCCACTACAACCCGAATTTAGAGATCATAGTAGCTTGCAACGCAAGTGCGTATGGAGTAGGAGCATGCATCTTACACAAAATGCCAGATGGTCAAGTAAAACCAATTGCTCATGCTTCCAGAGCGCTACTTCTGGCTGAGAAGAATTACTCTCAGATAGAGAAAGAGGCACTAGGAATAATATTTGCAGCAGCAAAATTTCACCATTTTGTCCACAGTCAACATTTTAAGCTACAAACTGATCATAAGCCTCTAATTTTGATTTTGGGGTGGAAAAAGGGTTTGCCAAAGCATACAGCCAACTGATTATAGAGATGGGGTATAATACTGCTAAATTATAACTTTAGCATGGAGTACATACCATTGAATAAATTTGGCTACGCTTATTGGCTGTCCAGGTTAATTCCCAAAATGAGCGAACCATTAGAAGACACAGTAATTGCCTCATTGAAGTAAGAAGAGCTGAAATTTACTGTGTGTAATGCAGTTCGGGAACTTCTGTTAACCCTAAAAAAAATAAAAGAAGAAGCCCCCAGGGACAAGTATATCTTGAAAATAAAAGACAACATAGCCAAGAGGGACCAGAACACAACAAATGTTTTTTCGCGTTGCAATACAGTCTTTTTATACAGAGAACATGTGGTGATTCCATACACACTGCAAAAGCAAATACTTCAGGATTTTCATACTATTTATTCAGGCAGCACTAGGATGAAGAGTCTAATGTGAAGTTTTGTATATTGGCTGAATATGGACAGGGACATTAAGAATGCAGTGGCAAAATGTAAAAGCTGTGCCTTAGGTGCAAAGACATCCCTGATAAAATTTAATCCCTGGCCAAAAACAGACCTACCAGGGTCTAGGTTACATGTAGATTTTGCAGGTCCACTGAATAGATACCATTACATCATAGTAATGGATAGTTTTTAGAAATGGCCTGAGATACAAAGGATAAGAAAAACAATGACACACAGTACTAAAAACTTCCTGCTGGAATTGTTCGCAAGGTTTGGTGTAGTAGACACAATTGTGACGGACAATGGAAGTCAATTTACGTTGAAATAATTTAAAGATTTCTGCAAAGAATACAATGTCGAACATGTTACCACAGCTCCATATCACCCAAGATCAAACAGGTTAGCTGAAAAATTTGCGGACACCCTAAAAAGAGCTTTAAAGAAAGCTAAGGAAATACCTGTAGATGAAACCCTACAGAAGTTTCTACAGGTATACAGAATTACCCCAAATAACAAAACACCAGCCTCACAATCGCCAGCTGAAGTGATGTTCACATGTCGGGTAAGATCTGTCTTCGACAAATTACTACCAAAAACAACAAAGCCAGGTAGAGAAAAATTTATTCAAGGAAAAAAATACAATCCAGGTGAAAAAGTATACTTTAAGGTCTATGAACAGAATAAATCGTTCAGGAAGATTGGAAAAATAGAAAAGTGGATTGGCAATATGATGTATTTGGTGAAAGCGAAAAAATCACGTTCAGACGGCACATTAACCAGATCAGACGACACTAGAGAAAAATTTATTCAAGGAAAAAAATACAATCCAGGTGAAAAAGTATACTTTAAGGTCTATGAACAGAATAAATCGTTCAGGAAGATTGGAAAAATAGAAAAGTGGATTGGCAATATGATGTATTTGGTGAAAGCGAAAAAATCACGTTCAGACGGCACATTAACCAGATCAGACGACACTCTTCAGACGTGGTTGACAGCGGTCCTGTGAAAGAAACACCTATGGAGGTGATTTTCGATACATTTGATCTACCAACACCAACAACGATTTTACCTGAGGTACGCTGATCCAGGAGGAAAAGAAATGCAATTAATTATTTAAAAGTGGATCCAAAATGTAGGAGATATGCTATGATGTTGCTAAAAAAAAAATGAAGTGTTTTTTTGTGTTTTTTTCTTTTCTTCATGTTTCCTGTAAAAAATTAAAAAAAAAATAAACAAAACTGTTTTACTCCTATGAAATAAAGTTTTAGGAGGGGGAGTGTTATAGTGAAACACATCTATTATGTAGTGAATAGACTCTCCCACCTAATTTAAGTAGGAGTAGTAAGATGAATGAGGGTCAGATGATGTTGGACAATAGTAGTCAACCGTTAGTTGAATACGAAAGTAGTCAGTGACCTGGCAAGATTACACTATTAATACATATTATATCAAGTTCCTTGTACATCAAACCTATTAGGACCAACTTTAGCACAAATACTAGCCTCCACTGCAAAAATAACTCCACAACAATTATAGATTTCTGAGAATTACTTCAGCTTTGCTAAATGGAATTACCTGAACTCACTCAGTCAAGTAGCTTTTTGTTTCTTTTGCTAACTAAAAGATAGGACTGATTTTTGTTTTTTATTTTATTTGTATTACTTGTTCATTGAAATGAATGATGAGGATCTGGACAAGACCATTAGTGGAATGAATATTTATTACTGTGATTTCCAATAATTTTGGCACATGACTGAAGTGAGAGTGAAGTGAGGCTGGTTGACATTTTCTATCTTAAACCTAGCTAAGAAAATTTACAATTCAATCACTTATTACATCATCACTTTACTACAGGAACTCATTTCACCAAAGAGTGAGTTTCGGTGGAATATTGACACAAGCATGACATTGGTTGTTAGGACTGGACAATTTTTGGCCTTAAATCATTTGCCTGAGCTCCTCAATTTAAACTGGCTTTGTACCATATCCCATCATCATGGAGGGAACAAGTAAATACCAAGAGTAATATCTACTCCACCTGTTGCTTTGTTTTCAGACTACATTATGAAATACAGATTGTTGTCACTTGTTCTCAACAGTTTTCATTTATTTATTCTTTTCTTCCTTTACAGTAAAATGGGTGTTGCTTTCAAAACCCCGCATCAAAGACTTTATCCACTGGCCATAAGAAAACATGTGATCAAGAGAAAATCACAAACCATCCCCTTCTATATAAGTGACCCAACCATAGTGTCACACCTCTACAGTAGTAGTAATGAAAACTGGGCAGTCTTTATACTTTGTTTACATTATGCATATGCTCACTAAATGCAAAACTAACCATGGGGTCTGATGAGCTGCAAGGTCAGCAGTAAAATACGTATTACCCATGAAATTGTAGAGTATCTAAAATTTTTTCTAAATTATATTAGTTAGATTAAATAAATTAATTTAACACTGAGTTCGTCTCTATTGGAATTTACCTGACTAATATACCAAGTATTCTACCATATATATATATATATATATATATATATATATATATATATATATACATGTATAAGGTGAGTGGAGAAAGTAAAAAGACAAATATAGAGAGACAGTATATATATATATATAGAGAGAGAGAGAGAGTTGTGTTGCCTGGATATCAGGAGACAATGAGCAAAAGATTAGAAGGCAAGCTGAAATAGAAAGGAGTTAAAACTGTGATAGATCAAAAACTTTTATGGAGAGAGAGAGTGAGGAAAAGAAAGATGAGAGAGAGAGGAAAAGAAAAATAAGAGAGAGAAGAAAAGAAAGATAAGAGAGAGACTGTAGTAGAAAATATTTGGGTAATCCTTATTTGCATATGAATGTAATCTATGAAGATTTAGATAAAAACAGGCAATAAAGGAAAGGTTGATAAGATACAGCCAAAGGGTAAGAGCAGAGCAGAGGCATTAGATAACAAATAAACTTAATTTTCAACACCCATGGAATTTCCACAAGTTCTTCTCCTATTAATTTTCTATAAGTTCAAATCTTTTGTTTCAACCCAATAATTTCCATTAATATTGAAATTATTGAAAGAATTTACACATTTATCTGAATTATAAAGGAAAACAAAAATAAAATAGTCAAAATAATGTGTCACTTACCGATTAAATCCAAGTTGTCTGCAGGCTACATTGGCATCCTTGATATCCCATTCGTCATCACAAACATAACCCCAGGAATTATTTTGGGAAACTTTCACCAAACCAACATTGTAATAGTCAGAATTACCTGAAAGTCTAAAAAAAAAAAAAAAAAAAAAAAAAAGTTGAAATCAAACTTAAGGAGTATATTTATAATGCCAAAGGACAGAGGGAGGGGAGGGTGGAATGCTAAACTCTGACCCTTGGAGAAACCTTTATTCACTTTTTATTTTGCCTGCTGACTATAAAACAAATAAAAAAGAGGGAACATTAACTGACTTCATTAATGGCTTCAAAATGAAAGATAGACTGTTTTAAAATCTTTTGATCAACAATCTCAGCATTTCATGCATTTTCTTCAAGAAATTTTCAAAGAAAATCTGCATATTGGTCAATCTTAACTGACCAAAATTTACCACTAATTTGAATGAAAGGATACACAAATTTGAAAATGCTTTGTTTTGTCTCATAAAAAAGAATTGTATTATTCTCATTGATCTTTCATATTTAACAGTAAAAGAATTGCATTAGATTTTATGCTTATACAAAATAGAAAAGTTTGTTTCATGTACTTTTAAATTACGACCAACTTCACCCTCTTACATGACAATTCCTATTTTATAAAATAACCCAGTAGATCTCAGCTCATCAGAGAACCAAAAATAATTATCGCTGATATAATTATCACTGCATATTAAATTCAGACAACTAGGCATAATTCCAGTATAAACCCAAACCAGAATCTGCATTAAATAATTAGTACTGAAAAACAAATTGCTCTGATATTTTTCAACCTATCAGATGGGATCTTGCCACATGTGCATAAGCAGGCACACTTCTAAGAAATTACTCAACTGGCAGTAGGATGACATCAAAGTGAGTTTCTGTATTTTGTGTCCATCACATTCACAATATCAAAGCAAGTAAATTCTTCATGTCTCACATGGGCCATTTGTTTCTGGCCAGACATTGCAGTTCACAGATCTGTCAGCCCCCTACATTGTAGATGTGGCTGTGACTTTTGTCTTTTCCCAAAGATAAAAATGAGCTGAAATATGGTGGATGATAATATGGACAGTGATGAGGCAGATGATAATAATCCTGAAAAAGAACTTTGCAGATTGTTTTAAAAGGTTGAATGTATGCTGAGATAAGTGTACATTATCCCAATGAGAGGACTTTGAAGAGGACTAATGTACCTCATATCAAGGAAAGTTAACATGTTTATTTCTGTTTTGTAAGTGAATCCTATTGAATGTTCAACTTTGTTTAGTTTAACTACTAATTCTGATTATACAGTTTTGCAGGAATATTGTTGTACCCTTGACAAGGGTACCCTTGACAAGGGTACCATTTAACAAAGTGTAAATATGAGTGGAAAGATTACCAAGTCAGGCATAATAGAATAAAAACTTTATTCAGCATGAGAAATTATTACAAACAAAAATAGTACTACCAGGTTCTAATCCATAAGCAAGGGTATTTGCTGCCTTCCCACCAAGGCAGGTGCGACACAAGGTCAATTTATGTGGGAATTCTGAGCCCTCAAGCTCAGCCAAAAATATCCTGTAGCTCATGGCTGGGAAGGGCTCTTGTTTTTTCAATACAAATGAGACTTTATCATTCAGTGGAGTCTCACTTGGGCCCCTCTCTGCTCAGACACAGTGTGGTGAACAAGAGAGTACTTGCTCAAGACTGATCGCTCAATCCGTAAGCAAGACTCACTAGTGAAAATGCTTTTGCTCATTTATTCATGATAAAATTAGTCTACCATAGTGTTCATAGAGTGTGCTGGAATATTCTATTATAACCACCCCAAGAGATAATATTGCTCATGAAAAACAAAGCTTTTTTTTTTTAATACATTCTCCTCTTTGGGCCAGGACTCAATAGATTTACTCACCAAGATGCTTACTCCTGAGAATAGATGATCTTGTCTATGAGATTTCTCAATTCAAGCATTATACATTGTTAGCCGAATCAAATGACTTTCTTGGATGGACCATAACCCATGGTTCACTAAGACCTGATGCAGAGTGATTGAATCCCCTTAAAGAGCTACCAGTCTCTAAGAAAAAGACCACTTTATGGTATGTCATGAGTTTTTTTTTCAATAAATTTTAAAGTTTTCCACTTTGATTAAACAACTGATTGATGCTGAAACATTTCCTTTCAATCAAGAGGCAGTCAAGGCCTTCAGTGACCTTAAAACAGAAATTGGGAAAGCATTGTTGCATTCTGTTGATGAGAAAATACCACTCATAGTAGAAACCAATGCTTTTAACAATGTCATAGCAGCTACTCTCAATCAAGCTGGTTACCCAGTTGCCTTCTTTTCCCGTATATTCAACTCCACAAAATGCAAGCATGCCTCTGTTGAAAAGGAGGTCTGTGCCATTGTAGAGGCTGTACAAAAAATGGTCTCGTTACTTGTCGTGATGAAAGTTTACAATAATCACAAATCTGCAGGCTGTAAATTTTATGTTCCACTTATAAAGACTCAGAAAAATTAAAAACAACAAAATTTAACAATGTAGGATAGAACTGAGATGCTATGAGTACAATATCATGTATCGACCCAGCAAAAATAATATTTTGGCAGACACACTCTCAAGAGTGCATGGAGAGGTGCCACAACAAAGAAAAATTATCAGACCTCTATGTTTGTCTTTACCATCCCAGAATAATGAGACTAGCTCATTTTGCTAGGATAAGAAACCTTTCCTACTCTAGTGAGGAAGTAAGAAGGGTATGTACTGAGTGCCCCATATGTGCTTGGTTAAAACCACAATTTTACACTCCAAGAACATCACATCTTATCAAGGCCACACAACCCATGGAACTAATCAGCATGGATTTTAAAGGGTCCCTATCCTCTGCCACTGAGAATTACTACTTACTCACAGTAATACATGAGTATTCTCATTTTCCATTCACTATCCCAAACATGAAAATAGAAACCATTATCCAATGTCTGAATCAGATAATCTCTGTGTTCGGAATGTATCCATACATCCATTCTGATTGGTGATTCATTTTTTGTCAAAAGAACTTCAAGAGTACCTGACAAAATGAGAAATTACAACCAGCAGAACAACCACTTATAATCCAAAAGGGAATGGCCAATATGAATGTTACAATGGCATTATCTGGAGACACATTACAGTAACCCTGGTATCTAAGAAATTTAGAAAATCTCAATGGAAATGTTACTCAGTCTTGCACCCTATTAGATCTCTAATCTGCACTATCATGAATGCCACACCTCATGAAAGATGCTTTTCATACCAGCACCGTTCATCCAGTGGCCACTTTTTATGTAGCTGGCTTTCTGTACCAATATTAGTACATCACTATGTCTGTGCCAGTAAATACAATCTTCTGGTTAACAAAGTGGATTTGTTAAAAGTGATTCCAAAATACACCCATATACAATACACAGATGGACGTGAATCAACAGTCTCCATACATGACTTAGCCCTAAATGGTAATATGTCACAAAGCAGGAAATATGTAACATTCATGTTAAGACTGATGAAGTCAGTCTGATGATATCCTGAAAGATAAAATGTCTCAAAAATGAACTTTTTTCATTTTGTGTTACAATTTCTTCATACTGTTCGGATTATATAAAAATATATGGTTATCTCCTATATCTCTGAGTGAATACAGAACGAAGAAAGAATTTTTTACAACGTTCGAAACATTAATTTAAAACAGTGTGGATTTACCTTAAATCCAAAATTAAGATTAAATATACAAAATTAGATTAATTATAAAAACTCTGCTTAAATACAAAAATATTCTGTACAAAATAAGCATTCCACCCCTTACCTGCTCCTCCAATATATCCAAAGGATATAGTCTAGTTGCAAAATAATAAAAACTTACATTCTAACTGCTAATGTTAAATCTATCTAGAAAACTCACAGACACTCATTAATCAACCATATTCACTACCCACACCCTTTTCCTCAAAATTCTAACAGTCAATCCACAAGACTTATTCCCTTATCATTAATCCCCACCAACATCCCACACACAACTAACCAAATATAAGAAAAGAGGCTTTCCATTCCTGTCCACACCGCCTGATGAGACATTGTAGTTTCAATATCAAAACAAATGTACTATTTGTAGTGGATATATAAAAAACATTCTGTACATGTTCTAAAATATAATTTATAATATATATATATATATATATATATATATATATATATATATATTATAGATAAGATAAATATATATATATATATATATATATATATATATATATATATAGTTATCTCCTATATATATATATATATATATGATAGGAGATAACTATATATATATATATGATAGGAGTATATATATATATATATATATATAGAGAGAGAGAGAGAGAGAGAGATAGTTTCTCTATCCATTTCATTAGATCTGTCAAGGACATTACTTGCTGTTTCTTGTACCTTTGACACACTGTGTGAGTTCATTTTGCCAGACCTTCTTTTTTCATCATAAATATCCACACAATATCAGTTACCCCTTTCTGATTGGTATTCAGTTTCATCATAATTTCTATTCACCTTCAAACTTTTTCAATTGTCAACATTCACTGGTAGAACTAAATCTCCATCATTTCTTCCTTCTCAATGAAATTGTTCAGCATTCAGGATCACATAGAAAGGTAGACATATAACAATTGACTGAATACTATTTCTTATACACTTACCTGATAAGTAATAAAATCACATTGAAGACTGCAACACCACAGTGTAGATTAATATATATTTATATATATCAAATAATTACAAGATTACAAACAAGTCAAAATTAAGTGACACAAGAAAAAATATCAGTTGGGTGGTATTTCAGTAGCACAATAATATTTGTGTTCTATTATCTCCATGGGACGATGGTTTATTCAACTTGCAGCTGGTTGAATTTGGGCTGACTGTCTCTTGCAATATCTCTCTCGTGATAGGCTATTTCAGCTTGTCTGCCTCAATTCATTGCTGGTTCTGACTCCTTCTAGCAGCATGCCACAACCAATTTCTTTCTACCTTCTCATTCCAAACGCAGGGCTCAAACTAACTAATTCCATTTTCCACCCCAGTTTTATTAAAAAGACTCAAAATTGGGGTGTTAAAGTTAGGTACAGGATTTCTATTTCCTCCTCTCTATATATGCCTTACTATCTTGACATGTAAGTAATATCATTTAAAGATTTTGATTTCCAGGGAAAAGGGAGAAAAACCCACTCTTTCTTCCTATCAGCTATCCTGATAATCAGTTAACAGGAAATCCTCAAGGCCGTATTTTGACCCAGGGTCACATATTGTCAAAAGTCATTGACAAATATTTTGGCTAACTAGCTTTGATAAATTCACTTACTTCTCCCTACAAAAGCAATTTCACACTCATTGAATCTGAATCTGTATTTTCCACTTTTTAACACATCAGTTACTTTTCTTGACAAAAATAATTGTATTCTCCAATTTTAGATCTTTTGATCTTGAAAATTACTTAAAATTAATACCAACCATCTGAAAATAGGGTTACATCATGGCTTCCTTGAATCTGGTAGAGTTAGCATCAGGCAAATCTTTCAACTCTTCATCTTGAAATCTACTGAACACTATTTCTCATACACTTACCTGATATGGTCATTGCCAAATGGTTCACAGAAAACAGTTCCATTCAATTCGGTAGAGTTACCATCAAGCAATTTTTTCACCTGAAATTAAAGACTAAAGTTATTTCAATTCTGAGATTAATTGGCCACTGAACGCAAGCCGCATAACTCAACTATATTCTGTAAAAAATGGTTTAATTTCTATTTTTGTCTTCAGAAATTTAATTAAATCAACTTTTCAGTGTTAGCTGCTTGTGGTAAGTCAACCGGGATTCAGTCCATTTTTCAGTCTGTTTTTCTGTAATTTTTGGAATTTTTTTTTTTTTTTCGTTTTTTGTTCGTCTTTGATTTTTTTTTTGTCACTTAGTTTGTGTAAATTATTTTGCAATTCAAGGTTATTTTTGACTTAAGATAAATAGTATCATGGTTCAATTATTTCATTAGTTTTGTCTTGTAGAAGTGTTAAATTTCTGTCTTCGAGACATTCATTTTGTAACGGTTGGCCAGCAAACACAAGCCGCATAACTCAACTATATTCTGTAAAAAATGGTTTAATTTCTATTTTTGTCTTCAGAAATTTAATTAAATCAAACTTTTCAGTGTTAGCTGCTTGTGGTAAGTCAACCGGGATTCAGTCCATTTTTCAGTTTGTTTTTCTGTAATTTTTGGAATTTATTTATTTTTTTATTTTTTTTCCCGTTTTTTGTTCGTCTTTGATTATTTTTTTTTCAGTTAGTTTGTGTAAATTATTTTGCAATTCAAGGTTATTTTTGACTTAAGATAAATAGTATCATGGTTCAATTATTTCATTAGCTTTGTCTTGTAGAAGTGTTAAATTTCTGTCATCGAGACATTCAATTCATAACGGTTGGCCAGTGAACGCAAGCCGCATAACTCGATTATACTCTGTAAAAAATGGTTTAATTTCTATTTTTGTCTTCAGAAATTTAATTAAATCAACTTTTCAGTGTTAGCTGCTTGTGGTAAGTCAACCGGGATTCAGTTCATTTTTCAGTCTGTTTTTCTATCATTTTTGGAATTTATTTATTTTTTTTTTTTTTTTCGTTTTTTGTTCGTCTTTGATTTTTTTTTTGTCACTTAGTTTGTGTAAATTATATTGCAATTCAAGGTTATTTTTGACTTATACTAAGTTAAAACTTTGTAAACCTCAGTCACTTTTTTTTTTTAATTGGAGTAGATAGTTCCTACTATCGCCCGGTCTCACACTCCACCCGCTTCTTTTGAATGAGTTTAGAGGTGATCACCTTGTTTCTTGTTTAGGAAGGGGTTCCCGGTTCATACCCCTTCTCCGGTCTTAGTGTGAGTTCAGCTGGAAGCTCTTTGCAGTTATGGAGTATGGTGGCAACGTCTTTACATTCTGAGGGTACCGGGTTGGCAGTTTCCTGGTTGCTGCTTCCGACTGGTAGTTAGGAGCCCGAACTCTTGCATAGCGTCTTGAGAGGCTGCTCTGATCAACAGTTGAATAATACCGGGGTTCTTGTAGTGCCATATTGCGCATGGACGGCGTCCCTGCATGAATGTTCGGTGGGCAACCCCGAGGCCACATTATGTTGTAGGCCGCGCCAGTCTCCATCCTTCACAAGTTGCAAATGATTGATCGACTGATTCTATTCTAAGACCTCTCCTTAACTGAATCACTATGGAAAAAATCAAACATAATAGCAAAACTAAACCAGCTCATTTGAAAACGCCCAAACCTGTCTGCATCTCTTTCACTAACATACGCGGCATCCACACCAACTTCCTCAGCATAGATTCATTCCTCCATAATAACTCACCTGATATATTAGCCCTATGTGAAACTAATCTTAACCCTTCTATCCCCTCATCTGAGTTCTACGTTGCTGGCTACCTTCCCCTCTTCAGGAAGGACTCCAATGTTCATATGCATGGGCTTGGTGTCTATGTCAGTGAACACCTTCCCTTAGCTAGGGTGTCATCTTTTGAATCCCCAGATCATTCTTTCATGTGCTTTCGCCTCTCACTTCTCAGCTCGATTAGCTATCTCTTCTTTCTCTACCGCTCTCCTTCCTCCCCTGACTGTTCATTACTTGACATCATTTCTGACAATATCGACAAAGCCATTTCTTCCCATCCCTCTGCCCATGTATATTCGTGTTTGGTGACTTTAACGCCCACCACACCAAGTGGCTGAAGAACGCTGTCACTGACCCTGCTGGTGTCCACACCATGAACTTTTCAATCACCCAATCCCTTACGCAAGTAGTGGACTTCCCCACGCGTTTCTCCGACAACCCTAATGGAAGGGACTCACTTCTAGACCTCTGCTTCACTTCCATCCCAGACTCTTGCACTACCAGACAACTCTGCCCACTCGGAAACTCTGACCACACTGTAGTGTCCGTCAATATTTCACTCCACTCCCGCCCGACCCATGAAACCCAGACAAGTAGAATATCCTACTGCTATCAAAGAGCAGACTGGGATTCATTCCAAGACTTCCTCTGTGACATCCCTTGGAACAACGTCTTTAGTCTTCCCATCGAAGAATGTGCATCCGAGGTCTCCTCTTGGGTTAAGGCTGGCATCGATGCCTTCATCCCTGATAGGAAATTCCAGCTTAAATCTCATTCGTCTCCATGGTTCTCACCCACTTGCTCGGCTGCCATTGCCCACCGGAATCATTTCTTCCGACTCTATCGTAACTACGCGTCGGACCAAAACAGGCGCCTTTTCACTTCAGCTCATAATAAGTGTAAAAGGATACTCAATGAAGATAAGATGTTGTTTGCTGCCAGAATAAGGCAATGCATAGCATGCTCTAAATTCGGCGCTAAAAACTACTGGCGACTCTGTAAAAGAGTACTTAACAAGAGCAAGTCCACAATACCCCCGTTAATCAACAAATTTGAGGTCCTCACCTCCCCAGTAGATAAGGCTGAATGCTTTGCCCACAGAGTCTCGAACAATTCGAGTCTGAACTCATCTGGAGTTTTTACACCTGACTTCTCACCTAGAACCGAAGCACAACTGAATGATGTCCACATTACACCTTCGCTTGACTCTAAGATAATCTTAAAACTTGACCCTCACAAAGCAAGCGGTGGTAACGGAATCCCAACCATAGTCTTAAAGAAATGTGCCCCTGAACTCTCCTCTGTCCTTTCTAAGCTCTACAACCTCTGCCTATCTGCTTCCTGCTTTCCTGCCTGTTGGAAATCTTCTGTAGTTCCTATATTTAAAAACACTGGAGAACCCTCTGACCCTGCAAATTACCGCCCTATCAGCCTTCTTCCGATCTTTGGCAAAGTGTTCGAAGCCATTATCAACGCTGAGGTGGTTCAGCATCTCACAGCACACAGGCTCCTCTCAGACAAGCAATATGGTTTCCGCTTCACCAGGTCTACTGCTGATATGCTAACGACCATCACAGAGTACATATACCAGGCACTCGACAGGAATGGTGAAGCCTGAACTGTTGCATTGGATATATCTAAGGCGTTCGACAGAGTTTGGCATGCTGGCCTTCTATGTAAACTGCGGAGCTATGGTATAACTGGACATTTGTTTCAACTAATCCAGTCATTCCTCTCTAACTGCACAATGAAGGTGGTATTAAACGGACATGCCTCTCAGAACTACCATACAAACGCAGGTGTCCCCCAAGGCTCCATCTTAGGTCCTACACTCTTCCTGATATACATTAATGATCTCCCTGATTCCATAAGAGCCAAATAGGTTTATACGCCAATGACACCACAGTTTACTCTCGCCTCCTACAAAAATCTGGTGTAGGCGTCAAAGCTAACCTCGCAGCCGAGATTGAAAAAGACCTCCAATCCATATTGGACTGGGGTAAGAAATGGCTAGTAAATTTTAATGCTTCTAAAATGAAGCTACTCTCAATTAACCATCATCGACAATCTCACCTACCTCCCATTAGCATGGACCAGGCTTGCCTCCCAGAGAGTAAAACACTACGCCTCCTTGGTCTCACACTTTCAGTGGACCTCAAATGGAATGACTATATTGAATCCATTGCTAAATCCGCTGCTATGAAAGTCGGTTCTCTGTGTAGGGCCCGGAAGTTTTTTCCATCTAAATCTATCCTGCACATATATAAATCTACCATCCACCCGTGCATTGAATACTGCTGCCATATCTGGTCGGGTGCTTCTGCTATTCTCTCTCCCACTGGCATGACATGGCTTCCCTGTGTCTCTTCCTATAAATACTTTCACGGCTTCTGCTCCGATGAACTTAGATCACTGGTGCCCCCTAAATACGAATTTGAACGAGATACTAGATTAGCAACTAGATCCCACCTTTTTACAGTGAAACCAATAAAATGCAACCGTAACTTCTACTCCAACAGTTTCTTTCCTCACACTTCCCGACTGTGGAATTCTCTTCCACACGATTGCTTCCCCGACGGCTACAATCTCCATGAGTTTAAATGTAAGGTCAATAGACACCTCCTAACATACTAACCTGCTCCCATTCTATCAAACACTCTTCCCATCTGCCCAACCCTCATCCTCAGTATCCTTACTCATCTGTCACCTTCCTCCTGACATTCCCTATGTCTAACCACTCCTTCTCTTTACCTTCCCCTATGTAGCCCCATGCGCAATAGTGGCAATGGAATGCCTTGCTTGGGGTGAGATGATTAAAAAAAAAAAAAGAAAAAAAGTACTTTTTACTATTAATTTTTATGTTAGCATTTTGTTTCATTGATTTCATGTTTGATTTTAATGATAATATCTGATGTATGATCACAAAGATTAGCAGATTTCTTACAGTGATAGACACACTCCTATCATTTAGCAGAGGACAATATCATTCACACTACCAGTAGTGACAATGGTCCCAAAGGCTAAGCAATTTTAATGACAATATCTATCAATGGCTGATGTATGGTCACAAAGATTAACAGATTTGTTATGGCGATAGAAACTCTCCTGTCTTTTAGCAGAGGTCATCATTATTCACACTACCAGTAGTGACAATGGAGTAGCAATTTCTTATCATCATGCATATTATCTTGACACTTAATTAGGGTAAACATCACAAAACACTACCAGAACTGACTACAATCACTGAATAGATTAATTTGACTGTGTGTGTATGTGTGAACCCCCACCCCACCCTTACTAATCCTTTGCATCAATGTCCAAAATCTTCTTGGCCAGTCAATCAATAGTCAATTAGTTCATTATAAACCGGGCTCTGTTCTATAATGTGTTTGATTGATCACAAAGCCAGTTTGGGTGAAAGTTGCTAAAATCCGCCATGTGAAATTGACAATAAGGTGTTTATATACATACATTCTGTTTGGTACAGTATTTGGTTAGGGTTTATCCCTCTTGCATGCAGACAACTATAATTCCAACCATTGGCTTCTATAGGATTTAACACTTCATCTAAGTTGATTGGTCTGGCACAAGGCTAAAGTCAGAGGTTTTTCTAAGGTAGGCAGTCACTTGACAACACATCTCTCATGTTAACGGGTTCCCTCTCTAATTAATGCTCGAACCTGTGTCCTGTGTGAATGCTTCTTACTACTGCTTGAGAGGCATGGAATGTTTCTCCAACTTTCCTGAAATACACCAGAGCCTCTTTATTCATTGTTCATCTTCTTCTCTCTTGTGTGAGTGTCTGTCACCTTTACTTGAGGATATGGAATGTTCCCCCATCTTTTAAAAAATCCACCAGGACTTTTTTTTTTCTCATTGATCATCTGATCAACCTCATCTTGTGTGAGCACCTCTTACCATTGCTCAAGGGGTGTGATCCAGTCCAATGACCAAATTTTAATTTTTGCTCCAAAATTTATTTTGAATTAAATCTTTGGTATGTGGTCATTTCACATTTGTGTATTATCATTTCAATTGTCGTAAGAAATTATCTTACTTCAGTCAAAAAAAAAAATCATATGTTTCTCTTTTAATTATCAGTGTCGCAAAATTCCACAAAGAAACAAAGAAAACTTTATTTCTGGGGATTTTATCTGTCCTTTTGACCAGGTATGGCTGTCCCTAGGGGTCATAAAATCCCTCATAACAGGAAACAGTCTGTTTCTGAGACAGCTGTGGTTTTATCAATGGTTGTTAAATTTTCCGATGACAGAGAAACTCACTTTTTGTGATAATAGCCACTAAAATTTTGTGACAAGAATCTTCCATTCAAATTTGTAGCCAGCACACAAGAGTCATAAAAAATTGTTTTAATTTTTCTTGGGTGGTGTCTTAGAATATCCCTCACCTAGCTTCTAGTGGGTGAAGAAGAAAGAGCAAATATTCTTTTCCATTTTCTTCTTCATTTCTTGGCACCAGAAACAATGTTGCAGATAGATGATTAAAAATGTTCCATAATAATTGACTTTCCATGTGCTTTCAGCGACTACATTGGCCATTCTCAAGGATGTTATTTTTCCAATGTTTTTATTTTATCCACATGTTTTGAGTGTAACATAATTTATTTTGTGTTTTTGAAAAGAAGCATTCTTTAAAAGCTATTATGTGACACGCATGACTGGACATTGCGTGAGCATCTATTTTTAAAATACTTTCAAAACTCCATTTCCATCATTAAATAATGTAAGGTTGGTAGTAGGATAAAACTGTTTGATATATGTAGACTAATATAGACTCTTATAGACTCAATGACTAATATAGTGTATGAATTTCAATGCCCAGTACAAGGCTGTATTTCTTGTCATAAATCAATTACCTATATTGGACATATTACTACTTGAAACCAAAGTAAATAGATTTTGTTCACTTAGAGAATAAGTTCCTCCAGCCAAATTGATGCTCAAGTGGCAATTAAGAACTGATTTTCATCTGACACTTACCAAGTTGCAGGTTACAAAAACAAAATAGAACGTAAAACTAACATCATACCCTCCCACCCCTTCAAGAATTCAATGCTGACAACTTGGTGCTGTTACATAATTTGGGTCTGGTTGATAGTGGATGGAAGGCACCATTACCAGACAGTTGCAAAAAAGGGAAAAAAGTGGAAACAGGAGGAGGACTGGTAAGGAGACATGCAGACTAACTTGTGAAAATTCCATCCAGTTTGACAAAGGAAGGGATACCTGATGTTCAGGTGAACAACACTGCAAATAATCCAGGGACTCCTCTCGTTCCTGAAATTTCTGAAGAAATTATGGAACTGGAGGATATAGATATGGATGATGCTGCAGCAGCTCCAGTGGTGATTGGAAGGCCCACTATACCACTATACCTCCAATTTGTACGTCAGGACGCATATGTAGGCCACCAATCAATTGAATGATTATGTTTGTAGTCCCAAGTAAGATTGGAGGAATGTTAGATATTGAACAAGGTAATGGCCCCTGTTTCAAAGGACCCAACATGATAGGTTGTCAGCCCTTTGTCTTTTGGGGGCTTCTTTTCCTTGTTTTTCTAAGGATAAACAAGCAGAGAGCATGCAGCCATGTTTGGTCATATTCACTGGCCTGCTTTATCAAGTTAATTCAATTTTCTGTGGTTTTTATAGGCTTCAACATGCTTGACTAATATGCAACAAACATCTTCGTTATTAAGAGGATCAAAGTATTTTTTGAATATTTAATTAATTTTTTAATCCTTTTTAAAACATTCAAAATTTTGATTAAAATACTTATTTTTCTTGCATCAGCAGATGTACTTTTAGCAGAGCAAATTTTAGCCTCATTTTTTCAGTGACAGACACATTAATTTGAAAATTTTTGCAAAAATCAAATAATTGTCGAGTTTTAATGAAATTTTCAGGATTTATTCACAAATAAATGAAATTATTTTTATCTTCATTACTTTTAGTTAAGTACCTCCACTCATTTCCAATGCCTAATTTTTAAATTGAATTTTTAAAAATAAAAATGTTTTCTTGAAACTTTTATTTTAGTTTTAATTGAAAGCTAAATAATTAAATTTACTATTTCCAGAAAGGAAATACTCTGGTGCATTTCAAACTGAAATTATATTGATTGGAAAAAAAGAATTTTGAGTTTTTTTGCTTATTTTTGATTGATTTACATGTTTGTAAACAAAAGTTAATTCTTGGATTTTAAAATATTGCAAAAATAAAATATTTACATCTGCGACATTATTTTTATAAAATTAGCAAGTTTAAAGTTAAATTAATCTGATTTACACAAATATTACTCATTTATAACATGAAATTTAGAATAAAACTATTTCTTTATCACAAAGCATTGATCTTTCTGACCTTTCTCATATGATTGACATGTGATAACAACCAAATGGTGAGTGTATGGTGAGCAGAACTGATATAATTGTCTAAATTTTTTATTGTATGGGGAAGAAACCCTGAAACACATGACCTTTTAACACAGAAATTATCATACAAAAAAAAAAACAACTTAAAATAAACAAAAAAAATCATTAAAAATTATTTTAAAAATAAAAAGGCTCAATGATTTGTATTGAACTTTTCAATTTTCAATTAAATCAGAATTATCATGGGAGATCTGAATGCCAAAGTTGGACAAAGGAAGGAAGGTGAAATGTTTGGCGATTTCAGATGAGGACATTGCAATGACCGCGGTGAGAAATGGGTTCAATGGGGCACAGTGAATAATCAGATAATAACGAACACCAGGTTCCAAGAGCAGTCAAGATGACTATAGACAGGGAGATGTCCAGAAGGAGAAACTAACAACCAAACTGATTACATAACTATCAAGAGATTCTGGAACACAGTCCTTCACTGCAAAACTTAGTGCTGACTGCAAATATGATCACCTGCAAACTTAATTATATGCAAACTAAGGATGAAACTGGGGGATTAAAGAAACGTAACACAGGCCTCAGGCTGCAGTACTGATGACTGACCAGGACCTGCAGGAAATGTACACAAACAGTGTAAAAAAGAAATACAAAGGACAAATTGGAAATGGAAGCTCAAAATGGGATGCATTAAGAGAAACTCTAGTGACATCAGTGAATGACATCATCCCAAATGAAAAAGCCCATTGGAAAAAAATGAGTGGATCACTGAAGAGATTCTTGACATGATGCAAAAGAGACAGAAAACAATGCCAAGATATGGAACAGAATACAAGAAACTACACAAGAAAATAGAGAAATTGAGCACAACAAATAAAGGAGATATGCATAAAGAAATAAAAGAACTAACAGGACAAAAGACTTGCTCAGCAACAGGATGTATAAAAGCAAATGACGGAACACTCATACTTGAAAAAGAAAAATACTTCAGAGATAGGATGAGTATATTAAATATTTCTTCCACAACAAGAGACAGCAACTGGCAATATACAGAACATACATGGACCGGAAATATTAAAAACCAAAGTGGAAGTGGTACTAGTCAAATTGAACAGAAACAAAGCAGCAGGACCTGACAGTATTGTAATAGAGATGCTGACATCCTTAGACATGCTTTGGCATTGACAGGATCACAGAAATAAGAAACAGAATCTACAAAAATGGTGATATACCAGAAGACCTAAGCAGATAAATTTTCATAGCACTACCCAAGAAGTCAGGTGCAAAGGAATGTGAACTCCACCAAACAATCAGCTTAATGAGCCATATAACAAAACTTATCATCCAGATTCTGATGAACAGAGTGTGCAGCAGGATTGGCTCAGAGGTAGGACAAGAACAGTGCAGCTTTGTTAAAGATACTGGAACAAAGAACACATGCTCAGAATGAGATCTGAAAGCACAATACAAATGCAGAACTTTTAACTGTGCTTTATATACTATGCAAAGGTATTTGACAAATTACGTTACAAAGATTTGTTTGAGATACTCAGCAAGTATTTTCAGGAAAGACAATAAGATATTTAAGAACCTATATTGGCAGCAAACTGCTTGAGTATGGCTAAGAAATTAATTCATCAGATATAGAAAAATAGAAAAGACAAGAATGCATTTTCTCACTGGATCTATTCAACTTATACAATGAAAGAATTCTGAGAGAAATTAAATCCTTACTAGGATTCATCATTGGTGGCCAAAGTTTCAACAATGTGGAGGACACAGTACTGATAGCAGATACAGAAAGGAAAATGCAGGACTTCCTACAGAATGTAGCAAGAGAAAGCGAGAAGAAAGGACTAAGCCTAAACTTCAAGAAAACCGAATGTATGGTCATCAGCAAAAAGAAGACTCCAAAATGTTAACTACAAGTTGGAGAAACTAAAATAAAAAAAAGTAAAGAAATTTAAATACTTGGGAAGTGTTCTGACAGGGGGTGGAAAGTGCAATATTGAGATTCCAAGACGCCTATCTAAGGACACATTTCAAAAGCTAACCAGAGTACTGAGAGACAGGAAAATCTTATTGGAAACAAAGAGTGCTGGATTGCAATGTGATATCTGTCCTTCTGTATGGCAGTGAATGTTGGATGATCTCTTCAAGGATGAAGGAGAGGCTCAAAGCAGTAGAAATGTGGTTCTACAGAAGTATGCTGAAGGTACCATAGACTGAGCATATAAGCAATGACAAGGTGTTGGAGAGAATGTAAACAAAAGAAAACTCATCATTAACATCAGGAACAGACAGCTGAAGTTCCTGCAACACATAATGAGGAAAGAGGACCTGGAAAATCTAATACTCACAGGACGGATTTTTTTTTCTTTGGTATATAATGTCCTTAATATACCTTGTTTATAAAAGTAATTAAGAGATTATATAATTAAATAATATCACTTTTATTGGTTTTTTTATTTGACTATTAGAAGCATATTTAAAAAAAAAAAAAAGGCCAAATGTTTGAAAAAACAAAAAAATATGATTTACATTCCTGAATGTGTCTTGTGTATAACTAATAAAATAAATTTTAGCGACAAAATTTAATTTCTTGAAATTTCAACAGATATAAAAAATATATATTTTACCAAGATTTTCTAAAAATAGTAATTTAAAAAATAATTATATTCATTTGTGAATAAGTTAAAATCTGATAATTATTTGATTTTTGCAAGAATTTCCAAATTAATGTGTTTTTCACTGAAAAAAGAGATTACGTAATATTAAGCCAAATTTCTCTTGTGCAACTACAATGATCAGTAATTTACTGCTCTTACCGATTCTTGTAGTTCAGAAAACTGTTAAATTAGTGAAGACTTGTTCAAGCTACTAAGTCTGAAATTTAACTCCTCTCTGAAAAAGTGTCAATGACTCTCTAATCTTAGAAGCCGACTATATCAGTGTTTGCGTTATCATATAAAAATAGGCACAGAGGAATATGCAACAGTGAAATTCAGGGTTTTGCATAACCTATGTGTGGTGGTCATTCTCAGATATGAGTTTCAGAAGCGACACAAAAACGTAATCTTCACTTGTGATGGAAACAGAAGACGACTTAAGAGTTGGTAGGAGAAATGAAATGCATACTGCTGCGGCTATACCCTCATTATTTTTTAGTATAGATTTAAATGTTTGCCCTGTTGTTACTAAATCCCAGCGTGAAAAGAGGTGATCAGGCATTTAGAGGAAATTTTCCCAGTTACTCTACTGAACCTTGCTATATTCACCATTGAGGGCTCAGTTTGTTTTGCTAAAGGACTGTACCAATAAGCAAAATAAACGACCCTGTATAGATTATTCTCAAATAGTTCATTGCAACGTGACACAAACAATGTCAGTGCATTATTTAAAAAAACAAATTAGCTATAAATAATCAACAGTTCCTTTTTTTTAGCCATCTCTTTAAGAGAAAAAAAGAATTGAGATTATTTTTTCCTATCCTTCAGGCATCATTTTTTTTAAAACTGACACCTTATTTTCCACTTGACTAATTTATTAAACTATAATTTGGAAAATTGAAAATATGTTGGAAATTTTTTATTTGCAGTCAGGAAGATAAGAACTTTAATTAAAATGGTCAAAACAAAATATATGGAGGAAATTGTGGAATCTACCTAAGTTTAATTAAAAAAACCCAGTTACGACAATTTACACATCGCACATGTGAGTCCAAATAAAAAAAAATTACATTAGTACGAAACTTCAGAACGATAACTCGTGTTTCTTTAACACAGATGCTGGATTGAAAAACAAAGTTTGAAGCTCGAGTTACTCTTCGTTGATTGGCCAATAAATTGAAGGCATGAGAGAACACGTTTAACCCGCCAAAAGTCTCAACATGTGATCTGATCCACTTTGCAGTATAAAAAGAAGAAACTTTCATTTCAGGATAGAGGTCCGTATAAATATACATGTCTTTTTTAACACATGTCATGAAAGGGGAGGGGACATTTTGTAAAAAAGAGAATAAAAAATCATGAAGTGATTTTTTTTTGTAGGTTCCCTGAAAGTCTGAGGTATTTTGATATATGGCGAACTATTTGATGATGGATGAGTACTTATGGTGTATGAAAAATTATAGAGCGATTGGGTCATGCTTCTGATTAGCTAGGTACTGATGTTACTGATCATCAACCTCAGTTTTCCCCGCTCCAAACTTTGGCGTTGTGTCACAATTGTATATTTTATAATAAATCACCTTCAGGATAGACGTCCACGCCAGTTACCATGTAAGAGACAGAAGTATAATCGCCCACGTTGTTCACCATGCGGTGTGAAGCTGAATCCTCAAGTCAAGTGAGAAATAGACTTTTCAACTCTCCCCCCACTCACTCACTCACTTCAATTCCAACTCTCATTTACACAATTATTTATTCACTCATTCAGAATTCGAATGTCAACTGAGCACCACAGAAATCCACACAACTACGAACTGTTGAATTTTGCCAAGTTAAGTAAATCTTTTTACACATACCAAAATTGAAACTCACTCATACAATTTAATATATTTATTTACTTATTCACTCGCACAATTATATTTACTTAAAGGAACAATCATAACATTTTCTACACATACATTTATGATCACGTGTATTTCTACACAGCTACATTCACTCAATGTACATATACACACGTGATAATCACGTGATAATCTTGCTTTCCCACCTTTTTCCGGGATGTATATATAGCAGACACGTGGTACACCCAGGGACAGTTGCAGCAGCACCACAGAACACAAAGCAAGGCAGTTCACAGATACCCACAACAGCAGCATGCTATTGCGGGGTTCACGTTTTTCAAGATCAAGCAATTCCTCACACGCCCACACTAATTGCAAGACGCAAGTAGATGCCTTTTGTTTCTCTTAATAACACATACAAATTACTACAGTTGGCACAAGGATTTAACATGCACAACATGTAAAGACCAACTCACTTTCTCTTACTGAATCATTCTTCTATACTTAACAAAGATGAACTTATTCATGGACTAAGATATTTTCACCAATTTTCTATCAATATTATTCCCAACACAAATTACATATGACACAGATAAATCTTCCAGCGACAAAGAACTTTACAACTTACCTCAAAAACTTTAACACAGAAAATGAAAGACATTTAAATCAGACACATTCAACGTCTGTACAAAGTATGTAATTCTTGTTATTTGTTAATACACTTTATAATAATTTCAATTAATGCTTTGACCATTTTATTCAATGTTCCATTTACCAATTTAACGAATGATTTCAACCGTATAAAATAATTGTTGGAATGCAGGAATTTAGTTAGGAAGCCTTTGGGAAATGGCCTTATGCCATGTAAAATTCAAACCTAAAATTTCTATGCATATGAGGCCCTAACACCTTCTTTGTTGAACACATTTTCAAGCAACCTTTTTCAACAAACTGTTTGTGTACTTGCTTTTTTTATTGAACATAAAATGAGACTAGAGAATTTACACTTCATGAACAATTAATTTTAAAGTCACAATTACTTTCTCTACCCACTCCCCCAACACATTTCATTCAACCAACTACATATTTTTTTGTATTTTTTATGAATATACTATAAATTAAATAATTGTTTTGTTGTTACCAAAAACCAGAATTTTCTTCATTCAATATTTGTCAAAGTGTTCATTGTCAATCACTAAAGCCATACAATTAAAATATGTGGGAGTGTAAGATCGTATTCCACTACAAAATAAAAAAAAGACATCAGTTTTTATTTTAAAGTTGATACAGTCGCGGTGTGCCCGATTATCATTTCCACTTTGTGTAAACAATCCTGGATACGCCTGCCTGTCGGCAGAAAACAGTCACGACCCATGTGTGCTAAAAATAGCAACAACCTCTTTTCAAACAAACAAAAAACACAAAAACTTAATTTTCGCCATGAAACAAAAACAAAAGACATTTAATTTCAAACTGAAATTAATCTAAATACAGTCAGCAAACTCTGAATACACTTTTGACTGTAATTAATAAGCCTGAAATTAATTATAGTCATTTATTTGTTTAGTGAGCTTGTTGCTGTTGTACAAACATTTTTGCATGAATGTCAGTGATTTCACAGCAAAGGAACTTTTCGCTCGGAGGGCTCCGGCCTTCCGGCTGGGTCCAAAATGACCAAATAAGAGCAGTTTAAGACCTGTTTAGACCGGTTTTGAACTTATCCACCATGGTGGATAGGTTCCCAACATTAAAAAAGACCTTGTGTCACATTTCTTTCAAGTGGGGGAGAAGAGTAAATATCCTCGGCCCCCGGCTGGCCGGGTGGGGTCCAAAATGACCAAATTAAGACCAGTTTAGACTGGTTTTGAACCTATCCACTGTGTTGACCAGAGTACCTGGGCATACGCACTCAGGTTCACCACATTAAAAAAAAACATTGTGTCACATCTCTCTTAAGTGGGGGAGAAGAGTAAATATCCCTCAGTGCTTGGCCTTCCGACTGGGTCCGAAATGACCAATTAAGACCAGTTTAGACCGGTTCTGAACCTATCCACAGTGGTCTATAGGTAATGTTTTAACAAGTACCTGGGTGTATGCACTCAGGTTCCCCACATTAAAAATGACCTTGTGTCACATCTCTTTCAAGTGGGGGAGAAGAGTAAATATCTCTCAGCCTGCAAGGCTCCGAAATGACCAATTAAGTCCGAAATGACCAATTAAGACCAGTTTAGACTGGCTTTGAACCTATCCACCGTGGTCTATAGGTAATGTTTTAACCAGTACTTGGGCGTACTCGCACAGGTTCCCCACATTAAAAAAGACCTTGTGTCACATCTCTCTCAAGTAGGGGAGAAGAGTAAATAAATCTTGGCTCGAAAGGCTCCGGCCTTCTGGGTCCGAAATGAATGAATAAGACCAGTTTAGACCGGTTTTGAACCAATCCACCAAAAGGTTTTGACCAGTACCTGGGCATATGCGCTCAGGTTCCCCACCTTAAAAAAGAACTTGTGTCACATCTCTCTCAAGTGGGGGAAAAGAGTAAATACCTCTCGGCTCGGGAGTCTCCGGCTGGGTCCGAAACGAACGAATAAGACTAGTTTAAAACCAGTTTAGACCGGTTTTGAACCTATTCACTGCGGTGGATAGGTAATGTTTTGACCAGTACCTGGGTGTACGTGCTCAGGTTCCCCACATTAAAAAAAGACTTTGTGTCACATCTCTCCCAGTCAAGTCAACCGAGCCCAGCGGCATTCCAGCTCACTCCTGCAGTCTCCAGTGGTATCAAGCTCACTCACGCAAACCCCAGCTAACTCCTGCAGCTTCCAGCGACTCCGGCATACCCCAGCTAACTCCTGCAGCTTCCAGCGACTCCGGCAGACCCCAGCTAACTCCTGCAGCTTCCAGCGACTCCTGCAGCTTCCAGCGACTCCGGCAGCCACCAGCTACCTACTGCAGCATTCCACTGACGTCTGACAACCTGTTTCAGTACCCACTGATGTCCAACGACCTGTTCCAGAGTCTAATGACGTCCAGCAACTGGTTCCAGCGACCACCAACGTCCGGATACCGCTCCTGCTACACAACTTCCATCGCCATACCATCCACTGATTGCTTAAGAAAAGAAAAATACAGAAGACACGATTTCAATCGTCTCCAACTGACCATCCACGTTTGTCATCCTTCGTTGCTATTGCTGTCTCATTTCCTTGCCTTTGTGTCCACTTTCTTAGTTGCACGGTCGAGTGACACTCACACCTCTCGACCCCACCCACCTCACAACAATACCAAAATCGTTTCTAAAAAAAAAAAAAATAAAAAAAAAAAATAACCACATATTTTGTTAAAGCCTTTCTTCATTTTTTGGCAGCCCCTGTCATGTAAATCGATAAAAATTTCCTAAAACAAAAATTTCAAGAACAAATAAAGTTCAGTTCGTGATCAATGAAGGCAATAAATTCATGAAAAAAAACAAAAAACATTTCGTTAATTTTTCTGTTGAGCCAAATTTTTAAATCGAACCTTTTTGCTTTGGTTGGAGAGTATTGTATTAACTGTTTAGAAATTTGGAAAGTATACAATTTTTTATCTTTAACTTTTCTGGAGTCTTAGTTTCTAGTTATTTATTTTATAATTGGAGAAAATTTTAAATATGTATTTAAACTGTTAGCCAAAAATGGGAGGGGGTTGATTTTATTTTTGTTGAAGCCAAACGAAAAAAAAATTGAGTTGGTAAAAAGATTTTGACTAAAGAATGGCTCAAAAAAAAGGGGGGAAAAAATCACTATTTTTTATATCACGAGAAATGAGAAAAAGAAACTAAGTATAAAACAAAATCAAATTTACCATCAAACAATTTAGGAGACGGCTTGTAATTTTTTTTTTATTATTATTCAAACAAAAACATATTGTCATGGTGTCTGTCTGCTTTAAAACATCATTTGAAAATCTTTGAGTTTTTTTCCCATAAATGTCGAAACTATAATTTTCGAAAAAGAAAATTTCACTGAAATATGCTTTAAAGTTTCCAAATTTTTATTTGAAATCAAGAAAATATTAAATTTAAGCAAAATGGTCACAAAATGAGCGAAAAAATAAAACAAAAACTGGCACCTGGAAGATACAGCCAAAATCTCGTTTACTTCTATAAAAAAAAAAAATAACTGCATATTTTAAGTCCTTACTTCATCTGCTCCTGGCATAAATTAGACATTCAGTCAGTTAAGTGCCATACGTGATACACGCTTGGGCGATCATGTCTCGAAAGAGACATGACTGACTGGGCAGAACATTATCCCGCAGTAGGTTGCCATTGCTTTTCTGCGGTAGACTGGCTGCCGACCAAGGCTATAGAACCCAATCTGTCCTGCTATTTAACTGGAAGGAAGAGACGGATTAATACCTTTCCCAAGGGTATTTGCGCGTAAGTGAATACAATGGATTCAGTTGGAATTCGAACTCGGCTCCCCGATTTCTCGTTCCGAGCCGATATCCACTGTACCACAACGCACAATTAGACATTAACAAACCAAAACAAAAAAAATCACTTAAATCAACTTTTTTTTTTTTTTTGAAGTCTTCTATAACATTTACAAAGTTTTAAATAAGAAGTTGCCAATTTTTAACGATTGACAACAGAAATCATCTCCACTGCCATAAAAAGCGTTAGAAGGAAAAATGTTTAAAAATTTCTCCAACTAGCATTTGTAAAGCGTTCTATTTTTAGATGTAAGGGAAATAACTCGCAATATAGCCGCGCAGGTTTTTGAGCAGTTATTCCCCCTTGATTAAAACAACTTTGTTATTACATAAAATTTTGTCTCTTATCAAGAACCTTTCTTCTGAACATCATTCATTAAGAAGATATATATTTCCACTAATTCGCTGAAAAAAAAAAAAACGTAAAGGAAACAAAAAGGCCCCAAATTTTTGTCAAAATATTTTTGATTTAAAATAGGAAATACCAAAGTATTTTTTAAAAATGTTTTTCATCCTTTCAAACACGTGCGAAATTTTGGTTAAAAATCTTGTTTATTTGTTTTGTCATCAGCGTGGAATCAGATTTTACTATTAATTAAAATATTGCTTCTTTTTTTTCGTTGAAATTTTAAATTTTTTGCAGAAATCATATAAAATAGTCGGATTTTAGATGAACGTTTCAGGGTTTATTCACAAATGAATAAACTTTTATTCTGAAATTATTGTATTTAGAAAATCTTGGTAAATTTTCTTTTTTTTTTCTTTCTCATTTTACTCCTGTGGATTACAGAACACCCAGATTAAAAGGGAGAATTTAATGCGGGATATCCTGTCCACAAATTACAAAACAAATTTCAAGAAAAGAGAACGCAATTAAAAATGTTTGTAAAAAATTAGAAAATAGTATACATGCAGAATAAACAATTTGTATATTTTTTATATCTTGTTTGATAGAAAAAATGCCTTTTAGTTTTAACGTGTTTTGAACAAAAAAGTGTCTGTGTTTGGCTGTCATTAAATTCAACAGTTAGAGTAATGTCTATTTCTTTTTCTTTTTGTGTCCGCCGCTAAGTAGGTGGAAAGGAAAAGCGGCGATCAATTTAAGGTGAAAAGAGTGTGAGTGAGAAATATCAGATAAGAGGGAAAAGGTTCAATTAACGTCAGGACACTTAACACCTGCGGTCAACTCGAAAATGTCAAGTAGGAGATGAGCAGATGGAACATCAATATTCTGGGAATGGAGACTTCAGCAGCGACAATCACAGGATAATGGACGCAGGAGGCAAAAATAACGAAAAAGGAGTCGGCTTAATACCAAACAACGAAAGACGTTTTGGGATACTGCCAGCTTTCCGAGAGAGTCCTCTTACTCAAACAGAGAGGAAGACTCTTCATCATATCTATTATAGTAGTTAATGAACCAAAACTACAAAGCCCAGAGGAAGAGATGATAGAATCATTCTTCTCCATATTGGACAATAATACCAAGGCTCAGTGCAAAAGACAAGAAATTAGAATCATAATGGGTGACTTGAATGCCAACGGAGGTAAAGAGAGGGAAAGGGAGATGACCGGTAACTTTAGATTAGGAATCCGCAACAAACAAGGAAAAAATGGGTCCAATGTTACACAGCAAATGACCAGGTAATAACTAACACCGGGTTTCAAGAACACCCATGACGTCTATGGACATGGAGAAGCCCAGGAGGCAATACGAAAAACCAAATAGACTACATAACCATTGTTAGTTCTAAAGTAAGTTATTAAAACTAAAACAACATGAAAGGAAACTAAACCCAAGGTACATTTACACATTTATTACAGGCCAAATAGTCAACAAATATAAGACAAAAACATTTACATTAATCGGAAATATTTAGAGTTTATAAGACTCACCAAAAGGTGGTGGAATTAGTGTTCTTGTAGCTCAACTCATGTTGGAAATTTTCAACGCTACCGTTCACCTCCTTGTTCAAAGGCTCACTCTCAATCCTCTTCTGCCCAAGGGCAGATTACCCCTTTCCGGTCCTTTTTATTTTTTGTCCCCACATCACTCCCCCCCCCCAAAATACGGAGTATCTGTAATAGAATGTCACGAGGAAAAACATCGAAAGACGGGGGGAATACACTTTTTATTTTTACGTAGCAACAAAGTTCTTTAAATGAGCAGGCCATCTTACGTGTCTGCCTGAACGTGTCTTTTTTTCTTGAGGGTGTTTTTCCAGTGTCAAGTCTACTGGCATTGAGGTTGAGGTTACTACTTCTAAGTATTCGTCCTCCAATGTTGCAGGTTTTAACCTGTCTATCGTAACGTTTTGTTCTTCGTTCTTAATGAGAACGCTGAAGAACTTGTTTTTCTTGGTAACTTTAAATGGACCACGATACGGTGGTTGCAGGGAATGTGACCTAGCTGTATCTCGGATAAATACGTGCGTACACGTCTCTAGGGCCTTTGGTACATATGTTTTAATGCACTTGTTTTCCCCTGAAGGAGAATAGGCCATCTTGGCCATGTTTCTGGTCCGTCTATCCACAAATGATGTTACATCCCATACTTTCTCCGGTGTCTCAAAAAAATATTGTGCTGGCAGGCGCAATGTGGTTCCATACAGTGCTTCTGCTGCTGAGCATTCCATATCCTTTTTTTACTGCAGTGCGTAACCCCAACAATATTAGTGGAAGATGTTCTAACCACTTAGTATTGCTGGTAAGCACTGCACGTAAAGAGGCTTTTAAGCTGCGATGTAATCGTTCGACCGCACCGTTTGCTTGTGGATGGTATGCTGTCGTGTGAATATTCCTGATGCCCAAGAGTGCCGAGAGTTTATGAAACAGTTCGGACTCGAACTGTCGACCTCTATCTGTTGTCACCTTCTCTGGGACACCAAACCTTGCTATCCAACCGGCAAGAAATGTCCTGGCTGTTGTGTATGCCGTCATATCCGGCATCAGTAACGCTTCAAACCAGCGCGAGAATCTGTCAATGCAGGTCAACAGATAGCATTGACCTTCACATGTGGGAAATGGACCGGTGATGTCAATGTGTATGTGCTTGAATCGCTCATCTGGCACAGGGAATATGCCTAGAGGTGCTCGTGTATGTCGACCAATCTTGGCTTTTTGGCACTTCACACACTTCTTCGTCCACTCTCTCACATCCGCTTTCATCCGCGGCCAAACGTACCTGTCGATCATTAAGCGTATTGACGCATTAGCTCCAAGGTGCGATAGTCCATGTACAGCACCGAATATGTCTTTCCGTAATGACGCTGGGACATATAGGCGCAGTCTGTTTGTGCTGATGTCACATACTATTTTCTTGTTGCTGTTAGGATGGGTAATTTTCACCAGTTGCAATGATGTCGCATTATTCTGCAGTAGGTTTTTCAGCTGCTCATCCTTTTCTTGTTCTTCCCCTAAATTGTTGACATCGATGGAGGGAGCCAACGTGACTGTAATTATCCTACGTGACAAAGTATCTGCTGGGATGTTGTCTGCTCCCTTGATATGCCTGACATCCGATGTGAACTGGAGGATGTAGTCCATCTGTCGAATCTCACGAGGGGAGTATTTATCCGAGGAAAACTGCAAGGCGCCCAACAGAGGCTTGTGGTCTGTGAGTATGTAGAACTGCTGACCTTCCAGGAGTTGACGAAAATGTCGCACTGCAGAGAATGAGGCTAACAATTCTCTGGAAAATGTGCTGTAGCGTGTTTCTGTGTCTGTCAATTTCCTGGAGAAAAAAGAAATGGGTCTCCAATCGCTGTCGCATTTCTGCTGCAGGACAGCTCCAATTCCAGTTGCAGATGCATCCACTGCCAGACACAGTTCATGGTCTGGTTGAATGTGCCAAATAGTCAACAAATATAAGACAAAAACATTTACATCAATCGGAAATATTTAGAGTTTATAAGACTCACCAAAAGGTGGTGGAATTAGTGTTCTTGTAGCTCAACTCATGTTGGAAATTTTCAACGCTACCGTTCACCTTCTTGTCCAAAGGCTCACTCTCAATCCTCTTCTGCCCAAGGGCAGATTACCCCTTTCCGGTCCTTTTTATTTTTTGTCCCCACACCATAAACAGGAGATTCAGAAATGCAGTGGTTCAATGCAAAACCTTTCCAGGTGCCGACTGTAGAAGCAACCACCTCTCAGTCATCTACAAACTAAGGGTGAAACTCCAGAAACTGAAGAAGCCTAGTACAGCACCAAGACTGCAATACAACACACTCGTGAATGACCTCAACAAGAAGAAAAAAATACACTGACAGCGTGAAAAACAAATACGAAGAACAAATTGGAAAAGAAAACTCGAAAGGAAGTGCTAGTGACATCAACAAACAATATTGTCCCAAAGGAAATCAGATGCAAAAGAAAAAACGAGTGGATGACTGAAGAGATTCTCAACATGATGCAAAGAAGACAGAAAATGATGTCAAGACATGGAATGGAATACAAGAAACTACACAAGGAAATAAGGAGCAAATGCAGACAGGCTAAAGAGGAATAGCTCAACAACAATTGTGCAGAAGTAGAGAGATTGAGCAGGACTATTAAACCAGACATGCATAAAAAATAAGAGAACTAACAGGACAAAAAGCTTGCTCCTCAACAGGATGTATAAAATCCAAGTATGGAACGATCATATTGGAGGAAGAGGAAATACTCCAGCAATGAGAAGACTATATAAAATATATTTTTCATGACAAGAGAGAGCAACCAATTATAAACAAAGATAGGGATGGACCGGAAATATTAAAGTCCTAAGTGGATGCTGCAATGGCCAAACTGAATAGAAACAAAGCAGCTGGACCAGACGACATTGTAGAGTTGCTGATAGCCCTGGAAGAATTCGGTACAGAGAAAATTACAGAAATAATAAATTAAATTTATAACAGTGGAGTAATACCGGACAACCTGAGCAAGTCGATTTTCATAGCATTGCCTAAGAAGCTGGGTGCACACAAATGTAAACTCCACCGAACAATCAATTTAATGAGCCACGTTACAAAACTGATTGTCTGAATCCTGATGAATACAGTGAGACGCAGAATCAGGCCAGAGATAGTACAAGAACAGTGTGGCTTCATCAAAGACACGGGAACAAGGAACGCCATATTTATGATTAGGATGCTCTCCAAAAGAGCAATACAAATTAGGAATGACGTGTATCTATGTTTTATTGATTATGCGAAGGTGTTTGATAAAATATGCCACAAAGAATTGATGAAAATGCTTGGCAGCCTCGACATATTTGGGAAAGACGTAAGAGTAATCAAGAATCTCTACTGGCAGCAAACCTCCTACATACGAACAGGTAACGAATTCAGCAGATATACAAAGTTAGAAAGGGACATAAGACAAGGATGTGTCTTTTCACCGGTATTCAACTTGTACAGCGAGGCTATTCTGAGGACGCTTGATTTTATGCCAGGATTCATCATCGAGGGCCACATTTTAAACAATATAAGGTACGTAGATGATACAGTGCTGATAGCAGACACAGAAAGGAAACTACAAGACCTCCTACAGAAGGTAGCTGAAGAAAGTGACAAGAAAGGACTACAAATAAACTGCAAGAAAACCGAATGCATGATCATCAGCAAACAGGGCAGCCCAATATGCCAAATACAAATCGGGGATACTAAAATCAAGCAGGTACAAAATTAAAATACCTGGGAAGTGTTCTAACAGAAGGCGGTAAGTGCAACACGGAGATCTGAAGGCGAATTGGCATGGTGAAAGAAGCATTCCAGAAGTTGAGTAAAGTATTAAGAAACAGGACAATTTTGCTAGACACAAAGAGGAGAGTATTGGATTGCTATGTGATGTCGGTTCTTCAATATGGCAGTGAATGTTGGACAATATCTTCGAATATGAAGGGAAAACATGAAGCAGCTGAAATGTGGTTCTACAGAAGGATGCTGCGGATATCATGGACCGAGATTGTGAGCAATGACGAGGTTTTGGAAAGGATGGAAACGAAAAGGAAAATTAATAGTGAGCATCAGGAAGAGGCAGCTGAAGTTCCTGGGACATGCAATGAGGAAGAATGTTCTTGGAGAACTTGATACTAACAGGCCAGATAGCGGGAAAAAGAGACAGGGAAAAGCAGCGGATAACATATTTGAAGGACCTGATCAGGTGGATGACGGAACGAGGGTCGCATGGTACAACAGGAGAAAGCATGCTAAGAGCCACCAGGGATAGGAAGATGTAGAAAGCCATGATCGCCTACGTCTTGAAAGGACATGGCACATAAAAGAAGAATTACTTGTTTATATTATGAAATGTAGAATACAAACATTTTTAATCATGGCAGTTTTGTTTTTCTGATGTGTTAATTGATTACTGACAGCCAGACATTGAAATGCTAAGTATGGTTGACCAGAATTGACATAAATTTATGAAACCCAAGTGAGTGTTTTGTTTTTGGTTTTTAACTACCTAGTAATTTTTTAAGAATTAACATTTTCAGCAATTATCTAATATTTTATTGAATTTTAGTTACTTTAGCTTTATAACTTACATTTGAAGATGCTTTTTGAAAAAATAAAATATAAAATTTTCTTAAATTAATTAAAAGATTTAATAACATAATGAAATAACATGATAACAACAATCAAAACTTCTGCACATGACGGTGGGGGGAATATAGGCTGCAATCTTTCTTTTAAACATGTTTTGTTAAAAATGACCGACAATAAAAATTTTATTACTTTTTTGATTTAATTCTTCCAGTATTCTTACATGTTTTGAGTTTAATAAAATTTATTTTGTGTTTTTAAAGAAGAGTGTTCTTAAAGGGCTATCATGTGATACATGTGATTGGACATCGCGTGAGTGTATGGGATACTGTTAAATAATGTAATGTTGAAAGTAGAAAATTGTTTGTTATATAGTGTCTCTCTTAGAGCGAGATAATTTTGATATTGATTTAAATGGTATTTTTGTATTTTTGACTAAAACTTTTTCTCAGGGGTTCTTGTAAATTATGGGTTAATAAATGTTTTTTTTATTATGGGTGGCATGTTAGAAAGTAAATAATTATGGAACATTTTTACATTCCTTGTCTCCAGCAAAAAGGAAACATGTAAGGCTACTGGAAAAATTTTTACCGAAATATATATATATATATATATATATATATATATATATATATATATATATCACCATGGTCTTAGAGAAGATTTATATTTTTAATGCTATTTTTCATTTCATTCTTTATTATTAATAATTATCATGATCGTTGAGACATTAATCTTTTAGTTTGTTTTTTGTTTTTTTTTGTTCCCCCCCCCCCAAAAAAAAAATTGAAGTAGAACTTTTTGAATTGTTATTTATGATTATGTACTTCCCAAATATTTGTTAAAAACTATACATACATAATAAAAACAATTCCCCAGATTTTTATAAAAAGTTGATTGTGAAAATCACTTAAAAGTTCAGTTAAAGCTAAAATGAAAACTTTTTCAGTTTTTTATAATTCATCTTACACTTGTAAATAAGTCCTCAAAGTTTCATTAAAACCCAGAAATTATTTGATTTTTGCAAGAAATTCAAGATTGATGTGCTTTTCATCAGAAACAAAGAAATTTAATTGTAGTAAATTCTGTTAAAAATCTGGTCACCCACTAATGCAAAAATAAACAAAATTTTTAATCAAACTTTCGAACGTGTGAGAAAAGATTAAGAAATTTTAAAAAATAATTAAAAAATACTTTCGTCTTTTTTCTTAATAATATAAACAAAGAAAACAGTTTTATTAAGTTTGGGGGTTTTTTCTTCATGCCATTCTGTTGTTTCAGTGAATTAATGGAGGTTCCTAAATGTGTTACGGAAATTAACGAATTTTAACGAAACTTGGTTATAAACAACCGACAATTTGAAATGAATTATTTGAACATTATTTTTTATCGATACTCGTATTTAAGTAGATATTCTGTTTTTTTTTAATTAAACAGTATTATATATTTATATCTACCGGCCTGATTATTTACGATAAATTGTTATTACGAAAATATGTGCCATTCGGCAGAATTCGAACCTGCCACCCCTATATATATATATATATATATATATATATATATATATATATATATTCTTATAGATAGGTGTGAGTTTGTAACCCTGGGTTTCACGCTTTTGCGATCGTCAGACAAACGCAAAAATCACAAAAGCGTGAAACCCAGGGTTACAAACTCACACCTATCTATATGAATATATTTACTCTATCACTGATATTGATCGCTTTTAAATAAGTACCACGCATATATAATATGCAAACAATATAATATATATAACAAATTACATATTTATATATATATATATATTGATATTTATAATTATATACATACACTTTTCACACACACACACACACACACATATATATATATATATATATATATATATATATATATATATACTAGCTGTATAGCTTGCCAAAACGGGAATGATGTATGTACAATTGGAAGAAAAGTGGCAGGTGTTATAGAAGCCTGTAATGTGATACAATGATGTAATGCAGAAGTAGATGCATTGTCCCTGCAATTTTGGAGAGGTCAGCACCTTGAAGAAAATGTGAAATTTTTATGGCATATAAGATAGAAGTTAGAAAAAAGACCCGATTTGAAGTGTTTTGGAGAAATAAACGATCGCAAAAAGCAAAATTTTCCATTAATTTTTGTCGCACACTGTGTGTCAATTAAAACTCTTGTATGTATATCAAGGCATCAGCCCTTGATCTACCAGTGACTCGATTTTGGTTGGGTTTGAGGGAAGCGTCGTGGAGAAATGCATAAAAGTACGCAAAAGATCACCCAAAAGTGTTGTTGATTTTTAATGAACCCTGTACATTGATTGGAAAAAAATATTTGTGTACATCAAAGGTTCAGACCTTGATCTACAAGTTACCCAATTTTGGTTGAATTTGCATAAGATGTCTCGGAGAAGAGGAGTTCGTAAATTCTAAGCATTTTGGTTATATAACAAATTCTGTATTAAATATTCGTGTGTGAGTTTTTGATTTTATCTGTCAACCAACAAACTTATGTGTTCTTATGACATTTCTAGCCTTTTTACCTGTGTCCTTTTAGCTGGGGTTATTGATATATGTGCTGATGCCTTATATTGTAGTTAGTTGTCACCTCCCGTTATTTCTAAGGAAGTATTTGTCAAACTAATACAATTTTCCACAATGTCCATTGAATTTAGTTTCAACGGCGTCATGTATAGACAAATTGATGGGGTTTCAATGGGTTCCTTTGGGACCCATTTTAGCAATTTTGTTTTTTCCATAAGGAGAGTGTATTATTTGAATTTAATAGACCCGATGTTTATTTCTGTTACGTAGATGGCACTTTTTGGCTCTTTAACAATGAAATTGAAGCGGGCCAGTTCCTTTCGCCCCTTAATAATATGCACCGAGATTTAAAATTTATGCAAGAGAAGGAGACTAATTCTTCCCTTCCATTGCTTGAGGTTTTGGTGAGCAGATCTTCTTCTGGTTTTCTTACATCAGTTTACCAAAAACCAACATTTACTGGTTTTTATTCCAGGTAGGCTTCTTTTTGTC
Source organism: Ascarosepion bandense (assembly GCA_037127315.1). Taxonomy (NCBI): domain Eukaryota; kingdom Metazoa; phylum Mollusca; class Cephalopoda; order Sepiida; family Sepiidae; genus Ascarosepion; species Ascarosepion bandense. The sequence continues at coordinate 114,582 of JBBBDQ010000451.1, forward strand.
TCCCAAAACGTAAAATTAATCTAATTAAGACTCTTACCCATAGCCGTATCTGATTACCGGGCACACCGGGCACGGGTCCGGGCCGATCCGTGCAATCATAGTTAAAATCTGGGCAAGGAAAAATGTCTTCGTCAGAAATCAAACTAAACAATTCACGAAGAAAGAAAGAAAGAAAGAAAGAAAGAAAGAAAGAAAGAAAGAAAAACGAAGAAAACATCCGAATGAACGCAGTAAAAATCTCTTTGTTTATTTATTAATTTTGGGAGAAAAGACTGGTTATACTCAGAAAGTCCGAACCCGATTTCCTGCTTTCGTTCACGTTCTGTACCTAATTTCCATTGGAATAGCCGAAAAAATCCGCAAAAATCATAGTTTCTGGAAACGGATGACACTGATGACGTCATCACATTGTCAACTAATAAATCCGGGCAATTTTCTCTGTGCCCGGTGTGTTTTAGCATCAGCTATGGCCCTGCTTTACCCATAGGGCCTTGATGATCTGCTCTAAAACTAAGTTGGATGATGAACTCAGGTTTATTATTAACACTCTCTGTAATAATGCCTATCCAATGGATGTTGTCCAATCAGTGATTAGGAATAAAGTATGGAGCTCAATAAAGTTAAACCAGCTACAGTGCAAAGATGTCCTGTGTACCTGCACCTTTCTTGGCTGGATTCTGTCAGTGATAGATTTCCTAAGCAGGTTTGAGTTGCAGTTCAGCATTGTCACTTTGCTGCCAATACTCTTGTTTTTTTCTTCTAAATCTGTTCTCTCCCTACTCCATAATATAACTTTGATTTATATGTTTAAATGTACTTGTGGATTGCACTATATAGGGAGGACTACTCAAAGACTAGATTCCAGAATTAAACAACACGTTCCTACAAAAATCCTTATTTTTTCTTCTAAATTTCTCTTTCCTTCTATGCGGAAGGATGTTCTCCCCCTACTCCATAATATAACTTTGATTTATATGTTTAAATGTTCTTTAGAACAAATCATATATTTGGAGAAACATTCAAAGTTATTGAGATTATTAAAAATATTAACATTAATATTCAAATTCACTAACGAGTTAAAATATTTTGATGCAGATCCTAAGTGGTATCTGCTCAAATTGATACAGAACCAATCAGTTGGTAAAAAAATTCAGTATCTACAAAATCCTCAAACTGAACATATCCCTAAATTAGTAACAGATTTAAACCTATTTTTAGATGAAAACAGTCTAATTCGTTCTAGTAGAATCATTGCTAGAAATAAAATCTATCACGGACATTATTTACCTACAAATGTTGTTTTAAAGAAATTTTTTAAAGTGTATCTAAAAAATGTTTAACTATTGAAATATTTATAAAGATTCAAAACACCTAAGTCCCTATTTAACCCTAGCCTATATGTATTTAATTTTAAAATCCAGTATTTTTCTTTCTTTCTGCGTGAGTATGTAGAACTAAAATCAGAATCTATTAGTAAACATTTGCAGTTTTCTAATGTTTCTAGTGTCCCGGTTGATTGAAATGTACTGCTTTGGGGGAATACGGGTTGTTTTGGCGTATGCTAAGTTTGTGATTATTGAAATGGAATCTAAAGCTATTTCCAGATTCACAAATATATCCCCTATTTGGACATATTGAACAAAAGAGAAAGTATATTATGTTTTGGCTGTCATATATATATATATATATATATATATATATATGAGCATGACAGGAGGGAAATATATACATATCAGTATAATGGTTTTTTACTATAATAGAGAGGATAATTAAGACAATTATTTTTATCTGATCCTGGAAAGTGAATAATCACAAAACTCCCAGGTGACCTCCGATAAATGTCATGAATTTTCAAAATCTTTGCTATAATAATTATATTCCAGTTATCTGTTGAGAACTCTATATATTTCTATTAGTGTTGACATATGTTAAATTACTGAATACAGAACAACCTCAGTTCTTGAATATATGACATGTCAGTTGTCGAACAGAAAATTCGAATTGATAATGCCTCAGTTATCAAACAATGTTTCAGTTCTCAAACAACATTACTGAACCAAGTTGACCGCCATCCTGTATCCATTTGTGTGTTGTGCTGTGCTTTTCTCTCCCAATTTTATTGTACTGTACCTTTTTTCTCTTCACTAGCCCTTAGTTATGGCACGAAAGAAAATCAACAGTGATACTGTATAGTGGGTTTAATGGTGTTATATTAAGCATATAGTGGCAGAACAAAGAAGAAACTGTAAAGATCAGAATTTCTCTGCGTGTTTTTTGCAAGGTCACCAAATATGTAGGGACCTCTATAATGTTTATCAAATTGGCTTTGTGCTAAACATAACTGAAGTCCCCCATAATTTAAAATTATCAGAAGGTTGAACAGATAAAACTGTCTGGTTTACATAAATGAAAATATATTTATTGAGCAGAAAAACATTCAATTTGTATGCATGAAATTATTAAACTGTGAGAATGTTCTAAGAGAAAGTTAAAGTAGTAATGAGTTTAAAGAATTTAGAGTTCATTTGTTGTAGCGAAAAGTGATTTGTGCAGGAGGAGATAAGTTTATTTCAATAGTATTAGTAGCACTTTTGTCCCTTTCTTTTTGTGAACAGTGAGCAGATGAAGAAGAAGAAGGAGAGATAAAGAAAGCAGCACGAGAGAGAAAGTAAGAGGGTGTGAATGTGGGTCAACAATTTTGCCTAATCAATGGCCTAAAATGTTCTTACTACATTGTGGTTGGTGTGGTCTTGCTATTCTCTGTTTCCTTGTATCTTTAATTCAACTTTCTTTCTCTAACAATGACATTGGCTTGCTACTATTTCTCAGTTTGTAAGTCGCTTCCTTTTTCTATTGGTCGGAATACATTTCACACAGGCTACGTAAATTTTTCCTTCGTTTTTTCTTCAGCTCAGAACCAATCCTTTTTATTGGTTACAAAGTAGATTTCACACAGGTTTGCAAACTGGATTAGATAGACTAAACTATCGCCCGTTTCACACGCCACCCACGTCCATTGAACAGGTGAAGAGACTCATCCCTTGCTCCCTGTTTAGGATGTGGTTTCCGGCTTTCTCTTTTCCAATCTCTTCACTCTTACGTAGCCCCTGCACATCAGTGGCGTTACCGCCTTGCTCGGGGTGATATGATTTTAAAAAAATTGAAAACAGTTAAGAAAAGTCATTTTTATTCCATATTCACCACAAAATAATGGAGATTTAAGAAATACTTATATTGGCACAAAAATACAAGGAGTGGTAAATATATGGAAATATCTGTAATTCAAAGAAAAAGATAAGTAGAATCATAAAAGTCTTCCATGGAGGCATACAGTAGGAGAGGGAAGGAGAAATGTGACTAACTATGGCCATGGCATTTAGTAGGTGCCTTTTGAAGATGGGAGGTTGTGTTCCAACAAGCATTGTGAATCCTTGGTTTTATGCTGTCTGACTCTAAAAAGTCCCTTTGATGGGTCTTTATATCCTTTTCTTAGGTTCATGCTGGTTTCAATTTTTATTTTGTTTCTTTAGGCAGGAGTGATTGCTATTGGTGAAAATTCTAGATTGTGTTATGGTATTCGTTAGTATAAATATTATTAGAGAGCAGAGACAACGAGGAGACGAGTTAAATTTACAAGGGAGACTTCCGTAATGATTACTTAATCAACCTCTTTATTAAGGGAAGTAACTCCTATCCCAAGGGAAGGCAATTCATGCCATGGCAGATTGTATTTTTCTTTTTGTGTAAGTTAAACGGAAGTTATGTGCGGAGCCTATGCACAGTTGATAAAGTTTTTAGTTCAGTCTTGTGTTTCAGAGTGTTCACATCTGGACAATGTTGGAAATTTGTGTAACATGAATCAGAAGATTATAACAAATGCAATACCAGGGAAACACTACTCAATCTTTCTTGGTCCTTCTCTTTTTAGGAAGTTTGAACTTAAACTTATATTGAAAATTTCCCGGCAAAATTTTGAATAAGTAATTATCTGGGGATCCAGAAATTAATTAATCTATTTTATATTGATTCCTATGGAGAAAATAGATTCACATTTCAAATCACAAACAGCATTCAGTAAAAGATTAAGTTTGTGAACTGAAGTTTCACTGTATATGATAAGAAAAAGTTCCACTCGTCCAAAGAGACCTAGTAAATTAGTTTTAAAAAAGGTATGCAATAATATAAAAACTTTATTTTTACTACTTTACAAATGTTAGTCATGAATAAATGTTTAATTTTCTTGGTTGTTTTTTTTAGTACACATATTTTTGAGAGAAGTGTATTTTTAAGAGAGCCAGACAGTTTGTGCAAAAAATTGTAACACTTATATTTTTGTTTATCTTAGGTGCACAAAAGAAAATATTTATGCAAATTTTGTATCTTTTATGGCTTTTATTTGGGTATTAAATGTTTTACCATTAAAATTTTAGTCTATAGTTGAGTGTTGTTTTGTTATTTGCGCTTATTTTGACCTCAAGAAGAAGTGGAAGCATGTGTTCTTTTTTCCTTTTCTATTCCTATTAAATAAGATTTTGTGTTTAGCACAAGAATCTAGATTTTGTAAGGATTTGAAAATTTTATATTTTGCACAATGGCAAATCTTGTCTTTGTGTAAATTTAAAATTTTTATAATACTCAGTGTGAGAGTGTGTGTATATTTGTGTATTTGGGCAGCAATCTCTCTTTTATAAAGGTTTCATTACAGCACTCAGACTATAGTTCAATTCGATCTCATTTAAACACACAAAGATCTACCAAACACTATTCATAACATAGTTGCTAATAACACAAGTATCATAGCATCATCTACATGCAAAAAAAGACTAAAAATAATGGAAGCATTATTAATAAAAGAAAAAAATTCAACACTTCATAATATCAACTACGAACACTGCAACAATGTGCTTAATGTGTTCGGAATATAACACACACACATAACACTACACAAATACAAAACACTATATTCAGTCACACGTAAAATAAAATTTTTCCTCAACAATGGCTAAAAGTATAGCCAAAAGCGCTGGGAAAAACAAAACAATTAGACAATTTTTATATGATTTGTTCTAAAAAAAATAAGATCACATAAAAAATTACATAAAAAACTTAACTGTAATATCTTGTCTGTCATTTTTAATGAAACCTGCATATATATATATATATATATATATACAGTCTTTGAGATTTGAAAAAAAATCACTTGACCGGCGGTCGAGAGCGAGGGAAAATTTACTCGCCCCAAAATCATTTTACTCGACCGACCCCATTTTCAAATTTTTTTTATTAGTGGCGCTATCTATATGTCAGGCCCAAAACTTATTTAGTGATGTGTTATTTGTAACAAACGCGATGTTATGGATAAATTGATATTAGGATGATTGAGAGAATAATTACATTTAAATAATCAACTCCAATAAACAGACCTAAGATTTATAATTTAAAAATAATTTCGAGAGAAATAATTTGACGCAAAAATATTTGTTTATCTCATGTAAATTCAAACATTTCTTTACTTATTACAGAAATGTCAGTGAATAATAACTTTAAAATACAATGTCAGTTTTTTTTTCATATTATTCCATATAATTCGCATTTCTTCGGGATGCTGATCTTTTAAACAAGTTTCATTGAAAATGGCTAAGGAGATGATTCAATTTTTAGTATATTTTTCTTCTTTTTCAAACATGTTTAAAAACTGTTTGAATGATTTTGAGGTCTGAGTGCTTTCAGGTAACCTATTAGCCATTATCAATGATAATTAAATATAATGAAAGCCTTAATAATAACAAACAAGAAACCGCCTCTTCCTTATATCAAACATGCCCACAATGTTCAGACTGTGCAGGAATTAAAACATTACTATTACATTATTTACATAGTTAGGAATGTTGTCTTTATCTTATTGCTATGTTTATGACATTTCAGTCATCTTCAAGAGCTAGGAATTTCAATCCAAACCCTTCATTTCGATCGCTGGAGCATATTATTCATGTAAGCTTAAGGAATCACAAAAAATCTAAGTAAGCCAAGCATGAGTTAAAGGGAAATTAGTACATGGCATCCGGAAGTGGCATCACACATGGAAAGAGAATAATATACAATTATAAAAATTCCTAGCACCTAAAGAAGGCTGGAGTGTATGATGCCCAAAATGTTGTAAATATGCCAATAAAAATAAGGACAACAGTCCAAACAGTCTAAATAATGTAAGTACTACATCTAAGAAGTATAGACAAACACTAAAACATTTCAATAGTTAAATAAATTGCCATCACAATCTATATATAAAGACAAGCAAAAACGTGTTTTGGTAAATATCTAATAGATTAGCCAGAACTCAAACTTAATGACCTCCAACACACACACACACACACAAATGTTTAAACACATAAATTACATATGTATTTATATATATATATATGTATATATATATATATATATATATATATATATATATATATATATATATATATATATATATATATATATATATATATATATATATATACAAAATCTTTTGTACAATAAAGATGGAAGCTGATGATGGTTCACCTGTAATAGGCCTATACTTCCGCTTAACCATGGAATAACATGTCTGTCTTAATTTTTTACATATATTTGCTCTCTCTTTCTCTCTCTCTCTCTATATATATATATATATATATAGAGAGAGAGAGAGAGAGAGCTCTTCTAGAGAGTTAACCTACCACTTCATGTACAGGATACTCCTTTGGATTCTTCTATATCTACACTGCATGTTCATATATATATATATATATATATATATATATATATATATATATATATAAAATCCTGTGTGGGTAGTCTGGTTGTTTGGTTCTTAGAACTATGCTGCTGGACATTGAAAACAATTAATTAGGGTTCAGTTGCTTAGAATTGAACAGCCAGGCTATCTGCACATAGAATTTGATCATAGTGGTAAAGGATTGCGCAGAACCAACCACATGTTTTGGAGGAACCGAATACAGACAACTGGTATACAAGGTATCCAAACAATCTTCAGGGTTGTCCCTCTCCTAGATGGGTTGCCAACCAAAGCTAAAGAGCCCACTGTGTCCCACTTTTTAACCTGTAGCTAGTAGGGGATACAAAGACCTGAATTTCATACCTTTTATTCAATGGTATTTGGGAATAAGAGAATGCAATGAACTCAACTTGAATTCAGACACGGATCTCCAATTTCTTATTCTGATCACACACACACACACACACACACACACACACACACACACACACACACACACACACACACATATATATACAGCAAATCACATCTGTAGGCAGCATGTAGTCTGGGTGTTTGCTTATAAGAAATGAGCTGCTGGACCATCATATGTCAAAAACAATGTATCAGGGTCGAGCATCTTAGAACCAAATAGCCAGGCTACCTGCACATAGGATTTGATGATAGTGGTAAAGGCGTGTGTAGAACTAATCACACTATTTAGACAGACCAAACCAAACAGAGTATTGGTATACAAGTTCTCCAAACAATGTCAGCGAACACCTCCCTCTAGCTAGGGTGACATCTCTTGAATCCCTGGATCACTCTTTCATGTGGTTCCGTCTCTCACTTCTAAGCTCGGTTAGCTATCTCTTCTTTCTCTACTGCTCCCCCTCCTCCTCTGACTGTTCGGTACTTGATAGCATCTCTAACAATATCGACAAGGCCATTTCTTCTCATCCATCTGCCCATATATTTGTGTTTGGTCATTTTAACGCCCACCACACCAAAACTCTGTCAACGACCTTGCTGGTGTCCACACCATGAATTTTTAATCACCTAATCTCTTACGCAAATGGTGGATTTCCCCACGCGTTTCTCCAATAACCCTAATGGAAGGGACTCACTACTAGACCTCTGCTTCACTTCCATCCCAGACTATTGCACTACCAGGCAGCTCTGCCCTCTCGGAAACTCTAACCACGCCGTAGTTTCCGTCAACATCTCATTCCACTCCAACCAAGAAACCCAGACCAGCAGAATGTCCTACTGCTACCAAAGAGCAGACTAGGATTCGTTCCGCGAAGACTGTGCATCCGAAGTCTCCTCTTGGGTTAAGGCTGGCATCGATGCTTTCATCCCAGCCAAGAAATTTTAGCTTAAATCCCATTCGTCTCCCGGGTTCTTGCCCGCTTGCTCATCCGCAATTGCCAAGCGGAATCATTTCTTCCGGCTCTATCAATGCCATGCGTCGGACCATAACAGGCACTTTTTTACCTCAGCTCGGAGTAAGTGTAAAAAGATACTCAACGAAGCTAAATTGTTGTTTGTTGTCAGAATGAAGCAACGCATAGAATCCTGTAAGTTAGGTACCAAAGACTACTGGCGGCTCTGTAAAAGCGTGCTTAACAAGAGTAAAACCTCAATACCCCACCCCAATCAATGAATTTGAGGTCCTCACCTCTTCAACGGACAAGGCTGAATGCTCGCAGATTCTCTACCAATTCGAGATTGGATTTGTCTGGAGTACCTACATCCGACTTCCCACCTAGAACTGAGGCTGAACTGAATGATGTCCACATTACCCCCTTGCTGGTCTCTAACACAATCTCTAAACTTGACCCCCACAAAGCGAGCGGAGGGGATGGAATCGCAATCATAGTCTTGAATAAATGTGCCCCTGAGCTCTCCTCTGTTCTCTGTAAACTCTACAACTCCTATCTGCTTCCTGCTTTCCTGCCTGTTGAAACTCTTCCGCTGTAGTTTTTTTTTTATTTAAGAATAATGGAGAAAGCTTGGACCCTGCTAATTACCGCCATGTCAGCCTCCTTCCGATCTTTGGCAAAGTGTTCGAAGCCATTATCAATGCCGAGGTGGTCCAGTATCTCACAGCCCACAGGCTCCTCTTGGACAAACAGTATGGTTTCCGCTTCACCAGGTCTACTGCTGATATGCTAATGATCATCACTGAGTATATATACAAGACTCTCGACAAAAATGGCAAAGCTCGAACCGTTGCCATGGATATTTCCAAAGCGTTCGACAGAGTCTGGCATGCTGGTCTTCTACGAAAACTGTGGAGCTATGGTATAACTGGTCATTTGTTTGACCTAATCCAGTTATTCCTCTTCAATCGCACATTGAAGGTAGTATTAAACGGACATGCCTCCGAAAACTACCATACCCTCAAGGCTCTATCCTAGGTCCTACGTTCTTTCTGATCTACATTGGCAATATCCCCGATGCTATAAGATCCCAAGTAGGCATGTATATCGATGACACCACAGTTTACTCTCGCTTCGATCAAAAATCTGGTGTGAGTGATAAAGCGAACCTCACTGCCGAGCTTGAGAAGGACCTCCAATTCGTGGTGGACTTGGGTAAGAAATGGCTCGTAAATTTTAATACTTCCAAAACGAAGCTGTTATCAATTAAACAACATAGACAATCACTCCTCCCTCCCATTAGCATGGGACAGGCCTGCCTCCCTGAGAAAAAACGGCACGCCTCCTTGGCCTCTCACTTTCAGCGGACCTCAAATGGAATGACTATATCGAATCTATTGCTAAATCCGCTGCTATGAAAGTCGGTTCTCTGTGCAGGACCCGGAAGTTTTTCCCGCCTGAGTCCATCCTGCACATCTATAAATCTACCATCCACCCGTGTATTGAATACTGCTGCCACATCTGGTTGGGTGCTCCTGCTATTCTCCTCAGGGTCCTTGACAAAATACAACGAAGAATCTATAATGTGATCAATGCCGACTTAGCAGCCCGACTGCAGTCACTCTCTCACCGGCGTGATGAGGCTTCCCTGTGCCTCTTCCATAAATACTTTCACGGCTTCTGCTCCGATGAATTTAGTTCACTGGTGACCGCTAGATATGAATTTGCAAGAGATACTAGAATAGCAACTAGTCCCCACCCTTTTACAGTGAAACAGATAATATGTAACCGCAATTTCTACTCTAACAGCTTCTTTTCTTCCCGTCTGTGGAATTCCCTTCCATATACCTGCTTCCCCGACAGCTACAATCTCCATGAATTTAAATGTAAGGTCAATAGACATCTATCTCACTAACTCGCATCCATTCTCTCAAACACTCTTCCCATCTACCAACCCCCATCCTCAGTATCCTCAACCGTCTATCACTCTCCTTGCGACAATTTCTATAACTAACCACTCTTTCTCAACACTTTCCCCTATGTAACCCCCTGCGCAATTATGGCAGTGGAATGACTTGCTTTGGGGGTGAAATGATTAAAAAAAAAAGAGGATCTTCAGGTCTATATTCAGGGTTGTCTCTCTCCTAGATGATTGCCAACCAAAGCCTAAGAGCCCACTCTGACCCACTATTTAACTTATAGTTAGGGGAGATGGATGAATTCATGCCTTTTCCAATGGTATCTGTGAATAAGTGAATGCAATAAACTCTACTAGAATTGAAAGATGAATCTCTGATTTCTTATTCTGACCACACATACACACACTTGCATCTTTTTTCAAATATCTGGCTGCAGATTCGGATAAAGATTCTTATTGCAAAAATCGGAATAGCCATTTTTGTGAAAAGTTAGTTTCTCGGTTATTGAAAAATTTAACAACCATTGATAAAACGATAGCAGTCTAAGGTTTTGATTTGAAACATTTTCCCCTGGCATCAGGGATGCTATGACCCCTAGGTACAGTCACCTCTGGTCAGAAAGAGACAAAATTCCTAGAAATAAGTTTTTTTTTTGTTTCTTTGTAAAATTTTGAAATACTGATAATTAAAAGAGAAACATATGGTGTTCTTTTCAACCAAAGTTAATTTTTTATGATGATTGAAATAATAAAACACAGATGTGAAACGACCACACACCAAAGATTTGATGGAAAATAAATTTTGGAACGATAATTAAAATACCATTGTACTAAACAAGATCACTAATAAAGAATGCAACTGCAGGGACAAAAATAAATGCCCATTTCGAGGACTTTGTAATACAAAAGAAGTCATTTACAAAGCAAAAGTCAGTCAGTCAGTTAAGTGCCATACCTGATACATGCTTGGGCAATCATGTCTCAAAAGAGACATGACTGATTGGGCAGAAGATTAACCTGCAGTAGGTTGCCATTGCTGTCTGCGGTAGACTGGTTGCCGACCAAGGCTATAGAACTGAATCTGTCCTGCTATTTAACCCTGGAAGGAAGAGACGGATTAATACCTTTCCCAAGGGTATTTGCGCGTAAGTGAATACAAGGGATTCAACTGGAATTTGAACTCGGCTCCCCGGTTTCTCATTCCGAGCCGATATCCACTGTACCACAACGCAACACAAGCAAAAGTACATGACTTAAATGGTCAAAACAAAATATATTTGGGATCAACAAAAGACACCTTTAAGACCAGTTGGTCTAGATTTAAAATAGTAAACTTAAAAAATTGTACAAAATTGACTAGCCACATGTGAAAATTAAAATTAAAATAGGGAAAAGATCCAGACATAATGTGGAGTATAGTGAAAACAGGCAAGTATTACAACAGTGGCAAAATATGTAGACTGTACCAGGAAGAAAAGTTAGCGATTATGCTATTCCAAAACAAAAATGAATTATTAAATGAAAGAACAGAAATTATGACTAAATGTAATTATAACAAAAAATACCTATTAGGTTCGTACCACCATGGATGAAAACATCATAATTTCTTGTAATTTTAAAAATTGCACATTCAAAAATTCCCCACTACATGTGCAATCTTTAAAGCAAAAAAATGGTAAATAATAAAATGAATGTAGTGATGGCAATTTCAAAGTTGCACCTATTTACCAAAATACAGACTACTAAACATTAATAATGCAGGAAGAAAGATTCATAAAAAATTTTTTCATGTCGCTCAAGAAAGCAACATGAAAAAAAACACACACCAAGAAACATACAGACATACACAAACACATACACACACACATTCAAATGACAATAATAAAGAACCAGAAAAATGCACACACCCAAAAACACAGACACACATATACATACACATACACATACACACACGCACACATACATAGACACCAAATTCAAATGATAACCCCAAACAATAAAAAAGAACCAGATGAGCCATAAAAAATAATTCTGAAATAATTCTAAAACATAAAGAAAAAATCAAGGAGTCCACACACACACACACACACACACACACACACACACACACACACACACACACACCAAGCTCAAACAACTTCAAAGCAGTAAAAGCAAAAAACTGACAGATGAAAAGACATGTAAATAAACAAAGGCACCTAAAAGATAATTTTTTGGTACTAAAGAGGGTACCTCAGAACAAAATCATTTCAAATTGGGATAAGCACTTAATTCATTCATTTATTTATTTATTTATATGTTTATCCATTTATACACGCGTTGATGTGAGAAAACACAGACTATTCAACACGCCAACATTTGATTTATTTGATTTATTGGATTTACTTCATTTTTTATTTTTTACTTCACTGATTTGATTTATTTCTTTATTCTTCATCTTTATTTTAATTTTAATTTTCTACTTCTTCTTCTTCTATGTGCCCTGTCCCTTCAGGACGTAGGCGATCATGGCTCTCCACGTCTCCCTATCCCTTGTGGCTCTTAGTATGTTTGCTCCTGTTGCTCCTGGCAACCCCCGTTCCGTCATCCACCTGATCAGACCCTGCAAATATGTTATCCGCTGCCTTCCTCTGTCTCTCCTTCCTTCTATCTGTCCAGTCAGTATCAGGTTCTCCAGGCTCTCCTTCCTCATTGCATGTCGCAGGAACTTCAGTTGTCTCTTCCTGATGCTCAGCATCAATTTTCTTTTTGTTGCCATTCTTTCTAACACCTCGTCGTTGCTTGTATGCTCAGTCCACGATATCCGTAGCATCCTTATGTAGAACCACATTTCGGCCGCTTCCAGGTTTGTCTTCATTTTCGATGATACTGTCCAGCATTCACAGCCGTATTGAAGAACTGACATCACGTAGCAGTCTAGAACTCTTTTCTTCGTTTCTATTGAGATTTTCCTGTGTGTTAGTATTTTGCTCATCTTCTGGAACGCGTCCTTTGCCATGCCAATTCGCCTTCGGATCTCCGTGTCGCACTTCCCATCTCCTGTTAGAACACTTCCTAGGTACTTAAATTCTTGTACTTGTTTGATTCTGTTATCCTCCACCTGTATTTGGCATTTTGGGTTGTATCTTTTGCTGATGACCATGCACTCAGTTTTCTTAAAGTTTATTTGTAGTCCCTTCTTGTCACTCTCCAGTGCTACTTTCTGTATGAGGTCTTGTAGTTTCCTTTCCGTGTTCGCAATCAGCACTGTATCGTCCGCATATCTTATGTTGTTCAGGTTGTGGCCTCCAATAACAAATCCTGGCGTGTCATCTAGGGTCCTCAAAATATTCTCGCTGTATAGGTTGAACAAATCCGGTGAAAAGACACATCCTTGTCTTACGCCTTTTTCTATCTTTGTGTATCTACTGAGGTCGTTACCTGTCCGTATGCAGGCCGTTTGCTGCCAGTAGAGATTCTTGATTATTCTTATGTCTTTGCCAAAAATGTTGAGATTGCCCAGCATCTCCATCAATTCTTTGTGTCGTATTTTGTCGAATCAATTATTTTTCGCGTAATCAATGAAGCACAGGTACAAGTCTTTCTTCATTTGTAATGCCCTTTCAGAGAGCATCCTAATCATGAATATGGCGTTCCTTGTTCCAGTGTCCTTGACGAACCCGCACTGTTCCTGCCCTATCTCTGGCCTGATTCTGCTTATCGCTGTATTCATCAGGATTCTGACAATCAATTTTGTAATGTGACTCATTAAGCTAATAGTTCTGTGTAGTTCGCACTCGTTTGCACCAGGTTTCTTCGGCAGCGCTATAAATATCGACTTGCATAAGTCGTCTGGTATTATTCCGCTGCTATAAATTTCGTTTATTATGTCGGTAATCTTTTCTATGCCATATTCTTCTAAGGCTGTCAGCATCTCTATCACTATACCATCTGGACCAGGTGCTTTGTTTCTGTTCATTTTGGCCATTGCAGCTTCCACTTCGGATTTTAGTATTTCCGGTCCATCCATCTCCTTGTGTATTCTCGGTTGTTCTCTCTTGTCGCAAAAGAGATCCTTTATGTATTCTTCCCATCGCTGGAGTATTTCCTCTTTCTCTAATATGATTGTCCCTTCCTTGAATTTTATGCATCCTGTTGAGGAGCAGGTTTTTTGTCCTGTCAGTTCTCTTATCTCTTTATGCATCTCTGCTTTGTTGTTCCTCCTCAGTCTCTCTACTTCTGCACATTTGTTGTTGAGCCATTCCTCTTTGGCTTGTCTGCATTTGTTCCTTATCTCCTTGTGAAGTTTTTTGTACTCTGCTCCGTGTCTTGGCGTTATTTTTTGTCTCCTTTGCATCATGTGGAGGATCTCTTCGGTCATCCACTCGTTTTCTCTTCTGCGTCTGATTTCCTTTGGGGCTATGTTGTTCGCTGAGGTCACCATCGCTTCTTTTAGTGAATCCCATTTTGAGTATCCTTTTCCAATTTGTTCTTCATATTTCTTTCTCGCGCTGTTATTATATTCTTTCTGCAGGGTGAGATCGGCCTCTAGTGTGTCGTATTGCAGCCTTGGTGATATGCTGGGCTTCTTCAGTCTTCGGAGTTTCACTTTTAGTTTGCAGATGACTGGGACGTGGTCACTTCCGCAGTCAGCACCTGGGTATGTTTTGCATTGGACTACTGCGTTCCTGAATCTCTTGTTTGTCGTTATATAATCTATTTGGTTCTTCGTGTCACCTCCTGGACTTCTCCATGTCCATAAACGTCGTGGGTGTTCTTGGAACCAGGTGTTAGTAATGACCTGCTCATTGGCTGAGCACCATTGGATCCATTTTTCTCCTCTTTCGTTGCGCCCTCCTAGTCCGAAGTTGCCGTTCGTGTCTCCTTCTCTATCTTTACCTACCTTTGCATTTAAGTCCCCCATTATTATCCTAACTTCTTGGCTTTTGCACTGAGCCTTAGCACTGTCCAGTATTGAATAGAAAGATTCTATTTCGTCCTCCGAGCTTTGAGTTGTTGGCGCATAAACTACTATAATAGCTATATTGAGGGACCTTCCCCGCAGTTTAACCAAGAGGACTCTCTCTGACAGTTGCCAGTAGCCAAGTACACATCTCTTCACTTGTTTGTTTAGTATTAAAGCGACCCCTTTTTCGTGTTTTTTACCTCCTGCATATATTATCCTGTGGGTGTCGCTACTGAAATCTCCGTTATTAGGCCATCTTGTTTCACATATGCCTAGGATGCTGATATTCAGTCTGTTCATCTCCTGTTTGACATTCTCTAGTTGTATCACAGTTCAGTGTCCTGACGTTCCATGTTCCTATAGTGAGTTTGTCTTTGATACGCACAGTTCCAGGGTAACGGTCCAAAGACGCCTGTTGCTCATGTCGTTCTTTCCCGGGCGAGGGACAAATTTTGGAGTAAAATGTCCCCTTTACGTCTGGAAGTTTGTAGACAGATTTAACATTAGAAAATGGGATATAGGTGCCTGGCTAGCCTTTATTCTTTGGTTTTATTAGAGGAGGAGAATAAGGAGGTATAACTTGATGTTGATTTTTGGGAAAAGCAAGAATTGAAGAATGAAACTTTCTTAATTCAAATTTCCTGTGTTAAACTGTGAGGTATTTTTCGTTTTTTTTCTTTTTTTTTCTTTTCTTTTTGTATATATATCTGTATTTTTCGTTTTTTTTTTCCTTTTTGGAGTTCATGCTTCATTTCGGAGGAAAAAAAAGTTTGAAATTTTTATTTATTTATTTATTCTGTTATGCGAAGCTATCCTAGCCAAGGTATCAGCAGCCATTAGTTACCCCTCCCCACTATGGTCTGTTCTTTGAATCGAAATTCACCTAGCAGCTTAACTTGATGTTGATTTTTGGGAAAAGCAAGAATTGAAGAATGAAACTTTCTTAATTCAAATTTCCTGTGTTAAACTGTGAGGTATATAACGATTTATTATTTATATATGTATTTTTCGTTTTTTTTTTCTTTTTTTGTATATATATCTGTATTTTTGGGTTTTTCCCCCCTTTTTGGCGTTCATGCTTCATTTGGAATTTTAACTACGTTAAAACTTAGTTAACTCTCCACTTTTGGAAATTTGTGTTTTTTCGAAGTTTGTGCGTGTTTTTTTTTTTTAAATAGGAGTAGATAGGTCACACTATCGCCCGGTTTATACTCCTCCCACGTCTATTGAACTGGAGTAGAGGCTCGCCCCTTGTTTCCTGTTTAGGATGTGGTTTCCGGTTTTCTCTTCTCTCTCTTCAGACCTTGGTACTGGTGCTTCCGTGAGTTTCCTGCGATCTGGCCGGTTGGTGGCAACGGCTCATCACTGTGAGGGTACCGAGTTGGCAGTTTCCTGGTTGCTGCTTCCGACTGGTAGTTAGGAGCCCTAACTCTTGCGTAGCGTCAAGAGCGGCTGCTCTGATCAACAGTTGTATAATATCGGGGTTCTTGTAGTGCCGTGTCGCGCATGGATAGGTGTCCCTGCAAGCGCTTTCGGTGGGCAACCCCGAGACCACACCTTGTTGCAGCCCTAGCCAGTTTCCCTCCCAGCACAGATCGTGGGTAATGACCGCCTGTATCCTCTACCCTAGGTCCCTTTCTACAAACAGAATCATGACTAAACAAATCAGAAATGACCCTAAACTAGTTAAATCCAAACCACCTAAACCCATTAACCTCTCCTTCACTAATATCCGAGGCATTCGTACTAACTTTCCTAGTGTAGAAGCGTTCCTGCATGAAAAGTCCCCTGACATCCTCGCGCTCTGCGAAACTAACCTCAACTCAGCTATTCCCTCCTCTGACCTCTTCATCCCTGGTTATCTTCCCCTTTTAAGGAAGGATTCCACTGTCCACATGCATTGGCTGGGTGTTTATGTCAGTGAACACCTCCCCATAACTAGGGTGACTTCACTCGAATCTACTGACCACCAATACATATGTATCCGCCTGTCTCTCCTCAGTTCGGTTAGCTACCTATTCTTTCTTTACCGTTCTCCCTCCTCTCCTGACTGCTCCCTACTAGATAGCATTGCCGACGACATAGATAAGGCTATTTCCTATCACCCATTCGCCCACATATTTGTATTTGGAGACCTCAATGCCCATCACTCTGAGTGGCTTGAAAACGCCGTTACTGATCCGGCGGGCATTCACGCCATGAACTTTGCTATTTCCCAATCCCTTACGCAAGTGGTGGACTTCCCCACTCGCTTCCCAAGCACTTCCTCGGGTCATTCCTCACTGCTAGATATATGTTTCACCTCTGCACATGACGCCTGTCAAGTCTCGCAGCTTTGCCCTCTCGGCAACTCCGACCACGCTGTGGTCTCACTCCCCCCAGGAGCCCCCTACTTATATAACCTCCTACCTCTACTAAAAAGCTGACTGGGATGCCTTTCGCGATTTCCTCTGCGACGTCTCTTGGGGAAAAGTGTTTGACCTATCAGTTGATGACTGTGCCTCTGAGGTCTCGTCATGGGTGAAAGCTGGCATTGATGCCTTCATACCCACCAGGAAGTATTGCTTAAAACCTCATTCCTCTCCGTGGTTCTCTCCGGCATGCTCAGCTGCCATTGCCCACAGGAACCATTACTTCCGTCTATTCCGGAGACAGCCAACTGATCACAATAGGCGCCTGTTCACATCTGCTCGCAATGAGTGCAAGAGAACCCTAAATGACGCCAAACAGTTGTTTGCTGAGAGAATGCGACAGCACATAGCTAACCGCAAGTTCGGCTCCAAGGACTATTGAAGGATTTGTAAACGAGTGCTCAACAATAGGAAATCCTCAATACCTCCTTTAATCCATGGATTTGAGGTTCTCACATCATCTGCAGACAAAGCTGAGTGCTTTGCCCACAGATTCTCATCCAACTCCACATTCGACTCGTCCGGAGTGCACCCACCGGACTTCCCTATTAGAACTGAGGCCAAACTGCACGACGTATATATTACCCCGACAGTAGTATCCAGAGTAATTTCAAAACTCGACCCCCATAAGGCGTGTGGAGACGATGGAATCCCGGTGATAGTCCTTAAGAGGTGTGCTCCTGAACTTTCCCCTGTCCTCTCTAAACTGTTTAACTACTGCCTTTCTGCTTCCTGCTTTCCTGCATGATGGAAATTCTCTTCAGTCAGGAACGTCTTTAAGAATTGTGGTGAACCCTCGGACCCATCCAACTATCGCTCTATCAGTCTTCTACCGATATTCGGGAAAGTATTCGAGGCTATAATCAATGCTGAAATATTTCATCATCTTACCGCCCACAAACCGTTCTCCGACAGGCAATATGGGTTCCGCTTTGACAGGTCCATGGCCGACCTGCTAACAACCGTAACGGAGTACATGCTACAGGCCCTTGATGAGTCTGACGAGGCTCGAGCGGTTGCTCTGGACATCTCCAAGGCTTTCGACAGGGTTTGGCACTCTGGCCTCTTATGCAAACTACGCGGTTATGGTATTACCGGTCGCCTGCTTGACCTAATCCAATCTTTCTTAAATAACCGCAAAATGAAGGTCGTTCTGAATTGGCGTGCCTCTTCGTCCTACAGCACGAATGCTGGTGTCCCACAGGGCTCTATCCTGGGCCCGACGCTCTTCCTTATTTTCATCAACGGCCTCCCAGATGAGATCAAGTCCCAAGTAAGCATTTACGCAGATGACACTACAATATACTCCCGCTCCAGTAAGAAACCTATCATGGCGGACAGACATAATCTCGCTGCTGACCTTGAGCGGGATCTACACTCTGTGGTGAACTGGGGCAAGAAGTGGCTTGTCAACTTCAATTCATCTAAGACCAAGCTGTTGTCTGTCAACCATTACAGGCAACTTCTTCTGCCTCCCATGAGCATGGACCAAGTGATTCTCCCTGAGAGTAATACACTACGCCTCCTCGGACTTACCCTGTCCTCAGACCTCAAATGGAACCACTATATTGAATCCATAGCAAAATCTACTGCTAGGAAGATTGGGTCACTATGTCGATCCAGGATGTTTTTTCCACCTGAATCTATCCTGCATATATACAAGTCAACCATCCGTCCGTGCATGGAGTACTGCTGCCATTTATGGTCAGGTGCCCCTGCTGTTCTCCTCAGTGTTCTTGACAAGCTCCAAAGGAGAGTCTGTAATGTGATAGGTACTGATCTGACGACTCGACTGCAGCCACTTTCCCATCGTCAAAATGTGGCCTCCCTCTGTCTCTTCTATAAATACTTTCATGGCTTCTGCTCGGATGAGCTTAAGTCACTGATGCCTCCTCAACAGGTGTTTACCCGTGCAACCAGACTGGCAACTGGGTCCCACCCATTCACAGTCAGGTTAGCCAAATGCAGATGACAATTCTACTCCTGCAGCTTCCTCTCTCGCACTTCCCGCCTGTGGAACTCACTCCCGTATTCTTGCTTTCCTGACGGCTACAACCTCCAGAAATTTAAATGCAAAGTCAATACTCATCTACTAACCACTGGACTCTAGCTCTCTCCCCTCCTCTGTATAACCTTCCCTTTCTCTCCACCTATGTGTCTGTCATCGCACCTGCTTTCTCAGCTTTCTATTGTACCTTTCTAACTAGTTTGTACTACTCACTCTTTTCTAATTAATCTTTTTACATTTATGTAACCACCTGCTCGGGGTGAAATGATTATAAAAAAAAAATAAATAAATAAAGTGTGGAAAGAGATAGGATTGGACCTATCTTTAATGTTTATTTGTACAACTATAGAAGATTTTTGTATGTAAGCACAGTTTTTATAATTAATCTAATTTTGTATATTTAACCTTAATTTTGAGTTTAAGAAATTACTTTTTTCTATAAAAGTTTAAATTAGATTTGATTATAGTTTGTGGTGTGTAACAGGTAAAATTTGATATGAGAGAGTTGTTAGTACTATAAAGGTTTATCGTCTCTAGTGGGGGTCCTATTCTAGATTTGTGCAGTATTTTTCAGCATGATTGTAATGTTTGCTTAATATTTCGAGTTATGTATATCTAACTCAAATTTTGCTTTAAAAGTAAATAGAATAGGAGTTGTTCTGAGAAATATTTAATAAAGGAACAAAAGAAATCAATTCATAAAATTTATTGACAGCTAGTCCATGAATGCATTTTCAGCAATCACTGTCAGAATTAGTGAATATCCTAGGACCAAAATAACCCAGGATGGGATTTCAAATTTTTTTAAATCCTGAGATTTCCAGGAAGAAGAAAATCCCAGAACAGGAAATCTCAGGGTTTTGGGGAAATGTATCTAAAGGAAATATTTTATATAAAATTTCATATTTTTATTAATAATTACATCTTTTTATAGGCTCTTTTCTTATAAAACTTATGCTAAAATTTGAATTTGTTTAAGACTTCTTATAATAAAAATTTCTTAAAATTAAAAGATTAGGTTTATAATTCCCAAAAATTCAGTTGTCCTTAAGGACACATGACCAAGTGGATATAGACATTGGTTAGTTCCAGTGAGTTGACCTAAAGAGTTGTGAGTTCAATACCAGGCTACAGCAGTAACTTCAAGAAGTGGGTTAGAGGGAGATAATTCATGATTACTGTTGTGGACCCGGTTAAGAAGTCCAGGAAGAAAATAATACAACAACAACCAAAATAGGAAATAACGAATATATATTAACATAGCAAAATAAAATATGGGTTAAGAAATAATACTATAATTGGGACTTGCAATAGTTATACAATAGCAGTCTTGGCTATCTCTGCTTATTGCTCTCCGCTGATCTGCTTCTGCTACTTTGCTGATCTCTCACTCTAAGCTCTCACCTTGTGAGGGGAAGTATATGTAGTTGTAGGAAGAGTTCAATCCTTTGTAATGGATGATGCCACCATGACAACTACCAAAAAAGGCTTTGCACAAGGAATGCGAATCATATACATCAGTGATTGTAATAAAGGGTTCAGTTCAAAATTCCTAGCACCTGAAGAAGGCCTGAGTGTACAACAGCTGAAACGTACAAATGGCGAACAAGATGAGTATAATAGTCTGAATAATGTAAATAGTGTAAATACAACCTTATCTCAATACTGAAGAATTGGTACGGACCCGATACACAAAAAATATGAAGCTGAATAGAAACGTCCTATCTGAAGCTGGCACGAATATCAAATCACCTGATATTACTACACCAATGCAGAACTACTCATCCTTAGAGGTTCGGCACTGAGAGTTGCCACCAATTCAAAGAGAGCCTGTCTGGTCGCAGAAAAAAGGACCCAGTACAATCAATGGATGAGAAAACTTTACAGTCCGATATCTCCCAGAGGCGCGAGTCATTCTTCAGCAAGAATAAGAAGAAGATCAGAAAAGGATCCGGTATGAGTTGGACAAATCCTGTCAATGCAGTCAACAGATTAAAAAATCTGCAGGTGACACATGGGGTCCATCACCCTACTGTGAAGAAAGTTTGCAATAATCATCAGGTGGTTACCACACTTTGACATCATTGTGTTATCAAGGAAATAGCCTTGAACATCCCTCAGGCTCAGGCAGATAAGCTAAGATGGAAAGTGAGACAGACATTAGAGAAAACCAAGCCACCCAAACCAAACCTCACAAAGAGGAGGGGCTGGCAATCAGAACCCTACAGAAAAATGAGAACATCATCATACTACCAGCTGACAAAGGCAATGCAACTGTAGTGATAGACAAAACTGAATGCATCAAGAAAATGGAAGTTCTCATTAGAAGTGGTAGCTATAGCAAGGTAAAAGAAAAGACCCCATGCTGAAAATGGAATGACATCTGTCACAGATGCTAATCAAGAGCAAGGATCACCTCCAGTCTAGGGCATTAAGGCTGTTGTCTCAGCAAGCTACCTCACATGTATGGTCTACCTATGATTCACAAAGACGGTATTCTGCTCAGGTTGATTGTTAGCAGTTTAAGACCGGTGTGCCACCTGAGTCACTTTGTTGTAGATATAATTGACCCTCTGATAGGGAAGTCACCATCATGTGTTTAAAACTGCATCCAATTCATGGAACTTATCAAAGATGCTCCATTCCAATGCAAGCAGATGGTGAGCCTAGATGTGGTTAGTCTGTTTACCAAGGTACCCACAGTAGAGGCACTATAGATAGCCAGGGACAGTTTGGCCTTGGACTCATCCCTTGAAGAACATACCAGTATTCCACTCGATAATATGATGTAGTCTTTACACGACACACTTCAGATTATGATCAAACATATATCAGCAGGATGAAGGTTTAGCAATGGGCTTGCTATTATCACCATCACTGGCTAACACATACATGAAATACTTTGAAGAGATGGCATTAGAATCCATAGATTTGAAGCCAACTCTATGGCTGAGATACGTTGACGAAACCTTCATACTCTGGCTACACCAGGAGGAGGTCCAGACACTACTGGACCATGGAAAAAGAGAGTGACAACAAACTGGCATTCCTGAATGTGCTAATAACTCGAACAAAGTGGGGTTCAGGACATCTGTATACCGCAGGCCAACATTCACCGGACAGTACCTCAACTTCAAAATACAAAAGATCTGTAGTCTATATAACATCAGGACAATCTTCAAAAATGGTTCTACACTCCACGGAAACCTCTCCTAACTTGACACTGGACTCATTTGGAGTATCAGTACCTGATGTTCTACCCAAAAACTGAGGCCCAACTGAATGATATCCACATTACCCCTTCGATAGTCTCTAACATGATTTCAAAGCTTGACCCCCATAAAATGAGCGGTGGTGATGGAATAGCAATCATTGTCCTGAAGAAATGTTCTCCTGAACTCTCTTCTGTTATCTCCAAACTCTATAACTACTGCCTCTCTGCTTCTTGATTTCCTGCCTGCTGAAAGTCCCCCTCCATGGTTCCTATATACAAAAATACTAGTGAACCCCCTGGCCCCTCTAATTATCGCCCTATCAGCTTCCTACCGATTTTTTGGCAAAGTGTTCTAAGCCATCATCAATGCCAACGTGGTTCAACATCTCACAGCCCATAATCTCTTCTCTGACAAACAGCATGGTTTCTGCTTCACCAGGTCTACTGCCAATATGCTAACGACCATCACTGAGTATATACACCAGGCTCTCGATAAGAACAGTGAAGCTCAAACTGTTGCCCTAGATATCCTCAAAGCTGTAGTATAAATGGACAATTGTTTAATCTAATCCATTCTTTCCTTTCAAATTGCACAATGAAACTAGTATCAAACGGATAATGCTATCATACGAACGTGGGTGTCCTTCAAGGCTGGCTCTATTCTAGGTCCTACACTTTTCCTGATCTTCATTAACGATCTCCCCGATGTAATAAGATCCCAAGTAGGCATATACACTGACAACACGATGGTTTACACTTGCCTCGATCAAAAATCTGCCAAAGCTGACAAAGCAAGCCTTGCTGCTGAGCTTGAAAAGGACCTCCAATCCATGGTGGACTGAGGTAAGAAATGGCTCAATCCATGGTGGACTGAGGTAAGAAATGGCTCAATCCATGGTGGACTGAGGTAAGAAATGTCTCAATCCATGGTGGACTGAGGTAAGAAATGGCTCAATCCATGGTGGACTGAGGTAAGAAATGTCTCAATCCATGGTGGACTGAGGTAAGAAATGTCTCAATCCATGGTGGACTGAGGTAAGAAATGGCTCAATCCATGGTGGACTGAGGTAAGAAATGTCTCAATCCATGGTGGACTGAGGTAAGAAATGGCTCAATCCATGGTGGACTGAGGTAAGAAATGGCTCAATCCATGGTGGACTGAGGTAAGAAATGTCTCAATCCATGGTGGACTGAGGTAAGAAATGTCTCAATCCATGGTGGACTGAGGTAAGAAATGTCTCAATCCATGGTGGACTGAGGTAAGAAATTGCTCAATCCATGGTGGACTGAGGTAAGAAATGTCTCAATCCATGGTGGACTGAGGTAAGAAATTGCTCAATCCATGGTGACTGAGGTAAGAAATAGCTCAATCCATGGTGGACTGAGGTAAGAAATGGCTCGTGAATTTTAATGCTTCCAAAACAAAGCTGCTATCTAATTAATCATCACAGATAATTGCTCCTACCCACCATTGGCATGGATCAGGCTAGTCTCCCTGAGAGCAAAACACTGTGCCTTCTCGAGTTAACTGTCACAACAGACCTCAAGTAGAATGACTATATAGAATCCATAGCTAAATCTCCTGCTAAGAGGGTCAGATATCTGTGTGGAGCTAGGAAGTTTTTTCCATCTGAAACCATCTTGCACATATATAAATCTACCATCCGCCCGTGCACTGAATACTGCTGCGATATCTTGTTGAGTGCCCCTGCTATTCACCTAGGGGTCCTTGACAAAATCTTATGAAGAATCTGTAATGTGATTGATCTCGACTTGGCAGCTCAGATATAGTCACTTTCTCACCGGCACAATGTGGCTTACCTGTGTCTCTTCTACAAATACTTTCACGACTTCTGCTCCATTAAACTTAGCTCTCTGGTGCACCCTATGTATGAATTTACGCGGGCCACAAGATTAGCAACTAGGTCCCACCCTTTTATTGTGAAACCACTAAAATATAAACGCAAATTCTACTCCAGTAGCTTCTTTTTTGTACTTTCCGCCTGTGGAATTCCCTTTTGTTTACTTGCTTTCCCGACAGCTACACTCTCCAAGAATTTAAATGTAATGTCAATAGTCATCTTTTATCTCACTGACCTGCATCCTCTCTCTCATGCTCTTTCTCCGTCCACTCCACTCTCATCAGTATTCTCATCCTTCTCTTAACCACTTCCTGACACACCCTGTAACCTGTCACTCTTGTTATATAGCGACAAATAACAAACACGGGTGTATATAAAAATATATGACATATTTTTATTGATGAACGATGGTGATGGACCGTGTGGCCTAGTGGCAGGAGTGAGAGAGCGCGCTTCTAATTAGTGGGCTTCGACGTGGTGACGGGGGGTTCGACGGGAGCTGGCCTCTCTCTTAGCTCGTCTAACTTCTTCTTCGACTTCTCGAGACTTCTGGTCTTGTCTGGCTCTCTGCCTAGACTGCCTGTCGAGCCTGACTCCTGTCGAGGCTGACTGGGACTCGACTTCTCTTCTACTGTCGACTTCTGGAGACTCGTCTGTGACTTCTTGTTTCGAGGCCTTTATATATCTTCCAAGTTTTGCCTCTATTCGCGACGCCTACTCGACGCCTACGTAATTTCTCAGAGTCACTTCCGCATCTGTCGGAAATAGGGTCAAACAAACATCCGTTCCTTTCAATGACCGGAAACACCCACGCTTCATCGCCTTCTTCGGTCGGGCCAGATTATTATATTACACTCCTCGCCCACCCATTTTTCAAAATGTTCGCCTAAGAACATTTTAAGCGCAACATCCTCACTCTCCTCCCCATGCCACACAAGCCCTACAATTGTATAAACATGTGCATGCCAAAACAACAAAAACATGTGCATGCCAAAACAACAAAACATGTGCATGCCAAAACAACAAAACATGTGCATGCCAAAACAACAAAAACATGTGCATGCTGAAACAAAAAAAAACAACAAAAAAAAATATATAGGGGAGCCTACATCGGCAACCCGACAATGTTCGTATCCATCTTGAAAATTGTTCTACCAGCTCGATGTTTCATTGTTCTTTTTTTTTTCTTTTTTCCTCCTTTTTTTTTTTTCCTTTCTTTTTTTTTTTTTAATATCCATTTTCACAGAATTGGGCAAAGTTCCTAAAAATGTTCATTCTCTTTCTCGCGTCTGTCCATAAGCGTAGACTCTTCGATGCATAATCACATGATTATTAAGCGGTAACCGCGCTCTAGTTTCAAAACTAACATCGAGTAAATGACCTTTGACCAACACCATGCGTGCTTCTGCTCGAGTTTATTGTTACCACGTAACCTCATTTAATTTAATTTAATTTCAAACATACTATGTTTGAACACAGAAAAAATGGTCATTATTTGCCGTACATACCATTCATTGTCTGACCGAGAAATGTTCAATAGAAATTTAAGAAAATTACCCTGATTCCAACTTTAATCCGCATGCAATTTACTTGTGGAGGATATTAATTTAGTCTAAAAAAAAAATTTTTTTAAAAATGGACCCGTGACTCGTAGTTCCTTAGTTTGTACAATGCTTTCCATTCCCTGAACTACTTCCTCTGGATTCGAAACCAAGCATATCTGATTTGTTAACATCTCTCTGTTTAACGTAGAGACATTTGAGTTTGAACTCTCGTTGACCCCGGAGTACTATTCACAGCGGATAACTCAATTTCCTTTTCCGAAGCACTGTTGCTTCTTTTACACTTAAAAATCCGCTTCCTGGCTACTATTCCCAGGATTATTATTACGCTGACCACGCCAGCAATAACTCCTATCGTCAACTTCTTCGGGAGTTCCTCATACCCTTCACTAAATCTCTCCATATTTACTAGTTTTCAGAAATTAATATATCTTCAAAAGATATTTCACAAGTCACATAAATGAAAATTCACAGAGGATGTTGAATTTATGGGAACCTGCACAAAAGCATAAAAGTGAAGTACTTTCACGTAAATAAAAATAAGTTTTAGATTTTAATTTAATTTTCCCAAATCTCCCCAAATAATCCGATTCCACCATATCGATAACAAAATATCTTTTCAATATCTGACTCATATCGCGAAACACTGAGACGCGGGTGAATGTTTTAAGAATATATATAATCGGTGTATTCGCAACGAAATAACCAAACAATGCAGTTGTTTTCAAGCAACGATGTTGAGATATATTTATAATTGGCGATTTTGTTGGCTGTTGTTAACTGCATAATTAAAATTACACTTTAAAACTCTCGATAACATTTAAGTCATTTCTATGCTGTAGAA
Source organism: Ascarosepion bandense (assembly GCA_037127315.1). Classification (NCBI taxonomy): domain Eukaryota; kingdom Metazoa; phylum Mollusca; class Cephalopoda; order Sepiida; family Sepiidae; genus Ascarosepion; species Ascarosepion bandense. The sequence continues at coordinate 141,476 of JBBBDQ010000451.1, forward strand.
ATGTCACGCAAAACACAAACATTTTTAAATTTTGACAATATCTGTGTAAAGAGTACAAATTAACGTTTACGAACAAATTTCGTTGACGAGATCAAAATTAAAGAACCCTTTCGTTTCTCTGATTTTCCTATTGTGGTAGCATTCAGCAACATTTATAATTTGTCAATGTTTACCAATTTTGATTTAGTTCATGCAATACAAGGCCAAATGGAGAAAATGGAGAGGGTCATTTTCCGCTAATACTCCAATTGGGGAAAGTTTGTGTACGTAGAACATCGATTGTTTTTTTTTTTGTTTTGTTTTTTAATTCGGCTCGAGTACTGGTCAGAAAAACTCAACTATTTCAACCATACAACTGACCTTCATAATCACATTGAGAATAGTTGTTCGTCAATATTTCTATTGGGTTGTCTGAAAAGTTCATGCCGCTTTTTAAGTAAAATTAAGACACAACCCAAAATTATTTCATTAAATATTTATTCTACGAAATATTAACTATTTTCTCACTTCACATATATGGTAAAACATTAAAAAAAAAAATAAACCACCAACTCAGATGCCCTAACACCTACAGACAGGCAAATATTTCAACTTTCTTCCTCTCGTCAACTTCAACACACTCTAACACTTTCTTCCTCATTTTAACACCTTCTTCCTCATTTTAACACCCCACTGTCAATTTTAACACCCCCGTCCGTTCTAACGAACAATCCATATTTCTCATTTCTACGGTCAGATCGGCAACAGTATGCTGTCCCATTTTTTTTTCAACCAGACCTACTATAACACGAGCAGAGAACACACACACTATTAAAATCAAAGTGTCACCTACCTTGCGATGTCCAGTCGCGCGGCTGCTAAATTTTCGTCTTCGTTTTTTTTCTGGTGGCAGTTTTAATTCCGGAAATTTCAAGTCTGTTGAATTTTCAATTGTTGTCGCGGTAAACCAGTTCGTATCACTCTGTCTTGTCGCTTCAAAACAGCAGGTCACCAGCACCAAATAATGTTTGTTATATAGCGACAAATAACAAACACGGGTGTATATAAAAATATATGACATATTTTTATTGATGAACGATGGTGATGGACCGTGTGGCCTAGTGGCAGGAGTGAGAGAGCGCGCTTCTAATTAGTGGGCTTCGACGTGGTGACGGGGGGTTCGACGGGAGCTGGCCTCTCTCTTAGCTCGTCTAACTTCTTCTTCGACTTCTCGAGACTTCTGGTCTTGTCTGGCTCTCTGCCTAGACTGCCTGTCGAGCCTGACTCCTGTCGAGGCTGACTGGGACTCGACTTCTCTTCTACTGTCGACTTCTGGAGACTCGTCTGTGACTTCTTGTTTCGAGGCCTTTATATATCTTCCAAGTTTTGCCTCTATTCGCGACGCCTACTCGACGCCTACGTAATTTCTCAGAGTCACTTCCGCATCTGTCGGAAATAGGGTCAAACAAACATCCGTTCCTTTCAATGACCGGAAACACCCACGCTTCATCGCCTTCTTCGGTCGGGCCAGATTATTATATTACACTCTTTCTCATAATTTTCCTCCTATGTAACCCCTTGCACACCAGTGGCAGTAAACAGTCTTGCTTGGGGCGATATGATTATAAAAGAAAAAACCAACAGAGGAGGACATGACTAAGAGCTGTGTGTACGCAATTCCATGTAGCTGTGGAAAGAAATACAAAGGGGAAACAGGCCGCCCCCTTAAGATAAGGCTAAAAGAACATTGAAAGGCCATAACACGATGGGAGATGAATAAAATCAAATATAGCTAACCATATGGGATGAAGTTAAAATAATAGAGAACGCCACTAGAAAGCTACGTAAACTTAAGGAATTAGCACATAGGCTAGGCTACAAAATTCTCCTAAGTTGCCCAAGCATAAAGATCAATACAATATGAAAACCAGTAATACAGAGTGCCAGAGAAAATCATTAGTGTCAAAAATTACAATTTGAGCTTTGGTAAAAAAATACTAGAAAAAGCATTAACAACAAAAATTACGATATGAACTCTGGTAAAAAAAATGTTTACTGAACATTAGGTTTGTAAGTCCCAGAAATTCAGTTGTTGTTAAGGACACATGGCCCAGTGGATATAGACGTTGGTTAGTTCAAGTAACATGACCCGAAGAGTTGTGAGTACAATAATTTAGAGATTTGGGTTAGAGGAAGATGACTTTGCACAAGGAATGAAAATTATATACCCCAGTGATCGTAAAAAAGAGTTCGGTTCGAAATTACTAGCATACAATGGCCGAAGAAACAATTAACCAAGATGAGGACAATAGTCCGAATAATATAAATAGTGTAAATACTACTTCGTCTCATAAATATAGAAAAATACAGACATCTAGATAGATAGACTGAAATTAAACATTAACAAAAACATTGATTTAAAACAGTGCTCAATATAGAAATAGAGCTATGAATATTTATTATAAATTATAGTTTAGAACATGTACAAATTACAATCTACTACAAAGTGTGCATTTTGTTTTGACATTGGAAGGACAATGTCTCATCAGGTGGTAAACGCTATTTAGTTTCGACATTGGAAGGACAATGTCTCATCAGGCAGTAAACGCTATTTGAAAACAAATAGCGTTTACTACCTAATGAGACATAGTTCTTTCAATGTCAAACCAAATGTACACTTTGTAGTAGATTGTAATTTGTACATGTTCTAAACTATAATTCATAATTTATATATATATATATATATATATATATATATATATATATATATATATATAATACAGTTTAAAAACGGGATCATATTTTATTAATAAAATTGGATAAAAAAGTATTAAAAGATTTAAGGCACCTTTTAACCGACACACTTTCATGACCTGTTTGAAGCCCCCACAAACAAAATAAAAGACGAAGCAAAATTGGCTGTGAACAGAGAGAAACGAGACAAGCGTAATTAACATGTCCCTTGAAAAATGTCAAGTGATCGCTATTATTGTCTCTGTCTTTCTCTTTCACCTTCTTTCTTTTCATCATTCAGCCCGTGCGATAATTTCAAAGACAATCCTCACCCAACAATAAACGCTCATACATACATACACACATACATTCCTGCCTATGTACACATAACCTCATTCTTGCAAGGACTACTGCAAACTCTTGACACTCTTAATTTCTGAAGACTGTTTCTTACGAACTTTTAACTTCTACCAATTCATGTTATTCTTTTCCATTAATAAATTTCTATTTAAACATGCAAAAGGTATACTTTTATTCTTCCAAAAATTCATCTGCTAATAACTTTCTGATAATTTTGGATAAAATATGTAAGTTGTAGGAAGTTTGGTTATAATTCACACAAGGCCAATTAAATAAAACCATCTCCCTACTTCTACACTGGTGAACTCGACGTGATCTGAATATGCAACAAAGAATCACTTCTACACTGGTGAACCCCGACATCTAAAAAAAAACACGCAGTGGAAATTTGATTCCCCTATCAAACTGATGACCCAGTGAAGAACATGCAGTTGAAGTATCCCTACTACCTCACTGGTGAACACCGATGCCTAAAAAGAAAAAAAATAGATGTTGACCACAACATATAAAACTCAATCATCACTATATAAAATGGCAACTCACCATCTACAGGAAAAGAAAGAAGGGACAGAAGAAAAAAGAAAAAGAATAGCAGAGCCTAACACGTTTGAACTCTGTTGTCAGATTATATGCTCATACAATATCGACCTCTAACAACAAGTGGAGAATTTCAATGTACTCGCAACTTCAAAGCTAAGTACCTCAAAATATACCTTTCTTATCCATTTTGAATACAATTGTTTAACTTCATGTGAAATCATGTTTTATGCTTTTGAACACTACTTCATGTCCGACCATTGAATATACACATTTTCTTTCCTGGCTATTCATCGAATTTCAAGAGTGCCATGCATTTGAATAATTCCAATTTCAAATTATATGCCAATACATTATCAGCCTCTAATGGGAATAAGTGAATTTTAACCATCTCCCTACTTCTACAATATATGACCAGACTTTGGTTTCAGTGTACGCATATGATCAGTGAACTAAAATGAGTCAGGCACACAATACTTCAAATAGAATAATACAACCGGATCAAGGACTCCTTTTATGGAATTCTAACAATCACTTTTGTGATTGAATTACAGTTCTTGAGGTTGACATCTCCTAATTTCTGTTGTCATTTAGAATACACTAGCAGTATAGCCCGGCGTTGATCGGGTGTAATGAAAGCTTTAAAACAAATCCATGGTCCTGGAGCTCAGACTCTTTGGACGTCGGCACGAAAGACTAAAAAGCAATAGTTGTTTCCAGTTAAAGCGAAACCGCAGACTGAAAAAAAATATGAATTTTGAAGGCTAAATAAGTCCTCTGAGTAAATGGTATCATGGCTGAGACTAAGAACTACAATTATACCTACTTAAAGCCAAACCCAAAGCAAAAACTAAAATAAAAGGGCTGAAAAAATACAGACATACAGGCAGATAAACAGACACACACACAAACATATTGCCTTTTATATATATATATATATATATATATATATTATCGATTTTCTGCACTATTGTAAGAACTGCAACCTTGAAACTTCTGAATATCATTTCTTATGTCTTTGTCTATGAGTGTATCAAATTTGATTAAAATCGGACCACTCCTTCTATAACCCAATTTTTTCGATTATCGATTTTCGATATTTATCGGGGGTACCTCGACACAAAACCTAGTTAAGGACACTCGCAGACGCTTATAGTACAACTGTGTAAATTTTCAAGAAAATCGGTTCAGCCGTTTCGGAGTCTATAGATAACGGACACACAGACACACAGACACAGACACACACACAGACACAGACATACAAAAAGTTCCATTTATATATATGTATATATACACATGCATACATATATATGTGCATATATACACATACACTAACAACCATAATTATTAGGCCATCCAGCTTTTTCAAAAAAATGATGTATTTCATACTATTTTTAGTATTTATTGCCAAGTGGATCATTCTAAATGAAAATAGAACGGTTCTTTTGTTGTTATTACTTTGCAAAGTTTTACAAGGCAAGGAAGCAAAGATGAACTTGTCTGAATCACCGTAAATTTTCTTCATTCTTTCATCGATGAAACTGCAATATAGGTAATTATTAAATATTTATAAAATCATTTCATGTACATGTTATTGTGCAGTATTAATAAAAGAACCATTTTATTTTCATTTACTATTTTTCACTTGGCAATAACTACCAAAAAATAGCATGAAATACATAATTTTTTTTAAAACACTGGTGTGGCCCAATAATTTTGGGACTGCTAGGTAATCCCCATTGTAGACACCTGCTTAGGCACGCTTATGTTAGTTCAACACCCACAGAGCCAACCTGTGGTTTATACTGCAACTATGCTGAGCAAACCTTAGTTACAGTTTCTGGGAGAGAGTGCATTATCTAGTGTGAACAACAATCTGAACAAGGCCAGGACGCTTAAACCCCCAGTCATGATGATTTGTGACTTTGAACGAGCACAACCAAAGACAGTTGTCTTCCAAATTTCACTCACAAGACTTGGGGTAAACTGTGGTATGGTTTTCGGACACAACTATGCTGCATGCTGGGATCAGCTCCTCCAGATTGATAATGTCAAGGAGTCACCTTCCTGACAAATCAAGCATTGTGAGATTCAAACCCGGGTTGCGTGGTCAAAAACAAACATTCTAACCACTTCTTAACAAACTTCTTAAATAGAGCTCATCAAAACTCCTTTTCCCTGAGAATAATTTTGATTGAACTAAAACATAAAACAAGCATTAGTCAATGATAATTTTCTCAAGTACATCATTGATAAACAAATACAATTATTCTTACAACAAATACATGCCATTTACATTAAAAATAACAAATAAAAAAACATCAACATAATTTATTGCAGCCAAATGCATATTAATTATAAGCAGGACACATTTTCTAAACAAAAAAATGATTAAACACTACATTTCTGCCTCAATTCCTCAAAAACATGTAAAATTTATAATATATTAGAGAAAATAAAAGACAGCAAACCTTATTGTTTCTACTAATAAAAATCCCATCAAATCTAAACTAGTGATGACTAATATAGTGTATGTATTTCAATGCCCTGTACAAGATTGTGTTTCTTGTCATAAATCAATTATCTATATTGACCATACTACCACTTCCCTGACTAGACACCTTACATGCTACCTATCGAGTAACAATAATGCAATAAAAAACATTTAACCCATAATTTACAAGAACCCTTAAGAAAAATATTGGTTGAAGATACAAAAATTTAAATCACAATAGTAAAGGCACCTCACTATAAGAGAGGCACTATATATCAAATAATTTTTTCCTAACATCAACCTTACATTAATAAACAGTGGTAATGGAGTTTTGAAATTAAAAAAAAAAATAGACAGATGCCTACCATGTGCATCACATGATAGCTTTAAGAACTCTCCTTTTCAAAAAACAAAAAACACTAAAAACAGAAAAAATTACATTACAGTCAAACATTAGAACATAACAACACCGGAAAAAATAACATCCTTGAAAATGGCCTGTGAAGAGGCTGAAAGCACTTAGAAATTTATAAATTATGAATATTTTTACATTCTTTATCTTCAGCAAAAAGGAAACATGTAAGAATACTGGAAAAACTAAATAAAAAATGAATAAAATCTTCCTTGTCACTAATTTTTAATGAAACATTTAAATATTTATAACTACGCATATGTGTGTATCTCTGTGTGTGTGTGTGTGTGTGTGTGTGTGTGTGTGTGTGTGTGTGTGTGTGTGTGTGTGTGTGTGTGTGTGTGCATATATATGTATTTATATGTGTGTGTGTGCATGTGTATATTTTGGGGACATTTAACTCCACTACTGTTTTCAAAAGAAATCTTCAGCTGAAGAATATAGAATTCTTGTTGAGACTTATGGTGACCATGCTTTGCTGGAAACAACATACAGAGATTGGTTTAGATGCGTCAAAAAATGATTTTGATGTTGAAGTTAAAGAATGACAGAAATACTTTAAAGACTGTCTGAGTCATTGAGATTTATGTTATTTGCATGACATCAGTGTGACTGTGTGTGTTTGTGTGTATTATATATATATATATATATATATATATATATATATATATATATTTACGCTTTCACACCCTGATTGAGCACTGGGGGACTTTGAAAACAGTAGCTACTCTGGCATATACGCATCGCTCATTCAATAATAAATTAGAGCACTCTAGCTATTGGGCGTGTGTAATGATATACTCGCTGAAAAGTCTGCCTTCTTCTACCGGACGCTCGTGGCCCAGAGGTAGAATCGCCAAAATAAAAAATTATATTGCCGTTGCCTAGTGGAGTTTTATGTCAACACAAAATAAAATCGTTGGTGATGGTGGATGTTATTGTATTACCATCTAAATAACCTCTCTGAAGATAGCTCATGTGAGCCGAAAGCTTAGAAGCAAATTAATAAAAAATTATCCAAATGTTGGAGAATTTTTGTCTTTATTTTCAACTGAAATTAAAGCCAAAATACGACGTTTAGAACGGCTCATGATTAAACATAATAGACATTCATTGTCTCTTATATTTAACAGTATATGTTTAGAAAATTATTTGCTGCCTTGATACACTATATATATATATATATGTAAATGGCTATGTATATATGACGGCATGTATGCAATTGTGTATAAGAGTATGTACACACACATTTTGATATAAATGTATTTCTATGTCGAATGGAACACTGGAAAACTTTTTGACTATCACAACGTTAAAAAATTGAAACGTTTATTTTTTATCAGATTTTTGGAGATTGTTTAAATATCTGTAACTAAACATGCAGATATATCTAAATATACAAAATGTAGATATATTTACTTACCAGAGTATTAGGTTTGCATGGTGATAGAATTGATAAACACAAGATGGCTTGAAGATGGAAAGAAATTTTCTTCATATTTCTACCAGGATGATGGCCTCTCCAATATCACACAAAATAATAAAACAAAATCAATTTTTTTCCTTTTTAGGTTCACTAGGATTATCAAAATCTACACTGTGTCACTGTTATTGAAAATGAAACCTCAAAGCCATTGAGCTGCTTTTATTCTCTCCTACAGGAACAAGATCTATTTATAAACAATTAAAGTCCATCCATAAAATTTTTCATTAAGTAGTCATGCGCAAAAAAGAAAAGTTAACAACAGGACTGAAAATGTTAGGTGCGGTTTCTTAGAATTTTAGCAAATACAGTACTGTGCAAAATACTTTGCTCAGTTTAAAATTTTTAAAGTTTCTAATATTTGCCACCTTATAAGTGAATGTTTCATATTGCATTTTCTACAAATGAAATATTGTTTCTGCTGTAGTTGTTTCAATAAAAGGTTCTGCATAACAGACAAACACCTGAGATGATTTTAAAAAAACAGTCCATTGTGAGGCACCCCGATAATATATATATAATTCAATAATTTTAGTTTGGTTTAGCTTATAAAAGACTTGTTTGGAATATATCTAGCCATTTTGAATATCTGGAGAACCAATTGTTCTGTTTTGATGGAATTTGGAGAGGACCTTACTACATAAACATGAAGAATAAATCTACCATTTGTCCATACATTGAATATGGCTGTCATATCTGGTTTGGTGCTCCTACTGTGATAAAATTCAAACAAGGATCTGAAATGAAAATGGTCCTGACCTGGCATCTCAACTTCAGTCATTTTCTTACCAAAATGATGTGGCTTCTCTCTCTCTTTTCTACAAATATTCTAATGGCAATTATTCTAATGAGCTTTCTTCCTTTCTGCCTTGAGACTGCATGAATCTAAGTGTGTTACTAGGTTGGCAAGTAGGTCTCACTGGCTTACTATTGACCTACTGAGATGCAACTGTATATTCAATTTTATTAGTTTATTTTCTTATGAAAACTCACCTGTGGAACTTTCTTCCACTTTCAACTTATCTGCCAGCGAAAATTTTCAAAAATTTAAATGCAATGTCAATCGCCATTTTCTGTCTTCCAGAATCCTGTTCATTTCTCCTCACTAAAGCCAGACAATATGTTTCAATGTTTAAAATTTTTGTAGGAAATAATGATTTAGTGATATAAGTTTTATTAATTAACCCATAGTTGGGAGGAGAGGTGCGTTCATATCTTTTCCAAAGTTATTTGTGTGAAACTGAATATAACAAACCCAACAGGAATTGGAACTCAACACTCCAATTAACAATTTTGAGCCATTATCCATTACACCACTGACATATCAAAGCTTACAGCCCCTGTTATTTTGAAATGGTCAATTATCTAGGTACTGACCAGTCATAACATTGCTTGACTTTGGTGCTCATATGGAAACTAGTGTTTTAACGTGATGTGGGCATAAGATTGAAACTCCATTATGTGAAAAGAAATAGTAGACACTGAAAGAATGTGACAGTATAATTATCGCTTATGAAAGCAAAATTATTATTTAATTGGCTACCTCCAGCATCATGATTCTTTTCTTCATAATATAGGGTGTTCCAGAAAAAGTGATATCATTTCCTAATCTAATAACTTGACCAATTCTTATTCAAATGATCTCAAATTTTTAATATGGAGAAACAACTCAAAACCCTATTACATTGTTTAGACTGTTATCTTCTTCTTTATTGTCACATTCACAGTGTTTCAGCTGTTATCTACTTTGACCTTCTTCAGGTTTCAATTTCAAACCAAAATTCTCTACGGAGGTAGATTGTTCTAATTCAGTGAACCATGGCTTTGAATATCTTCATTTTTAGTTAATTCCTTTTGATAAATCTCCAAATTTTTGTTCTCTCTACTGAAACCAGGGATTGAACTCATAACTGGATCAGTCAACCAACACTTTTATCTTCTGGGAAATGTTGAATTAACATAACTGACGGTGGAACAAAATAGTCAGTTTGAGACCATTTTGGTTTTTATTCAGCTTCTGTCTGTAGCCTCATGCCACAATTAATTACAAAGTTCATAATCTTTTCAATGACTGAATGCTATGCTATTTGCCAAGGCAACATATCCAGCAACTCAAGGTGAGTATCTTAATTAATGCCACAATTAATTACAAAATTCATGATATCCCATATGTTATTCTGATCACACACACACACACACACACACACGCACACGCACACACAGACACACACACACACACACACATATATATATATATATATATATATATATATACATCAAATCACATCTGCAGGCAGCATGTAGTCTAGTTGTTTGCTTATAAGAAATGAGCTGCTGGACCATCATATGTCAAAAACAATGTATCAGGGTCGAGCATCTTAGAACCAAATAGCCAGGCTACCTGCACATAGGATTTGATCATAGTGGTAATGACTTGTGTATAACTAATCACACTATTTAGACAGACCAAACCAAACAGAGTATTGGTATACAAGTTCTCCAAACAATGTCAGCGAACACCTCCCTCTAGGTAGGGTGACATCTCTTGAATCCCTGGATCACTCTTTCATGTGGTTCCGTCTCTCACTTCTAAGCTCGGCTAGCTATCTCTTCTTTCTCTACCGCTCCCCCTCCTTCTCTGACTGTTCGGTACTTGATAGCATCTCTAACAATATTGACAAGGCCATTTCTTCTCATCCATCTGCCCGTATATTTGTGTTTGGTGACTTTAACGCCCACCACACCAAGTGGCTGGAAAACTCTGTAGTGGTAAAGGCATGTGTAGAACCAACCACACTATTTAGACGGGCCAAACCAAACAAAGAACTGGTATACACGTTCTCCAAACAAGGATCTTCAGGTTTATATTTAAAGCTGTCTCGCTCTTAGATGGTTGCCAACCAAGGCTAAAGAGCCCACTCTGACCCGCTATTTAACCTGTACTTAGTGGGAGACACATGAATTCATATTTTCTCCAATGGCATTTGTGAATAAGTGAAAGCAATAACCTTAACTATAATTCAAACATGGATCTCTAATTTTTTATTCTGACCACACATTCAAACACTTGCATCATTTTTTCAAATATTTAAAATGAGATATGAGAAAAATCAATTTTATTTTGTTCCTTTTCAGTTAATGAAATTGTTTTTTTAGATTTGATTTCATCTGTAGTGATTTTGCAATCGTGAGAAAAAAATATCCCATGATTCCATAGAAAAAAGAAAACTGCTCAACTAGCATGAAATTTAGAAACTTTCTATTTTTCATCTGTCTCTGACCAAGAGAGTACATGGATTTGATGGCTCCAGGAAGACCACAGATAAGTTTAACACCAATATCACATTCTCATATTTAATATTACCTTTTAATGATAAACTTATTGCTTGCAAATCGTTTATTCATTCACTATGACAAACACAAAACTCAGAAATATTTACTAACAACCATCTAACATTATTTCTGGTGCTGAGAAAAGAAGAAGAGATAATAATTGAGTATTTTTGTCTTTTCTCTTCACCTGCTAGAAGGATAATCTAAGACCACCCAAGAAAAATAGATAAATGAAATTATGAGATTAAGTTTTTTTATGACTCTTGATTGCTGGCTGCAAATTCGGATAAAGATTCTTATTGCAAAAATCGGAACAGCCGTTTTTGTGAAAAGTTAGTTTCTTGACATTTGAAAAATTTAACAACCATTGATAAAACGATAGCGATATAAGGTTTTGATTTGAAACACTTTCCCCTCGCATCAGGAATGTTATGACCCCTAGGGACAGCCACCTCTGGTCAGAAAGAGACAAAATTCCAGGCTTTATTGGAGTCACGCGTCGGACCATAACAGGTGCCTCTTTGCCTCTGCTCGCAACAAGTGCAAGAAGATACTTAAAGAAGCCAAGCTTCTGTTTGCAGCCAGAATGAAGCAGCACATAGCATCCTGTAAGTTTGGTTCCAAAGACTACTGGAGGCTCTGTAAAAGTGTACTAAACAATAGCAAACCCTCAATCCCGCCTCTAATCAACGAATTTGAGGTCCTTACCATTACAACAGACAAGACTAAGTGCTTCGTTCGCAGATTCTCCATTAACTCGACATTAGACTCTTCTGGAGTACCTGTACCTGACTTCCCACCCCGACCTGAGGCCCAACTGAATGACATCCACATTACCCCCTCGGTGGTCTCTAATATAATTTCAAAACTTGACCGCCATATAGAGAGCGACGGCGAATGAATCCCAATCATTGTCCTGAAGAAATGCTCCCCCTGAACTCTCCTCTGCTCACTCCAAACTCTATAACTACTGGCTCTCTGCTTCTTGCTTTCCCGCCTGCTGGAAGTCCTCCTCCGTGGTTCCAATATATAAAAACACTGGTGAACCCTCTGACCCTTCTAATTATCACCCTATCAGCCTCCTACCGATTTTGGCAAAGTGTTCGAAGCCATTATCAACATCTCACAGCCCACAAACTATTCTCTGACAAACAGTATGGTTCCCGCTTCACCAGGTCTACTGCTGATATGCTTACGACCATCACTGAGTATATACACCAGGCTCTCGACAAGAACGGCAAAGCCCGAACTGTTGCCCTAGATATCTCCAAAGCATTTGACAGAGTCTGGCATGCTGGCCTTCTATGCAATCTGCGAGGTTATGGTATAACTGGACAATTATTTGACCTAATCCTCTCATTCTTTTCAAATCGCACAATGAAGGTAGTATTGAACGGATATGCCTCCCAATGCTATCATACGAACGCAGGCTCTAGACTCTATTGTAGGTCCTATGCTTTTCCTTATCTACATTAACAATCTCCTAGATATAAGATCCTAAGTAGGCATATACGCTGAAGACACTACAATTTACTCTCGCATCGATCAAAATTCTGCTGAGGCTGACAAGGCAAACGTCGCTGGCGAGCTTGAAAAGAACCTCCGATCCGTAACGGACTGGAGTGAGAAATGGATTGTGAATTTTAATGCTTCCAAAACGAGGCTGCTATCTATTAACCATCACAGACAATTGCTCTTACCCACCATTAGCATGGATCAGGCTAGTGTCCCTGAAAGCAAAACACTGTGCCTCCCCAGCTTAACTCTGACAACAAACCTCAAGTGGAATATATATATATAGAATCGATAGCTAAATTTGCTGCTAGGAAAGTCGATTCTCTGTGTAAGGCCAGGAAGTTTTTTCCACCTGAAACCATCCTGTACATATATAAATCTACCATCCGCCCGTGCATTGAATACTGCTGCCATATCTGGTCGGGTGCTCCTGCTATCCACCTGGGTGTCCCTGACAAGATCCAATGGAGAATCTGTAATGTGATAGATCTCGACTTGGCAGCTCAGATATAGTCACTTTCTCATCGGCGCAATGTGGCTTCCTGTGTCTCTTCTACAAATACTTTCACGGCTTCTGCTCCGATGAACTTAGCTCACTGGTGCCCCCTATATATAAATTTACTCGAGCCACAAGATTAGCAACTAGGTCCCACCCTTTTACTGTGAGACCAATAAATTGTAAATGCAAATTCTACTGCATCAGTTTTTTTTCTCGCACTTCCCGCCTGTGGAATTCCCTTCCACTTTCTCGACAGCTATAATCTCCAAGAGTTTAAATGTAAAGTCAATAGTCATCTCCTATCTCACTAACCTGCATCCTCTCTATCATGCTCTTTTCGCTGTCCACTCCACTCTCATCAGTATTCTCATCCTTCTTTTATCCACTTCTGACACCCTCTATAACCTGTCACTCTTTCTCGTAACTTTCCTCCTATGTAAACCCCTGCAAAACAGTGGTAGTAAAATTCCTTCCTCTAGGCGATATGATTATAAAAAAAATTAAAAGAGAAACATATGGTTTTCTTTTCAACCAAAGTTAATTTCTTATGATGATTGAAATAATAAAACACAGATGTGAAATGACCACGCACCAAAGATTTGATGGAAAATAAATTTTGGAACGATAATTAAAATTTGGCCATTTGGCTGGACTAAGCTCCTTGAGCAATGATAAGAGACACTCACACAGGAGAGAAGGAGACGAGGTTGATCAGAAGACCAATGCAGAAAATGCCCCAGTGGATTTTGGGAAAGTCAGAGAAATTATCTTTTATCATTTTCTCTTCTGTTGTCCGCTGCTATCATTAATCCGTCATCTCTGTATAATCCGTTAAAAGGTACATAAACATACCATCTGAACATATTGATATACATAATCGTACATTTCTGCAAATAAATACTTTTCCACAAAGGGAAAGCATGGATTAAAAAATCAAACAACAGCACCTTTAATGTACCACAAGGATGGTATGACGAAGCAGAAATTTTAGAATTGAGGGGTATATACATTTTAAATAAAATCAACAAAATAATGCATACAGACAACCACAGATTATACAGAGATGACAGATTAAAGATAGCAGCAGACAACAAAAGAGAAAATGATAAAATAAGGGAAGAACGTTTCAAACTATTAAAAAAAATTAGTTTTTGAGTTAATAGTAGAAACAAATAGAAAAGTAGTCCTATATTAAGATGTGGAATTAAATTTACAAACTGGCAATGTCTCTCCATAAATGAAAACAAACACAAACTTCAAGTACATAAATATAAGATTCAACCATCACAAAAGCATAATTTAGTACATTCACAAAGGAATAGAACACAGGCTATCAAAAATTTGTCAAACAGAATAATATTTGATGAAAAGAAAAAAACTATGAAGTTGCACCAAACAAATCTGGCCATAAGAACATAAGAACAATACAATTCTCAACCAAACAGACAAACAAAAAAAATGATGATAGAAAACGAAACATCTGGTGCAACCCACCATTTAGCTTAGAAGTAAAAACCAAAATAGGACAAATATTTTTTAAACTGACAGATAAATACTTTACGAAAAGCTCAGCAGAAAACTAAACAAAATTTTCAATAAAAATACAATCAAGCTAAATTATAGCTATAGTAGTAATTTAGAAATTTTCATAAAAAACAAAATGCCAGAAATTTAAATAGCATTGTACAATACAAGATCACTAATAAAGAATGCAACTGCAGGGACAAAAATAAATGTCCACTTCAAGGACTTTGTAATACAAAAGAAGTCCTTTACAAAGCAAAAGTACACGACTTAAATGGTCAAAACTAAATATATTTGGGATCAACCAAAGACACCTTCAAGACCAGCTGGTTAAATTACAAGTCTACATTCAAAATAGAAAACTGAAAAAAATGTACAAAATTAGCGAGCCACGTGTGGAAATTGAAATTAAAATATGGAAAATATCCAGACATAACGTGGAGTATAGTGAAAACAGGCAAGCCTTACAACGGTGGCAAAATATGTAGACCGTACCAGCAAGAAAATTTAGCGATTATGCTATTCCCAAACAAAAATGAATTATTAAATGAAAGAACAGATATTATGACTAAGTTTAACCATACCAAAAAATACCTATTAGGTCCGTACAACCATGGATGAAAACGTAATAATTTCTTGTAGTTTTAAAAATTGCGCCTCAAAAATTCCCCGCTACATGAGCATTAAAAAAATCACTGTTACATGAATGCTCTTTAAAAAAAAAGAAACAGAAAACGGTAAAATCAGTTGTTGCAAATCACCTGAAGACACCACATGGCAGAAACCTAGGTCACGTAATAAATCGTTAACAAATGGAGAATGTAAAAAATGTATTCCAACAGTAAAATTATTAGCAATGCATTTCCATAACACATATAATAGCCCTATTATATCAGTAATGCCTGCCTTTAATCCTGACCACTGACAATCCTTTTCTTTTTGATCCTCAATGCATTCCTAAAATATATTCCTTTTCTTCCTGATTCTCAATGCATTCCTAAAATATAATCCTTTTCTTCCTGATTCTCAATGCATTCCTAAAATATAATCTTTAAAATAATCTATTAATGTAATATTCTAAATCCTATGACTAATGATTATGGGAAAGGTTAGAATTCATTTCTTCTCACTGAAAATCATTCACAAGAGCAATGATTATGAAAAGAGACTAAAATATAAACCATTCAATAATCATGAAAATAATTTTGTTGGACCCTCATGGATATAAATGTCTAGTTAACTTTCTTGGAATGTAAGCTTGAGATGTGATATTTTAAATCTAGAGATTTTTTTTTTATTAAAGGCACATCCTGCTCTTTGTTTCTTAAGAAACCCAATATTATATCGACAAATAAATAACCAATTCATGGTTACTATCAACCCGGATGTATTTTGTTATTTATTGCAGTTCATCTTAATTCACCAAGAAAAACTTGTGCATATTAAAAGCTCAAAGCTATAAAGATTTAAAAATCCTTTTCTTTCTTTCTTAAGAAAACTGATATTATATTGACAAATAATCCACTGAATTTTATATGTTAATGGACAGGAAGAAATAGATATTTTTTGTTCAGAGCAAATGGCTTTTCAAAACTGATTTATGATTTCTGTCAACCCAATGTTGTTTATTATTTATTGCAGTTCATCTTAATTCACCAAGAAAAACGTGTGCAAACCTATAAAGATTTAACACCATAAAAATCATGATAGGTGTAGAATCAAAGTTATTATTATTAGCGATAAGGGAATGTCTTGGAAATTATCTGTTAGAATTTTGAAGAAAATGGGGTAGGTAGGGGATATAGTTGATTAATGAAAGTGTCTGGAATTTTGTAGACAGATTTAACATTAGAAAATGGGATATAGGTTTTATGATCGCCTGGCTAGCCTTTCTTTAGTTTTATTAAAGGGGGAGAGAAAGGAGGTATAAAGTGTGGGAAGAGATAGGATTGGACCTATCTTTAATGTTTATTTGTACAACTATAGAATATTTTTGTATTTAAGCAGTTTTTATAATTAATCTAATTTTGTATATTTAACCTTAATTTTGAGTTTAAGAAATTACTTTTTTCTCTAAAAGTTTAAATTAGATTTGATTATAGTTTGTGGTGTGTAACAGGTAAAATTTGATATGAGAGAGTTGTTAGTACTATAAAGGTTTATCGTCTCTAGTGGGGGTCCTATTCTAGATTTGTGCAGTATTTTTCAGCATGATTGTAAGGTTTGCTTAATATTTCGAGTTATGTATATCTAACTCAAATTTTGCTTTAAAAGTAAATAGAATAAGAGTTGTTCTGAGAATTATTTAATAAAGGAACAAAAGAAATCAATTCATAAAATTTATTGACAGCTAGTCCATGAATGCATTTTCAGCAATCACTGTCAGAATTTGTGAATATCCTAGAACCAAAATAACCCAGGATGGGATTTCAAATTTTTTTAAATCCTTAGATTTCCAGGAAGAAGAAAATCCCAGAACAGGAAATTTCAGGGTTTTGGGGAAATGTATCTAAAGGAAATATTTTATATAAAATTTCATATTTTTATTAATAATTACATCTTTTTATAGGCTCTTTTCTTATAAAACTTATGCTAAAATTTGAATTTGTTTAAGACTTCTTATAATAAAAATTTCTTAAAATTAAAAAAGAGTGTTCTTTCACTCTAACCGAACTCTCTAAGTTACTTGTTCACCACTGCTGTAGCCTAGTGTTAAACTCATAACTCTTTAGGTCAAGTCACTGGAACTAACCCACATCTATATAAAAAATTGCAGTATAAACACTGGAAAAAAATTATAGAGAAAACTATTAACATAAAAATTTCCCGGAGAAAACCATTAACATCAAAAACTGCAATAAAGAACTCTGGTAAAAAAAACTGTTACTGAAGATTAGGTTTATAATTCCCAAAAATTCAGTTGTCCTTAAGGACACATGACCAAGTGGATATAGACATTGGTTAGTTCCAGTGAGTTGACCTAAAGAGTTGTGAGTTCAATACCAGGCTACAGCAGTAACTTAAAGAGGTGGGTTAGAGGGAGATAATTCATGATTACTGTTGTGGACCCGGTTAAGAAGTCCAGGAAGAAAATAATACAACAACAACCAAAATAGGAAATAACGAATATATATTAACATAGCAAATCTATGAAGCCGGCACGGATATCAAATCACCTGATATTCCTACACCAATGCAGAACTACTCATCCTTAGAGGTTCGGCACTGAGACTTGCCACCAATTCAAAGAGAGCCTGTCTGGTCGCAGAAAAAAGGACCCAGTACAATCAATGGATGAAAAAACTTTACAGTCCGATATCTCCCAGAGGCGCGAGTCATTCTTCAGCAAGAATAAGAAGAAGATCAGAAAAGGCATGAGTTGGACAAATCCTGTCAATGCAGTCAACAGATTAAAAAATCTGCAGGTGACACATGGGGTCCATCACCCCACTGTGAAGAAAGTTTGCAATAATCATCAGGCGGTTACCACACTTGGACATCATTGTGGTATCAAGGAAATAGCCTTGAACATCCCTCATATATATTAACACAGCAAAATACAATACGTGGAACTCTGTTAGTAGAATGAATAAATACGGGTTAGGAAATAATACTATAATTGGGACTCGCAATAGCCGTACGGTAACATTCTTGGCTATCTCTGCCTATGACTCTCACGTGATCTGCTTGTGCTGATCTCTCACTCTCTGAGCTCTCTCCTTCTCTTGTGAGGGGAAGTATATGTAGCTGTAGGATTGGAAGAGTTCCGTTGTAATAGGTGATGCCACCATGACACCCCACTCCCAAGTTTTTTCTCAATGTAGGGAGCTTTAATATCTCTTTATTTTATGATTTATCATCAACGGTTCGGTGAACTTCCCTTTCCTACCAGATTTTCTAGTTTCCGGTACTGTTTGGGGTCTTTGTACCTCGAATGTATCAAAAATCGTATGCATCGTTTCTTCTTCTTGCGGTGACATGTTGGTTTCTTCCAACCGACTTTTCCTTATTTGATTTATGTGCCTTCTGTCTGTATATTCTGGTCCTTGAATCATGTATAGCATATTTCTGATCCTATTAGTCATCTTGCCGGCTTCCCAGTAGGACGTATTGTTTTCAAACATTTTATAATATACTCTTTCTCCTGGTCTAAAAGTCCTCTTTGGTACGAATGCCGTTGGCTGATTTTTGTTTTTCTTTGGCAGTAATTTGTTGAATACAGATTTTATTTTTCTCGCAAAAATCACCTCCGCTGGTGACAGTCATGACGGTGTGTTGTTATTTGGGGTAATCCTTATACACCTGTAGAAACTGTTGCAGTGCTTTCTGTGTGGATATCCCGTATGCCTTTTTTAACGCTCTTTTTGGGGTGTCAACAAATCTCTCAGTTTGCCCATTTGATACAAGTTTGGGTGATACGGTGGAGTTTTTGAGTGGTTAACTTGGAACATCTCCCCGAACTCCTGGAAGTCTATGGACATGAATTGTGTTTCGTTGTCTGTTACCAGACAATCCACTACCCCGAATCTTGCAAACAATTCATGTAGGTAGTTTTCTGACGTTGGCTTCTTGTAGCGAAAATCTTCTGGCCACTTGCTGTAGCTGTCTACTGTGATTAAATAATAAAATTCGTCTATATGTCCCGCATAATCTATGTGGATCCTCGACCATGGTCAATCAGTTTTGTTCCTTTCTTGTATTTTTTTCATTGTAGTTTTAATGAAGTCATCCCTATCTGCCTCATTTCTAATTTCTAGTAACGTTACTGTCAGTTCTCATGCTGTGTTTCCCAGTGCTGTTCTCATTTCGCCTTCTGATTCTTGTGCAGCTATTACTGAATCTTCCAGTGGTTCATTATTCTTTGGCACTAATCTTGATAATCCGTCTGTGTGTCCAATCTTGTTGGAAGGCAGGTATTCCACTTTGAAGTCGTAATTAAGTAAAATGGTACCCCATCATAACAGCCTGTTTGATGTGTATGTTGGTAAGCCTTTCTTCGAACCGAAGATTGTTAACAACGGTTTATGATCAGTTTGCAGAGTGAAATGTCTTCCGTAAATGTACCTGTAAAATCTGGTTACAGCAAATATGATCCCTAGAGCCTCTTTCTCAATTTGTGAATAGTTTTTTTCCGCTGGTAACAGTGTTCTCGAAGCGTGTGTGATGGTTCTTTTCTTTCCGTCTAGCATTTTTTTGTGTAACAGACAAGCACTTACACCATACGAGTTCGCATCACTCGCTATTATTAATTCTAAATTTGGATCGTAGTGTGTCAAAAACAAGTCTGACGTTAATGCTTTTATAATTTCTTAAAATGTTTATTGACATTCTGCTGTCCAACATCATTCTTTTTCTTTTTTGAGTAATTCATTTAATGGAGCACGCAATTTATGCATATTTGCAATGAATTCCTGGTAATAATTTACCAATCATAGGAAACTTTGAAGTTCCGCGATATTTATCGGTGTCGGCATATCCTTTATTGTTGTCGCTCCTTCCGGATCCGGCCTTTGCCATCCTTGTTTATAATGTGCCCTAGGTAATTAATTTCTTTTCGGGAAAAGTTGCATTTTTGTTCTTTAATTTTGAATCCGTAGCTTTATATTCGCGTAAATACTTCTTGAATGTGTTTTGCATGTTGTTCAACGCTGTCGTTCTTTATTAGAATGTCGTTCAGATATTCTATGGAGAATTCGAATCCAGCTAACATTTTATCTATCGTTTATTGGAAAATCGCTGGTGCTACTTTAATTCCAAAAGCAAGCCTTTGAAATCTATACAATCCCTTGTGTGTGTTAATGCATAGTAGCTTAGAGGTGTCGTCATCCACTGGCACCTGTAAATAAACCTCGCTTAGATCAATTTTTGAGAAGTATTTGCCGCCATTTAATCTTGTGAACACTTCCTCTGGGCTGGGAAGCGGGTAGTGGTAATCTTTTATTGCGTTGTTAAGCCCTGTTGAAAAATCCACACAAACAAATTTCGCCAGATTTTTTCTTCACATAGACGGTCGGCGCAGCCCATTGGTTAAATTCTACTTTTGTTAGTATCCATGTTTCTACAAGCCTATCCAGTTCCTTATCAATTTTTTCTAGGTACCTCCAATCAATTCTTAGATACCTAAATTTAAATTGAATATTTAAAAATAATTAATCTATTTTCAAGCTTTAAAATTAGGTCTATTTGAAAGCCAAGGGATTAAAGTTAGTAATTCCAATAATCAAAATACAATGGTGTATTTTAAACTGAAATTATATCGATTGGAATCCGAAATTTTTCGAAAAAAAAAACAAACTTTAAATTTTCCGCCATTTTTTGATTTATTGACAGGTTACGTCAACATTAGCCAACTTTCTGTTTAAAAAATCTTGAAAAAATATATATACATCAAAGACACTTTTTTAAAGTCAATTGTTTAAACTGAACCTTACCTTAATCTGATTTCACACATTAATAGTAATTCCTTACTTTATGAAATTGAAGACAGAAACTTATCTTAAATACAGTAGTCCTGTCATCAACGTAATTCGAGCTGTGATTGATTGAATATGTCAGCTACTGTCTGTCAACACCCCAAGTATGGCGTCCGGGAGTGCCAAATTTTTATGTATCTAAAAAACCGGTTTCTGTTTTTTAACTGCATAGCGAACCATAACATAATATTTTCATCAATTACATAATATTTTATACAATGTTCGTTTAGCATTATAGCCGGATGATTGAATATGCTTGCTAAATAAATAAAAATTGAAATTGCTTTTAAAATAATTTTACAATTTAATAACAAAGAATGAAATTAAAATAACCCAGTAAAGTTATGAAATATTATGCTAATTATTAATATTTTTATTATGCCTTATTCATATTAATTAGTAAGATAACTAGGTAAAAATATTTAATTTAATTTTTACATAACTGTAGATGTTATAAATAAGTATCTATATTTTTTGTACATGTCATACTGTATTTATGCAATATCTTGAAGAGAAAGGAATTTCGGGAATATTTTGTGGCCCTGAAAAGGGCCGTGGTGTTTTCTTAATTGGCACTCCAATACTCCTCACTGTTTAGCTGCTTTTCCTGGTACAGGTATGTAGGTATCTCCCTTAATTTGATAACTAAGGGTAAAATACTTTTATAACATGTGTTTTGTACAATCATTTACAATTTAAAAAAGAACATGAAAGTAGGAGTTAATCAATAAAAATGCATAAATTCAATAGTAGGATTAGGCTATGAAATAAAATAGAAAAAAATGTATTTTTCATTCAATTGAAAATAAAAAAATGAAACCTTTTCCAATTTGTTTTAATCTTAGCTAGGCACCATAAAATTGTAGTACATATTTGTTTCTTAAAAACATTCTGCAAACACAAATTGAAATTAAACATATTTTTTTTAAATTCCAACTTTCCTCTTGATTTTTTCCATTGTGAATGTAGGTATCTCCCTTAATTTGACAACTAAGGGTAAAAATTTCATAACATGTGTTTTGTACATTCATTTACAATTAAAAATAAACTTTAAAGTATTAGGTTAACACTGAAAATGCACAATTTCATTAGTAGGATTAGGCTATGAAATAAAGGAACTAAAAAATTGCTTTTTCATTCAATTGAAAAGAAAAAATGAAACCTTTTCCAAATTGTTTTAATCTTAGCCTATGCACCATAACATTGTAGTACATATTTATTTCTTAGTCACATTTTGCAAACACACATTGAAACTAAACATTTTTATCCCTAATAATTTCTTTTATGAATCATTACCACATGCCATTGGAATGAACAGCCCAAAAAAGCAAAACAAATAAAAAAGAAGTTTTGATGTTTTTTCTAAATTCTGTCAGGTAGATAGATTCACAATTAATATTAAAAATGATTAAACTAATAAGTTAAAAATATAAAAGTAACTTTAAATATTTAAATTCTGACTAGAAATGACTTCTTTCTTGAGCGATTCAGAGACACGCATGAAAAGAATAGCACTAAGGACCTTCGGGGTTTATATACGGGAAAATTTTATGTAAGGGCGGACAACTCTTATGAGTCACGTGACCTTTTACAGATTTATATCGTTTATAGGCACCCGTACTTACCAAAAACGGGAAATTAACATGCAAAAATAAACAGTTTTAATTAAATTACAAAAAAAAGCTTCTCTTTTAGAGTAACTTTTTAAATTTTTCGATTAATAAATATATTTGCCACACATTAATTAAAAAACATCTGAGAGACCTATAAGGAGAAAATTGTAAAAGACTAATGAAACTTTTTAAATTACTTAATAAAAAATATGAAAAATAAAAACAATTCTTGTAAAAATTCATTACGAACGGAAATTTTTTTTTTTATTCAGACGATGACACAATTGTAATTTATGTTTACAAAAGTAATTAAAAGTTTACCCAAATAAAAATTGGCATAGTTTTATTGCATTTTTGTTTTCCTAATTCAGAGCTGATTTTCTAAAAGGTAGCTTGTTTTGAAGAAAAAAAAAACAGTTGATTAGCTTTCCTTAATGACTTCCGAATTTAATGAAAACTATCTATATTTTGTGACCGAGTTGCATTTTTCGACATTTCTGGAAATTAAATATTGGGTGGGGGGGGGGGGGGTAACAAATTAAAAAAAATAATTTTTACCAATATTTTTAAAAAATAATTATTTCAAAAATCATTTCAGTCATTTGTGAATAAGTCCTGAAATTTTCATCAAAATCAGACGATTATTTGAGTTTTGCAAGAATTTCCAAATTAATGTGTCTTTCACAGTCAAAAAATGCCTTCGCGTAATATTACGCTGTTGACGTAATAAACTCTAGCGTCAATTTACCCCTTTCACTGACGAGAGAAAAAAAAAGATTTTCTACCACTAAATGAGCCTTTCAGAACCTGTTAGAACAATTTTAAATAATTGTAAAAATAATTAAAAAATACTTTGATCTATCCTCTTTATGACAGCATAAACATTTTGCCGAGAAAACTTTGTTTTTATTTAGTTTGAGGCCTTTTACTTCAGACTATGCTGATTTTCCCACGGTAAAATTGGAGGTACCTAACTCAAAGCACAATGTAACAAATATAACGACATTGTATTAAGTCACGTTACAGAACTGGATAATTCGCAAATGCAAGATGTCGTGAAAAGAGTTCTCTCTTAGATTATTAAAAATATTGTCTGAATATTCATGATAGCAGAATCCCTGAAAGGAAATAATATGTTTGTACTGAATAGTAGTGAATATAATTATACCTGTATTGAAATGTTCTTATAGAATAGAGAGAAACATTTTATGTGGCTAATTGCTGAATGCAATTAGCGGTTTGTGTGAGTTGAAAGAGACGAACGGTTTTCGGTTCAAACACTCCGAAAAAAACATCTTCCAACTGGTTAGACACGTGTGGGAATCAGTTTATATATTTCTTAATAAACGCGGGAAAAAAGTAAGCTTCACGTGCAGTTCTTACGTAAGAGTGTGTAGGGATATGCGTGCGAACGTGTGTGCATGGCAATATATATGTAGGTATGTACGTGTATGTAGAAGTGTCATATATCGCCGTACGACGACAAAACAACAAACACGCATATATAAAAATATAAGGTTATATTTTTATTAATGACGACGAACCGTGTGGAATAGAGAACGGAAGGGTGAGAGCGCACATAGAATGGGATGACGGGAGTGTAGTCTTGCCTGTGGTGTTTCTCTGCTTCCACTGGCCGTTCTCTGCTGGCGAATCCGTGTGTCGAGGTCTTTATATAGTCTTCTAGAACCGGGACTTTCCTTCCGGTTTTGCCTCGCCCACGCAACGCCCACGTAATTCCCAGAGACACCTATTCTGTTTGCCTCCGTAGTCATTTCCGCCGCTGTCGGAAATAAGGTCAAACGACATCCGCTCCGGCCTCGACAGGATGTATTTCACAAACACCTGTCTTGTCGTTCGCCGCCCCCTTCACCGACGGGAAACACCATCGCTTGCATCACTTCCTCGGGTGGGGCCAGATTGTTATATTACACTCCTCGCCCTCCCATTTTCCAAAATGTTCACCTAAGAACATTTTAAGCGCAACACCCTCACCCCCCATGCCACACAAGCCCGACAATTGTACAAAACATGTGCACGCCGAAACAACAAAACATGTGCACGCCGAAACAAACAAAACAACAAAAAAAAATATATGGGGGAGCCTACATCGGCAACCCAACAATGTTCGTGTCCATTGTGGAATTTTCCTGTACAAAAAACACAGAATCTCTTGCGTATACTTCATGATGCAGTGTTGGAAGCCAAAATGAGTGAGACTGCCACAAAAGTGATGATAGAATTACTTGGGACTTATACAGAGGATAATGTTCTCCCAGCTCGATGTTTCATTGTTTTTTTTTGTTTTGTTTTTTTTTTAAGTTTCTGTAACTTTCAATGTTCGTTTCCTTTCTCGACTCTGTCCATACGCGTAGACGCCTCGATGCACGACCATATGATCATAGGCGGTAACCGCGCCCCAGTTTCTAAACTGACATCGAGTAAATGACCTTTGACCAACACCATGCGTGTTTCCGCTCGAGTTTATTGTTACATATGTAACTTCATTTAATTTAATTTAATTTCAAACATACTATGTTTGAACACAGAAAAACTGCCATTATCTGCAGTACATATCATTCATAGTCTGACCGAGAAATGTTCAATAGAAAACGAAGAAAATTACCCTGATTCCAACGTTAATCCGCATGCAATTTACTTGTGGAGGATTAGAGGTTTCATCTATCTTAATTTAGTCTAAAAAAAAAATGGACCCGTGACTCGTAATTCCTTAGTTTGTATCTTCCGCATGTTTTGCTATAAGGAAGGTGACCTAACTATTTCACTTAAACTATCGTTAATCCTCCCACTGCTTTCTTTCCCAATCCTATAGCATATCAGCCAATAAGTCTACAAGACTTTTCAGTTGTTCTTTCTTTTTGTTCCGATCAACTGTGGAATCTGCAGGTCTATCCGTGCTTTTTGCCCCAACAGACGTTTGCCTCATTTGGACATCTTCGCTGCTAGGTGATTCCCTAGAAAAACCCTGAACTACATGAGTAGATCCAGTCGTTTCACACTTTGAGCAATCATCCTCGAACGTGGATGAAACATTATTTATACCACCGATTCTATCATCATTATCAATAGTTGACACGTTTTTATTCGCCATTTTACGTCGCGTCATGATGCGACGCTCCATTAATGGAACATCAGACTCATCGTCTGATTCCACACGTTGGTGTCGATTTTTGTGCACTGGAAAGTCGGTCTGTTCCGCTCCGGATTCGTCATCCGAATCACTGGATTCTACTGGAGCAGCCAATACAATCTTTCGTAACGGCCTATCGGAAGTAGGGATTTTCCATTCATCAATGGACGCTGCCCGAAGATGCTCAGCATGCGTCTTAATGACCGAGCCGGTTAACTGATCTCTAATTCTATAAGAGACCGGGCCAGTCTTTTCAACGATCACATAATATGGCCGCCAGCGCACATCTAACTTCCCTTTCTTTTGGTGATTCTTATAGTACACCAAATCACCAACCTCAAAAGTTGTATTTTTCGTCTTACCACGCGACTTATCTATCGCGGCTCTCCTCGCTTTTCTTATATTATTCCTAACTAAAGTGAAGCTACGATGCATTTCCTGTAGTGCAATTTGGTGATGCTCATCACCATAATATATGCGACGAGGCCTCAGTATATTGTCCAAGGGCAAAATAACATCCCTGTTGTAGAGCAAGTAATACGGTGAAAACTTAGTGGTTTCGCTCACATGAAACCGGATAGCCGCCAACATTTGGTTAATGTAAATATCCCACGACTGTTCGTTGTTGCCGATTTTTTTTGCTAGAACATCATGCATTGTTCTGTGAAACCTCTCAACCTTACCGTTGCTCTGGGGGGTGATAAAAAGAAGTTGTCACATGGTGTATATTTAGGTCTTCTAATGTCTTTTTCATTACCCTGTTGACATTTTCTGGCCCATTATCAGTTAAAAGCTGAAGTGGTGTCCCAAATCTGGGGAAGATTTCGTCAACTAAGAGATGCACCACTGTTTCTGCCTTCTTGTTAGGAACCGCAAATGCCTCCGGCCAACCACTGTACATATCTATGAATGTAACTATGTATTGGTTACCTGAATGGGTCTTTGGGTAGGGTCCTGAGACATCTAAAGCAACCTTTGCGAAAAGAAAAGGAGGGAAGTCACATTCCTGTATGGGGGGGGGGGGGTTGCTGCTTCTTTAGGTTTCTTGTCTGACACGGGATACATTTACCTACGAAATCATTTATTTCTCTAAGTAAACAAGGCCAGAAATACTTTTGTTTTATTGAGTGGAATGTCTTATCCACCCCCATATGGCCACTGTCATCATGGTATTGAACTAGCACCCTTTTTCTAAGGTGAGATGGTACATACAGCCTGATGAGGGGTTCATCATCAGGTTGAGACAAATAGTACACCACCTCATCCATTACTATATATCTCTTCTGTTCTGCTTTGGTAGCCCTACCATTTCGTAATCTAATCTTCAGGTCTAAGATGTTTT
Source organism: Ascarosepion bandense (assembly GCA_037127315.1). NCBI lineage: Eukaryota > Metazoa > Mollusca > Cephalopoda > Sepiida > Sepiidae > Ascarosepion > Ascarosepion bandense. The sequence continues at coordinate 168,924 of JBBBDQ010000451.1, forward strand.
TGTCTGATTCTTGCTCCCTGATTATGTCTATTCCTTTCAATGTGGGCCGTTCGGGTGCCTCTGATGAATTTCCGACATTTTTATGGGCTGCTAATTCTTCCGGCTCCATTAGGTTGGAGTTTATAACACTAACCAAGTAATTTCTATCATCTATATCTACTGGAGAAGCAATATGGTCTTCGTTCACATCAACAGCGCGTGATAAGAGATCCGCGCAAACATTATCCTTACCCTTAAGATACTGTATGCTGCAATTGTAGCCAGACATGCTCAGAGCCCAAGTCTGTATCTTCTTATTTTGTATGGGCGAGTTAAGTAAGTGCTCCAGGGGCCTATGATCAATGTATATTGTGAATGTTGCGCCATGCAGGTAGTGATTCAGTTTTCGAAGAGCATAGTGTATGGCATAAGCCTCTTTCTCTATAGTTGACCACCTCGTTTGTGTGTCACTTAATTTATGGGACAATAAATAAATTGGTTTTTCTACATCCTTCCTATTTTCCTTCTCGTACACCACCTGGGATAGGCATGCGCCAATCGATTGATCGGATGCGTCAGTATATAACCTATACGCCTTATTTGGGTTGGGATAGGCTAGTGTTACCATCTCCGCGAGCTTCGTTTTTAGTGTATCGAAAGCGGTTTGGCAAGCATCGTCCCATTGGAATCGTGCATATTTCCTTGTCAAATTGACCAGCGGTTCGGCTATATCAGAGAAATTTCTAATAAAGCGGCGATAGTATGAGGTCATCCCAATAAAAGCTCTTACTTGCCTAACAGTGGTTGGAGTAGAAACTGACTTTATAGCCTTGACTTTATTGAGGTCTGGTTGTATTCCCTCTTCACTTATCTTGAACCCCAGGTATTGGGTCTCTTTCTTAAAGAACTCACACTTAGCTGGCTTCAGTTTAAGGTTGTGCTTACGTAGACTACTCAAGACTGTGTCTATATGTTTTAAATGATCTTCCACCGTATTTGAAAATATCAGAATATCATCTAAATATGCCAGAGCAAAATCTTCCTGTCCCTGTAAAACAACTGACATTAATTCCTGGAAGATGCCGGGTGCGTTTGCAAGTCCAAATGGCATAACATTAAAACGAAACAGACCCTTGTGGCAGGTGAATGCACTTTTTTCTTTGTCATCATCATGAAGCTTAACTTGCCAGTACCCTGATTTTAAATCAAGCTTCGAAAAGTACCTTGCCGAACCAAGTGATGCCAGTATATCATCGATGACAGGAAGAGGTCGAGCATATTTCTTTGTATTCTTATTAAGTGCTCTAAAGTCTACACAAAATCTCTTACCACCGTCTTTCTTCTCTACTAAAACTACTGGAAAACCCCACGGGCTATTGGATCTCTCAATTACACCTGCCTGCATCATTTCGTCGATTGCTGAATCCATTGTCTTTCTTTGTTTGAGGGGTGTGCGATATGGGCGTTTTCTTATGGGCTCATGCGTTCCAGTATCGATACGCATCTCCACAGTATCGGTTCTGCCCAGGTTCTTGTCGTCACTAACGAACATGTCCCTATTTCTTTTTAGCAATTTGTTAATTTCAGGCTTGAATTCCTCCGGTACATGTACCTGTTCCAAATCTACATCAGGACTTTTATTATTTTGTTTATCGGGCATAGTAATTTCAGTAATATTACCTGCCCTTTCCAATTTAGCCAGCGGACACCCCCGTCTCAAAGTGATTGTCTGGTTAGTGTTATTCATTATCAGCAACTGAAACTTACGAGACTTTGGCATTTTTACAACTGCGTTGGCTACTGATATACCACATAAGTTGCTAACATATCCACTACTCAGCTGTTCGATTTCATATTCTTTGCCACGTCCATTTCTCAGCCTGGTTAATCCCAGACAAGCATGCAGGTGTTGAGGTCTTAATGTTACTTTTTGAGCTAACCTAACAATAGAGGAAATATGAACATCCTCCTCCAATGCCACGTATTCTTCACCAATCTTCAATGCCCCCAAATCGAAATACATTCTCACCCCGTTCTGCATCAGCCAATCTCGGCCAAGTATAACGTTTCTATTGAGATTTTTCACGACTAAAAAATCATGGGGTATGGACTTACTTCCTATCTGGACCTGTAGACGACAAAGACCTTCAACGTATAACGGGGATCCATTCGCAGTTCGAAGTTTAATGTCCCTCTTTTGCAGTTCAAGTCCCAGTCGCAATTTTTTAAATACCCTACAGCTTATAACTGATACCTCTGCTCCCGTATCTACCAATGCCCTATAAGGTCTACGTTCTATTCTAATAAAGACGGAATTTGGCACGCCCATATTACCAACTATGTGCGTTGTTACCGTCTTGTTCCGTTCGTTGGGCGTCGCACGAACGGACCTCTGTCGTTTCCCGGGGCGCGTCTACAAAATTTCGCTATGTGGCCTTCTTTCCCACAATTCCAACACCTAACAACGCTCCCGTTCCTCTCCCGCTCACGAGGCTTGTATTTAGTTCCCCTATTACCAACTTTTCTATTGTTCTTATTCCTATTATTATTAGTATTAGATTCAGCGGGGCTTGCGGCTTCTATCGGTACCCGTCTCCGAGAGTGGCAAATTTCCATAGGCTCCTCTTCGTATTCAGAGTTTGCGTCGAGTCGAATTTTCCATCTCAACTCAGATAACGCTTTCTGATAGGCAGCCTCTAGTGTTTGTGGCTCATCCTTCATAAGTGCCATCTTTATTTCCCGATCCCTTAGACCTTTTATGAAAAATCCTAGAACTTGTTTTGTCACAACTTCATTCCTCCCGTCAACCCCAACATATGCGCCCTCCGCTAGGCGTACTACTCTCTGCATGTAGTCCTGCACCCCCCCCCCCCGTTCTACCCTGCTTAATGTTCACTAATTCGACTAACCGTGCGTCGGGGTCTAAAACCAATCCGTAATATTCCTTTAAAGAAGTTTTTAACTCCTTCCATGTGAGTTGTGGGTTATTAGAGATTAGTCTATATACATAGTGTCCAACAGCTCCCCTTGTTGTGAGAAGAGCTGCCTGACACTTGTCTTCTTCTGCCACGCGCACAACTCTAAAATACCTCTCCATATCCTCCAACCAAGCACTATAACCACCATCTTCTTTGCATGCTAATGGCTGTATATTTTTTAAAAAAGATTCTTCCCTTAAAGTGTTCGACACCGAACAAGCCACATTTCTCAATTCTAGGGTCAGACCTTGAACAAAATCGGCAAAAGTATGCTGTTCCATTTTTTTTTTTTAATTAGACTTATTATAAACTTATGAACAAGAGCAGAACACACACAAGATCGAATCAAAAGTCACCTACCTTTCGTTGATGTCGTCCGGTTGCTTTCTATTTTCGTCTTCTATCTGGTAGTTTTAATTCCGTTGAATTTCAATTGTCGCCGTGGTAACCAAGCTCGTATCTATCTGTTTTGTTGTTGTTGTCTTAAAACAGCAAGTCACTGGGCACCAATTTGCGTATGTTATATATCGCCGTACGACGACAAAACAACAAACACGCATATATAAAAATATAAGGTTATATTTTTATTAATGACGACGAACCGTGTGGAATAGAGAACGGAAGGGTGAGAGCGCACATAGAATGGGTTGACGGGAGTGTAGTCTTGCCTGTGGTGTTTCTCTGCTTCCACTGGCCGTTCTCTGCTGGCGAATCTGTGTGTCGAGGTCTTTATATAGTCTTCTAGAACCGGGACTTTCCTTCCGGTTTTGCCTCGCCCACGCAACGCCCACGTAATTCCCAGAGACACCTGTTCTGTTTGCCACCGTAGTCATTTCCGCCGCTGTCGGAAATAAGGTCAAACGACATCCGCTCCGGCCTCGACAGGATGTATTTCACAAACACCTGTCTTGTCGTTCGCCGCCCCCTTCACCGACGGGAAACACCATCGCTTGCATCACTTCCTCGGGTGGGGCCAGATTGTTATATTACAGAAGTGATTCTACAGACTTATTCAGCTTTCTCCTTGTTTCTAAACTGATGATAATCTGATTTGATTATCATCAGTTTACACGAATCTAGCTGGAAATTGATCCTTTTGTTTAAAATTTCTACTACTACGTATTTCTTAATGTTTATTCCGTCTTCATGTTCCACTCGGGCAGCTCTCATCTTGCTTCTGTTTCCAGTTCTAGTTCTGCAATGCAAACTTTTATGTCCTATTCTGTTTACATGCTGAACAAGTTTAATAACGATGCATGCAGTCTTTGTACCAGTGAAGTGCTCCACATCTATAACACGGACTAGGAGGAGGTTTTATAGGGGATATCCTATCTATTCTTTTTCTAGTTGTAGTGGGATTCTAGTGAAGGGTAGTTGTATACCGTTGCAGGTTAACGGAATTTGGCCTTGTTGTAGATAACCCACTATAAGTCATAAAATGATTATAAAATCAAGAAAAGCAAATTGAGTTGAAAATAACATTTATATATAAACATATATCAATTAATGTTTTTACAATTAAAGCAATACTTGAATATAGGTTCAACGAAGGTTAAAATGCTCATGGCAAATAAAATGCTGAAAGAGACATAAGGCTTAGGAATGTGGGAGCGTGTGGTAATGAATGTCTTTGATATATTCACTCCTTAGGTCAGTAAGTAGTTTTGAGACAGCGGAGAAGGAAAGAAAAGTGAAGGGACGAGCATAGTAGCTACTTGACTTGGTCAAGGGAGATATTAATTACTCTCGCCTGTCACCGTCGGTGTATCTGTTGGGTATTTCTGTCTCGGCTTTTTATATCTGCTTTTTGGATCAAAGCAACTTGTTTGGGATTTCACACTTGTATTTGATTCTGGGCTTCCCATTGGCTGAAAAATAAAATTCGCGTAGGCTCGCGAAATTGAAATTTGATATTTGATTAATTTGTTTATTTTTCAGCCGGAACATCTGCGCACTGACGACTTTTGGTCATTTCCTTTTTGTCGTGAGAGAGCAAAAATCCGGTCCCTTGCTTTTGCTCGGTATCACCACAGTTTCTTTTTGAATTCATAATTGTTTTGATTTTTTGTTTGAGGAGGGTAAAATTGTGTATTTCTGTTTTGACTTTTCTATGGTGAGGGTGAAAAATATGTCTTTCTATTTACTTTTTGTATATGTGCGATGCCTGATTCTTTTATGTTCCTTGAGTCTTTTTTTATGCTTAAACACCTCTGACAATCTTCTGCTAGTTTCTGCAACGTTAGTTCTGGTTCGTTTTGTATGATTGTCAGAATTCTTTTTCTCATTTCGAAGTCTTTTGTTGAGACTAGACCCTGTACAAAAATTAAACACTTGAAGTTGTCTGACGAGGGCTCTGATAGTTTAAATTCGTCGCAGTGTTTATTTACAATTGTTGCGAATGTGGTGTAGTCTTCATCGTCTTTCTTAGTTATGGAAAAATGAGGTCTTCTTATCGTCTTTCTTTTATGGAAAAGTGAGGTCTTCAGGCTGAACAGTTCTGTTAAGCATTTCACTGCTTCCTCGAAAGTTAATTCGATAGTCTTTTTGGGAAATACGTAGTAAACGAACTTTGTATGTTCGGACGTTCCTTAATAACAACCTCAATTTCTTTGTGTCTGATCATGTCTCGCAATCAATTTTATAAAAGTCCTCGTATCTCCTAAAGTAGTTTTCGAAGGTTTTATCCTCGTCAGGAGAGTATCTGAAATCTTCAATTGAATTCCATATTGCGTTCTGAGAAAATGTAGACTCTTTTTACGCTGTTCTGTCTTTTGTTGTTTATCACTTTTAGTATTAATTCTTGTAATTCCATGTGTCTGGTTTCATTTTTTGCTGCATTTCTATTTGTTCTCTTCCAAACTTTGTTGGAATTCGAATTGTTTTTTTAACAGTTCATGCCGATATAAGCCGGGAGTGTCACGTGTTCCAGTAGTTAGGGTTCTGTCCTGGGCAAGAGCAGACATGTTTATTACCTAACTCAGACATACACACGCGCACTAATTGCGGGTAGCAATTAGTGGCGCAAATTTCTATTTCTCGCCAGCATGCACACACAACGCTAAAAAAACTCCAATTGGAAACAGACATTAACAGTATGTACTTTAACTTTATTCAAACTGAACTTTATTCAATTTAACCTTTTATCGAACATTTACGTTTCTCTCCAGACAAAGGGAAATAACTTTTCTTTCCTTATTTGATTTGCATGCTTTCAACTCTATGTAACCTTTATTAATATATTGTTGTTATGGTTACTTTCGCCTTTTCGTGTTTCCTTATTTCCTGTGTTATTTCATGATCCAAGTTACGCCGAGTCGACTCGTAAATATAAGTTAGTAATGGACGTTTCGTTCTCTACATCACCACTTCGTATGATGACTGTCAATCTAAAACGTGAATTATTTGAATTATTTGAGTTTTCCTTACGCGCAAATACCCTTGGGAAAGGTATTAATCCGTATCTTCCTTCCAGTTATGGGTTAAATAGCAGGACAGATTGGGTTCTATAGTCTTGGTCGGCAACCAGTCTACCGCAGAAAGCAATGGCGACCTACTGCGGGATAATCTTCTGCCCAGTCAGTCGTGTCTCTTTCGAGACATGATCGCCCAAGCGTGTATCACGTATGGCGCTTTAACTGACAATTCTTTTTAAATATTTTGTTTTCTTTTTTATAACTTCGTGTGGATTTTTGAATTTTCGTTGCCTCTTGTCGTGGGGACGCTGGTTTCCTTTTTTTTTATATCTTCAAGTGAATTTGTTTGAGTCTTGTTATGGGCGACTGATGTGAAAAACGTATTTTTCTTTTTTTTATATGTCCGTGAACTCGGTTAAGAAGTTCAGCAAGAAAATCATACAACAACAACAACAACCAAAATAGGAAATAACGAATATATATTAACACAGCAAAATACAATACATGGAACTCTGTTAGTAGAATGAATAAATATGGGTTAGGAAATAATACTATAATTGGGACTCGCAACAGCCGTACGGTAGCAGTTTTGGCTATCTCTGCCTATCGCTCTCTGCTGATCTGCTTATGCTACTCTGCTAATCTCTCACTCTCTGAGCTCTCTCCTCTCGTGAGGGGAAGTATATGTAGTTGTAGGTTGAGTTCAGTCTGTAGTAATGGATGATGCCCCCATGACAACTACCAAAAAAGGCTTTGCACAAGGAATGGGAATCATATACATTAGTGATTGTAATAAAGGGCTCAGTTCAAAATTCCTAGCATCTGAAGAAGGCCGGAGTGAACAACAACTGAAACGTACAAATGGCAAAAATACTACCTTATCTCAATACTGAAGAATTAGTACGGACCCAATACACCAAAAATATGAAGATGAATTAAAACGTCCTATGTGAAGCTGGCACGAATATCAAATCACCTGACATTCCTACACCAATGCAGAACTACTCATCCCTGCAGGTTCGGCACTGAGACGTGCCATTTTAATTAAACACTATTATATATTTATATCTACCGGCCTGATTATTTACGATAAATTGTTATTACGAAAATGTATGCCATTCGGCAGGATTCGAACCTGCTGACCCCTATTTACATAGAGAAAGATATCATTTAATCTGGCAACGTTTTAGACATCTCGACCACGAATAGCCTCCAGTCTAAACGAGGTTTTTATCAAGCATATATAATTTGCGATGAATCGAAAATTGTGTTATATAGGCTCGATAAAAAAAGGAACTTACATAAAATAGACAGAACTTGTCTATATTATTCAATGAAACCTGTATTCATGAAAAAATGCTGCCAAAATACACACAATGTGTGTATATATATATATATATATATGTACATACAGAAATATATATATATATATATATATATATATATATATATATATATATATATATATATATATACATATGTGTGTGTGTGTGTGTGTGTGTGTGTGTGTGTGTGTGTGTGTACATTATCGTGGACTGAGCATTCAAGCAACGATGAGGTGTTGGAAAGAATGGCAACGAAAAGGAAATTAATACCGAGCATCAGGAAGAGACAACTGAAGTTCCTGGGAAATGCAATAAGGAAGGAGAGCTTGGAGAACCTGATACTGACTGGTCAGATAGAAGGAAAAAGAGACAGGGGAAGGCAGAGGTTAACATATTTGCAGGGCCTGATCAGGTGGATGATGGAACGGGGTTGCGAGATGTAACAGGAGCAAACATACTAAGAGCCACAAGGGATAGGGAGACATCAACAATCAACAGTTGTATAATATCGGCGTTCTTGTAGTGCCATGTCGCGCATGGATAGGTGTCCCTGCAAGCGCTTTTGGTGGGCAACCCCGAAGCCACACCTTGTTGCAGCTCTAGCCAGTTTCCCTCCCAGCTCAGATCGTGGATAATGACCGCCTGTATCCTCTACCCTAGGTCCCTTTCTATAAACAAAAACATGACGAAACAAATCAGAAACGACCCTAAACCAGTTAAATTCAAACCACCTAAACCCATTAACCTTTCTTTCACTAATATCCGGGACATTCGTACTAACTTTCCTAGTGTAGAAGCGTTCCTGCATGAAAAGTCCCCTGACATCCTTGCGCTCTGCGAAACTAACATCAACTCAGCTATTCCCTCCTCTGACCTCTCCATCCCTGGTTATCTTCCCCTCTTAAGGAAGGATTTCACTGTCCACATGCATGGGCTGGGTGTCTACGTCAGCGAACATCTCCCCATAACTAGGGTGACTTCACTTGAATCTACTGACCACCAATACATATGTATCCGCCTGTCTCTCCTCAGTTCGGTTAGTTACCTATTCTTTCTTTACCGTTCTCCCTCCTCTCCTGACTGCTCCCTACTAGATAGCATTGCTGACGACATTGATAAGGCTATTTCCTATCACCCATTCGCCCACATATTTGTATTTGGAGACCTCAATGCCCGTCACTCTGAGTGGCTTGAAAACGCCGTTACTGATCCAGCGGTCACTCACGCCATGAACTTCGCTATTTCCCAATCCCTTACGCAAGTGGTGAACTTCTCCACTCATTTCCCAAGCGCTCCCTCGGGTCATTCCTCACTACTAGATATATGTTTCACCTCTGCGCCTAACGCCTGTCAAGTCTCGCAGCTTTGCCCTCTCGGCAACTCCGACCACGCTGTAGTCTCTCTCAGTATTTCTTTCCAATCTCACTCCCCCCAGGAACCCCCTACCTATAAGACCTCCTACCTCTACCAAAAAGCTGACTGGGATGCCTTTCGCGATTTCCTCTGCGACGTCCCTTGGGGAAAAGTGTTTGACCTATCAGTTGATGACTGTGCCTCAGGTCTCGTCATGGGTGAAAGCTGGTATTGATGCCTTCATACCCACCAGGAAGTATTGCTTAAAACCTCATTCCTCTTCATGGTGCTCAGCCGCCATTGCCCACAGGAACCATTACTTCCGTCTATTCCGGAGACAGTCATCTGATCAAAATAGGCGCCTGTTCATATCTGCTCGCAATGAGTGCAAGAGAACCCTAAATAATGCCAAACGGTTGTTTGATGAGAGAATGCGACAGCGCATAGCTGACCGCAAGTTCGGCTCCAAGGACTATTGGAGGATTTGCAAACGACTACTCAACAATAGGAAATCCTCAATACCTCCTTTTATCCATGAATTTGAGGTTCTCGCGTCATCTGCGGACAAAGCTGAGTGCTTTGCCCGCAGATTCTCATCCAACTCCACATTTGACTCGTCCGGAGTACACCCACCCGACTTCCCTATTAGAACTGAGGCCAAACTGCACGACGTATATATTACCCCGACAGTAGTATCCCGAATAATTTCAAAACTCGACCCCCATAAGGGGTGTAGAGACGATGGAATCCCGGTGATAGTCCTTAAGAGGTGTACTCCTTAACTTCCCCTGTCCTCTCTAAACTGTTTAACTACTGCCTTTATGCTTCCTGCTTTCCTGCATGCTGGAAGTTCTCTTCAGTCGTTCCTGCATTTAAGAATTGTGGTGAACTCTCGGACCCATCCAACTATCGCCCTATCAGTTTTCTACTGATATTCGGGAAAGTATTCGAGGCCATAATCAATGCTGAAATAGTTCATCATCTCACTGCCCACAAACTCTTCTCTGACAGGCAATATGGCTTCCGCTTTGCCAGGTCCACGGCCGACCTGCTAACAACCGTAACGGAGTACATGCTACAGGCCCTTGATGAGTCTGACGAGGCTTGCACGGTTGCTCTGGACATCTCCAAGGCTTTCGACAGGGTTTGGCACTCTGGCCTCCTATGCAAACTACGGGGTTACGGTATTACCGGTCGCCTGCTTGACCTAATCCAATCTCTTCTAAATAACCGCAAAATGAAGGTCGTTCTGAATGGGCGTGCCTCTTCATCCTACAGCACGAATGCTGGTGTCCCACAGGGCGCTATCCTGGGCCCGACGCTCTTCCTTATTTTCATCAACGACTTCCCAGATGAGATCAAGTCCCAAGTAGGCATCTACGCAGATGACACTACAATATACTCCCGCACCAGTAAGAAACCTGTCGTGGCGGACAGACATAATCTCGCTGCTGACCTTGAACGGGATCTACACTCTGTGGTGAACTGGGGCAAGAAGTGGCTTGTCAACTTCAATTCATCTCAGACCAAGCTGTTGTCTGTCAACCATTACAGGCAACCTCTCCTGCCTCCCATAAGCATGGACCAAGTGATTCTCCCTGAGAGTAATACACTACGCCTCCTCGGACTTACCCTGTCCTCAGACCTCAAATGGAACCACTATATTGAATCCATAGCAAAATCTACTGCTAAGAAGTTTGTGTCACTATGTCGATCCAGGATGTTTTTTTTCCGCCTGAATCCATCTTGCATATATACAAGTCAACCATCCGTCCGTGCATGGAATACTGCTGCCATTTATGGTCAGGCGCCCCTGCCATTCACCTCAGTGTTCTTGACAGGCTCCAAAGGAGAGTCTGTAATGTGATAGGTACTGATCTGGCGGCTCGACTTCAGCCACTTCCCCACCGTCGAAATGTGGCCTCCCTTTGTCTGTTCTATAAATACTTTCATGGCTTCTGCTCGGACGAACTTAAGTCACTGGTGCCTCCTCAACAGGTGTTTACTCGTGCAACCAGACTGGCAACTGGGTCCCACTCATTCACATTCAGGTTAGCCAAATGCAGACGGCAATTCTACTCCTGCAGCTTCTTCTCTCGCACTTCCCGCCTGTGGAACTCGCTCCCATATTCTTGCTTTCCTGGCGGCTACAACCCCCAGAAATTTAAATGCAAAGTCAATACTCATCTACTAACCACTGGACTCTAGCTCTCTCCCCACCCCCGTATAACCTCCCTTTCTCTCCACCTATGTATCTGTCATCGCACCTGCTTTCTCGGCTTTCTATTGCTCCTTTCTAACTAGTTTGTACTCCTCGCTCTTTTCTAATTAATCTTTTTACAGTTATGTAGCCCCCTGCACATCAGTGGCATTTCCCCCTTGCTCGGGGTGAAATGATTAAAAAAAAAAGCATGAATTAAGTGTGTGTATATGTTGGTAACATGCTTTATTACACGTGACACATATCAGGCTAATGAAATTATGGTAACAATAAATAACATTAGTACGTGTTTGAATGACAGCAACGAAATACATTTTCATTCAAACTTGTAACCAATATTCTATACGCGTGTCAAGCTTTAGAACGATTTTCTTCTTTAAATAAAAAGAGAGAAATGTGTGAATGTATGTGTTTGAGAGAAATCATGTGTGAATGTATGTTTTTGAGAGAAATCATGTGTGAATGTATGTGTTTGAGAGAAATCATGTGTGAATGTATGTGTTTGAGAGAAATCATGTGTGAGCATGAAACTAACAATTCTTTACCTTTCCTTGATATCTTAATATGTAATAACGATAAATTAGACTTTAATGTTTACCATAAACCTAAAAAAAAAATTTTTTAAAAATTTAATTTCTATTCCCACCCAAACCTATAGATTAAATCTGGTTTAATTATATATTTCTACCTTAGAGTCCTCAGAATATGAAACCCTAATTATATCTCTGAAGAAGAGAGATATATTGAATAAACATTTAAATTTCTCCACTAACCACACTATTTCATCTTAAACAACAAAAAACATGCTTATAAAATCCACCAAACCAAAATCACAAATACCTCCAAAAATCACACAAATTCCATAATACTATCTTCCAACACCTTTTCATATGAACTCTCAAATAAATTAGTTAACCTAAACACTACAACTGTTACCACCAACTCCAAGAATATTAGTGATATTATCAGATAAAAAAAAAAGACATAAAGGAGACATACGTTCGGACATACATTCCAACTCTCCTGTATTACATCAAAATAATGTAGGACACAATTTTGATTTTTCAAATGCTAGTTTAATTAAAAAAAGAACATAACCTTTTTAGGAAGAAGTACTTTGAGAACATATTAATAGTATGACTAATAACTATAAACACATGATTAAAACATTATTTCTACATTTTTTCACAAATATATAATTCATGGATCCAAAATACCGATATATATCATTAAATAATTTAAAGATAGTACCTAATATTCTTAACATTGTAATATAGTGGGTATCTCTTATTCCTTTTCTAGTTGTAGTAGGATTCCGTAGCAGGTTAACGGAATTTGGCCTTGGGGGAAGATAGCCCACTATAATTCATAAAATGATTATAAATTCAAGAAAGGCAATTAGAGTATAAAATAACATTTATACATTTCAATTAATGTTTTGCAAAATAAGTAATGCTTGAAATAAAAATCTAAAGGAGGTAAAAGAGTTCATGGCAAAATAATAAGTTGAAAAAGATTAAAGAATGTTCATTTAGGAGTTGCAGTTTCTAAGGTCAGTAGGTCAGCAAGTTGGTATGTGGAATGTCTTTGAGAAGGTCGGTTAGTACTTTTGAGACCAGGGAAAGGAAAGAGGTCAGAATAGTAGCCGCTCGACTTAGGTCAAGGGGATTAGTTACATTCTTTTCTTGAAGTCCTGACTGTCTGACGAAGCGTTTGTGTCTTCGCTATTTATATCGGCATTTTGGATCAAAACGCAGCTAGTTTTGAATTTCATCCTTGTATTTGATTCCGGGCTTCCCATTGGCCGGTAAATAAAATTCATGGTAATTTGATATTTGATTAATTTTTATTTTTCAACCGGAACATCTGCGCGAGCTCGGATGCGCACGATGATTTTTTTTCATTTGCCTTTTAGTTGTGAGAGAGCACACATCCGGTTCATCGCTTTTGTTCGGTCGGTATCACCACAGTAATATTGTTTTCTCTATATGAACTACATTCTATTTTATTATTTATTATATTATATTTGTTTTCTCCCTATTTCTCCTTATTATTTTTTATATGTTTTCTCACTATTACTATAGTTGTTTATTATTATTATTATTATGTTTCAGTATTTACTTTATATATTATTGTATGTTATTTATATTGTTAAATTGTAAAGATATAATATGGTATTTTATATGTATGTTTTAATATCATATATTATTTTTATTACTTAATTATGTTATTGTAATAATTTTAATGCATAGATATTTAGTATTTTAATGTATATTATTATATTGAAAGATTTTAACTGTTAACATCTTATTTTTCAAAATTTATTTATTTATTTATAAAAAGTTTGCGAAATACTTTTGTACATTGTTTTATTAGAATTTTTAAAGGAAATATGTTTCGTTTATGATCCAGACTCATGCAGGACAAGTATAAAGAGTTCATAAAGGAAAATGAACTAATTGTGATACCGGAAGGGGGCAAGGAAATTGCCACTAAGACGCTCTCACTGCTAACGTCAGACCCCAAAACTCGGAAATTCGTCAGAGTAAGCAGGGAGAATATGGAGGAGGCCATAAGAAGCTTAGGGATCAACCCAAACGTTTCTGGCGAGAAGGTCCCGAGCCATGTGGAATGTTCTTCTTGGCTCGGACGACGAAGCCAAAAAGTTGGCAGGTACCTGTCTACAGGCGAAGGGGATTCGAATGCAAAACGAATACATGGGTACCAGATGTACCCAAGTAGTGATTCACGGTGTGCCGTTAGAGATTCATTGCGACCATGTGGAGGCCTTTTTGGCCCAATTTGGACAAGTGGAGGAGGTAAATCGAGTGGTCAGCAAGACGGGTATGTCGACAAGGATGTCAGTGCCTCCGTCATCGTAGACAGGTCGAATTTTTTAAGAATATGTCATCATGTGCAGAGGGAGAAAGCTGTTTGTCGCTGTGGAGTGGCGCAGACCACACTGTCGGTTCTGCGGAGCAGCTGGCCATTTGGCAAAAACGTGCCTCTTCAGGAATCAAGAAGGACAAACGGCGGAGGCTATTCAGGAGACACAGAAAACCCCGAAGACACAGACGACAGCAACAACATCTGTGACACCGGCATCACCGACGGAACAGTCGGTAAAAGCAAACACACCAGTAGCAACAAAGCGGACGGAGGTTGTTAAGAAAGGGAAGAAGGCAGCTTTCACTTCTAAGCAGGACTCCCCGTCCAAGAAAGCTTCATCTCCCTCCAAAAAAGAAAAGAAGCAATCACAGCAGCAGCAGCAGCTGGAGCAAAAGCAGCAACAACAACAACAGCTGCAACATCAGCAACAACAAAGCCCTGAGACGGAAACGGAGGTGGAGGAGATGCTCTCTCCGCGGTCCTCATCCCTGAAAAGAGGACATAAAAAAGAGGATGATGGGGAGTACGGAGCTAAGAAGAAGGACAAGCTAGAAAGTAGTGATCGTGGCAGGGGTAGGGTCATTGCCAAGACCCAATCAGCCCCTGTGTCTCCTGCAAGAACTCAAAATGTTAAGGGGAGGAGTCAGTCTGCCTCCCCATTTAGACGTATTTCGTTTTCTTTCCCCACTCCCCACTTCCAACTAGAAGCACCCCCTGAAACACCACCTGAAGCTCCCTCTTTCCAGACCACCCCCTCCCAAAAAGAAACATCCTCCCAACAAGAAACTCCTGCCCTAGATCCCGGTCAATCTATCCCGAAGGGGAAGGGAAAAAAGAAGTGGGTAAATCCCTTCAATAAGGTCTGCAAAATAAACAGACCGGTTTTAAAGAGAGACCTTATCTCGCAGAGGAAGGCCTACCTAAGGCCTTTGTTCAGATTCACCTCAGTTGATGGAAAGTCGACTGAGGATCCGGCAAATTTCCCCGATGTCCCCGGAGTTCTCACATTAGTAAGGAACACGGGAGGTCATTTGAAGGTCTGGGACATGATAGAGGGGGCAATCGCCGCATTCCCGAAAATCACTATGGCCCAGATTGTCACTGAAAATTTGCATAAACTGTCAAAATATTGTGCGGGGAGTGTCCCTGTTATCCTCCACCCCTCTCTTTATAGGGTCATAAAGCTAACTTTTCCCACGGACGTCGGCGGCATTGTCCGGGACGGACGAATGACGTCCGATATCGGAACAGAAAGCCTGGGACAATCCGTCGGGGTCCCTACTGCCATAGATTTCCGTCCTGTATGTGACCAGAAGTAATTTTTGTTTTCTCTTTACAGGTCTAAAAGATGTCAATTAAGTTAGCCAGCTTGAATGCGAAGGGCCTTAAGGATCGGAGTAAGGCTGCCCGCCTGCTTCGGGACCTCTTGTCCTTCGGTGTGGATGTCGTCGCGATCCAAGAGACTCACTTTGTTTGCAAGGCCGATGCCTGTGTGCTGTCTAACGACTTCGTCGTTTATTGAGCATATGGGGACTGGCTGACCAGAGGACTTTCTTTGCTGGTTAAGCGTACCCTGGATGCGAAGGTGGATCTTGTCCATGTCGGTGCCGAGGGCCGGCTGATCGTGGCCGATATTGCAGTGAAAAGCAATGCGTTTCGATTGGTTGCGGTTTATGCGCCCAACGACCGGGAGGAGCGCGTCTCGTTTTTTCGGTGGTTGGGGCCCTTCCTGGTGGATTCAACGCGACTCGTCTTAGTTGGGGACTGGAATGCCATCCTGAACCCCAAGTTGGATAGAGGGTGGGGAGCTAGAGAGAAGGCACGTGATCGTAGCTTGGTTGATCTTATCGAGGATTTTGGTCTTGTCGATAGATACCGGGTCGATCTCAAGGTTGGGAAGATGTGGACGTGGGCTAATAGTTGGCCTTTTACCAAGGTAGCTAGCTAACTGGATAGAATGTTAGTTCGTGAAGCCGACATAGATCATTTAGACTGTCCCACGTTCCACTGGTTAGGCTACTTGGACCACAAACTTGTTTGTGCCCGGGTAGATTTAGAAAATAGGCCTAGAATGGCCGATTACTGGAAGTTCAACGAGTCCTTACTGGACCGGTGGGACTTCCGGTGTCAGCTAATTAACTTAGTGCAGTGGGCGTTAACTGGGGGAGTCATTGGGAATAAGTGGTGGGAAAATCTTAAGAATAGTATTAGGTCTTTCACCATCAAGTTCAGAAAACGGCTCAAACTAGATAAGGCTAACAAGGTAAAGACTCGTAGAGCTAATTACTCCCGGGTGGTGGCTGGTGGGGATCCCCTAGAAATAGCTGTAGCCAAGGAGGCCGCGGAGCGGTCAAATAGCGATCGTTACACGGGCCAGGTAATTAGACATAGGTGAAGCAAGATGTCTTCAGAAGCTGTGAACATGGGTGTAGAACTGCGCAAGGAAGAGAGGTTCGCAACCCGGAGGGACATACTCTTCGGTCGACTGACGATATGTGCGAGGCGTTTCGGCGGCATTTCGAGATCTTGTTTTCCAAGGAACCTGGTCTCCGTGATGAGGAGTTTCGCAGCTATTTGGCTGACTTCCCCTGGCTTTTGCCGGCTGATGCAGCTAGCTGCGAGGGAGAGATTACGGAGGGCGAAGTCTATGCGGCTTTGAAGAAGGTCGGCAGAGGCAAATCGCCGGGTCTCGATGGTTTGCTCTATGAATTGTACTTGAGTCTGTCGCACATCTTTGTCCCGATTTTGACTGTCGTGTTCAACAACTGGTTCCGGCAGGGGTCCATCCCCAACTGGTTCACCAGGGGTATGATCACGCTGTTGAGAAAAGGCAAGGATGTGGGGAAGGTGTTAGAGGGTTACTGGCCCATAACTCTGCTAAATACAGAGTTAAAGATTTTGGACAGGATCTTTCAAAATCGTTTGCAATTAGTTGCCGAGTCTCTGTTGGGACCTGAGCAGACTTGTGCTGTGAAGGGCCGAACAATTCAGAGTCACTTGCATCTGATACGCACGATCATAGAGGGGATAAAAGACAACAAAGAAGCTGCGCTGATCAATTTGGATCAGTCCAAGGCATTTGATAGGGTTGACCATCGTTACCTGGCGACTGTCCTGCAGGCCGCTGGATTCGAAACCAACTTCCACCGCTGGATTAGCCTCCTGTATCAATCCCCCCTAGGCTGTGGTACAGGTGAACGGAAAGTTGTCGGGCGTCCTGGCGCTGTCTAGGTCGGTCCGACAGGGTTGTCCACTGTCGCCCCTAATTTATGCTTTGGCGTTGGAGCCCCTCCTTAGGGGACAGGGCGTACAGTCCGGCTCTACGTGGAATCGCTGTCCCTGGTGGTGCTCGAGCAAGGGTTTCCGCGTATGCCGATGATATTACTACTTTTGTGCTCTCCCGGAGTGACATTGAGGTGGTACAGAAGGCGCTTGAACGGTACGAACAGGTGACAGGGGACAAGATTAACCGCAACAAGTCGTCCGGCTTGCGGTTAAGTGCCTGGAAGGGTGTTACCCTTCCGGGGCCCTTCCACTGGACGGTAGGCCCTGTCCGCATTCTTGGAGTGTGGTTGGGGCCCGACCTCCAGTTGGAAAAAAATTGGTCTTAAGTACTGGCAAAGTTCGGCGCGTCGGCTGAGATTTGGCGTCGAAGGAATTTGTCCTTAAAGGGTTTGGCTGAGGCGTGTGCTGCATACGTCTTTCCCATTATCCTTTACCGGTTGTCAGTACTTCCACTTTGTAAACAGCGTAGGGAGACGTTCGAGCGTTTGCTATATTTCATTTTGTGGAGAGGACGCAAACACTCCGTCGACAAACGTGTCTGTTACTAACGTCCATGTCATGGGGGTCTGGGAGTGCCACACCTGATGGGCAACAATGTTGCGTCTAGGTTCACAGCCTAGGAGAGTCTTCTATCGTGGGTTAGTGGAGGGCGTTGCGAAGGATTCATTACGTTATGTGCTCCGCTTGTCGGTGGATGAGTTTCGCTCGTTATGGTCTTGGGCGCCAGGTACCAATTATCTCAGCAACGCTGAGTTTTCGCTCACCTGGCGACTGCCTCGGAATCGGTTGCCTCTCAATGACATGGCCTTCATATGGGGCCTGGCGGATTTGCCAGATTGTGAACGCTGCATCCTTGGCTTGGAAGAAACGGCTCCGCACGCCTTCTACCATTGTTCGCGGGTTCGCCCTCTATGGAACCGTGTCGGCGAGTTGACTGCCCGTATCGCGTCGCGAGAGCTTGTGCTCATTGATTGTGCATTTGCCTGCGACAATATGTCGCCCCCATTTTCTGGGATGAAGCGTATAGTGTTTCTGTCGCTGCTAGCAACGGCTCGAATGGTGATTTGGACGACGCAAAAAGAGGAAGTCTTGCGAGGTCAGCGTTTTTCACATCAGGATCTGATCCGATATTTTGAGCATCAGCTCAAAATAAGGATTAGAACTGATTGGAAACGTTTGACTTCGACAGACTTCAGCAAAAGGTGGGTAAATGTGGCGAGCCTGGTTCGCGTGAACGAGGCTAGTCTTGATTTTCTCTTTTAGATCTGCTGGTTACATCGAAGTGGATTCCTTTGGAACCCTCCCCTAGTTAAGATAGCTCTGTTTTGTGTACCTAGTTAAAGTGAATGAATGTGCTCCTAGCCTGTACCCGGCTTTCTCTTTTGTTATGATCCAAGTCGAGATTCCCAACCTCCTCAGTTTGTTTTGGCCTCCTTTTATTTCAGCTGGTTCAGCCTTTGATTGTCCCATTCCATTAATTTTTTTATCTCCCCCCGCACTCCCTTAGCAAGTGTGCTTCTTGATTTCGCCTTTTGGCGGAACACAGCGGCAACTCTTTTTTCTGGGATGGACGGGTCTTAGTAACATTGTTTATTATTTTAGTTAAAAAATTTGTAGTATTTTTTGGGGGGGCTCATCCCCCTTCCCATCATTTCATTTTTCATTAAATGTTTTAAATTATATACCTAAGCTTATTTATAAATGGAACTTTGTGTGTACCCGTTACCTATAGACTCCGAAACGGCTGAACCAATTTTCTTGAAAATTTACAGTTGTACTATAAGCGATGTTTGTGTCAATGTACCCCCGATAAATATCAAAAATCAAAAAAATCAGGTTATAGAAGGAGTGGTCCGATTTTAATCAAATTTGATACACTCATAGACAAAGATATAAGAAATGATATTCAGAAGTTTCAAGGTTGCAGTTCTTACAATAGTGGTTCGATTTTAATCAAATTTGATACACTCATAGACAAAGACATAAGAAATGATATTCAGAAGTTTCAAGGTTGCAGTTCTTACAATAGTGCAGAAAATCGATAATATATATATATATATATATAAAAGGCAAGATGTTTGTGTGTGTGTCTGTTTATCTGCCTGTATGTCTGTATTTTTTCAGCCCTTTTATTTTAGTTTTTGCTTCGGGTTTGGCTCTAAGTAGATATCATTGAATTTCTTAGTTTCAGCCATGATACCATTTATTGAGAAGACTTATTTACCCTTCAAAATTCAGTTTACGATGAAAAAAACTTATTTGATATCAATACCAGGAAATCAAAATTTGACTTACATCCATTCATTTTTTTTTCAGTCTACGGTTTCACTTTAACTGGAAATAACTACTGCTTTTTAGTCTTTCATGCCAACATCCAAAGAGCCTGAGCTCCAGGACCATGGATTAGTTTAAAAGTTTTCATGACACCCAAGCAACACCGGGCTATACTGCTAATATATATATATATATATATATATATATATATATATATATGTCAGCCTTCTACCAATTTTTGGCAAAGTGTCCGAGGATATTATCAATGCGGAAGTGGTTCAACATCTTCCAGCCCACGGTCTATTCTCTGACCGACAGTATAGTTTCCACTTTACTAGGTCTACTGCTGATATGCTAATGACCAATCAGTGAGTATATATACCAGACTCTTGATAAGAACGATGAAGCTTGAGCTGTTGCTCTGGATATCTCCAAAGTGTTTGAGAGAGTCTGGCATGCTGGCCTTCTACACAAGCTACAGGGCTATAGCATAACTGGACATTTGTTTGATCTAATCAAGTTGTTCCTTTCAAATCACGTAATGAAGGTAGTATTGAATGGGCATACCTCCAGATACTATCACATGAATGCAGGTGTCCCTCAAGGCTCTATTCTAGGTCCTACACTTTTTCTGATCTTCAGCAACGATCTCCCTGATGTAATCAGATCCTAAGTAGGTATCTATGCTGACAACACCACTTATTCCTATCTCGATGAGAAATCCATTGAGGCTGACAAAGCAAACCTAGCTGCTGAGCTTGAAAAGGATCTGTGATCTGTGGTAAATGAGGGTAAGAAATGGCTTATGAATATTAATGCTTCCAAAACAAAGCTGCTATCTGTTAACCATCATAGACAATCGCTCCCACCCACCCCCATTAGCATGGATCAAGCTAGTCTTCCTTAAAGCAAAACATTGCACCTGCTTGGCCCAACTCTCTCAGCCAACCTCAAGTGGAAAGACTACATTGAATCCATAGCTAAATTTGCTGCTAGGAAGGTTGGTTCACTGTGTAGGGCCAGGAAGTTTTTACCATCTGAATCCATCCTGCACATATATAAATCTATCATCCGTTCATGCATTGAATATTGCTGTCACATCTGGTTGAGTGCCCCGGCTATTTATCTCAGGTTTCTTGGCAAAATCCAACGGAGAATCTGCAATGTGCTCGATTCCAACCATTTGCTTTCTTACCGACATAAGGTAGCTTCCCTCTGTCTCTTCTACAAGTACTTTCATGACTTCTGAACTGATGAGCTTAGCTCCTTGGTGCCACTCAAGCTACTAGACTAGCAACTAGGTCCCACCCTCTTACAGTGAAACCAATCAAATGTAACTGTGACTTCTAATCTAGCAGGTTTTTTGCTTGTTTTCTTGCACTTCCTGCCTGTGGACTTCCCTTCCATATACTTGCTTCCCTGACAGTTACAATCTCCAAGAATTTAAATGTAAGGTCAATTGCCATTTTGACTTACATACTTCTCCTGACAAACCTTTTATCATGTTCTTTTTCAAGTCCACTCTACTTTCATGCAGCTCTCTTCACACCAGTGTTGTTATCCTTCTCTTACCCATTTTCTGACACTCGCTATAACTTGTTCCTCTTTCTCATCAATCTCTTCTTATGTAACCCCCTGCACACCAATAGCAGTACTGCCTTGCTTGGGGTAAAATGATTATAATATATATATATATATATATATATATATATATATATATATAATAGAAATAATGAGTAGTTTGCTAGCAACACTGCCAGCCAGGATTGATTTCTTTTTAAATTTCTGTGTGTTGTTTTTTAACTTTGAAATTTGAAAGTGTCTTGAGTTGTGATATACTTTCTGCAGTAAGCAGTAGGCTCATCTTCTGGTGTTGAATAAATTTCCTCACTTGATGGACTGTTTCATTCCAAACTGGGAACCATCTTTGTACAGATAAAGCAGCAAAAATGATCTTTCTATTTAAAGCCATGAATGCAAGCAAAGATCAGGTTGAATTTAAGAAATTTTTAATTGTGAAAATATTAGTCACTAGATTAATGAAGTTTTCATTCAATATTTTTTACACTTTTCTTTCTTCATGAAATTAGATGAAAACAAAAAATTGTTTTTAAAAATCATTTGATTTAAATCAAGACATTTTCATATATATGTATGTTTGTGCATGCACCTGATCATGAAGTGTAAAGAGCATGAAGTTAAAAAAAATGCAAAACAAAAATAAACAGAAATAAGAAAAACTAAGAATTGCTAAAGTTTATTCATAATAATGAGGAAAGAATTTATTGATTAATTTGACATCTTTTGATTGGGAAAGAATCATGAATATTTAGCGATTGTTGCCATTATCCAGGGCTTGAGATTTGCTACATTTGCATAGACTCCAGGGTAGTTGGGTTTTGCGCAACCATTACCCCAAGATGTGATTCCAATCAATGTGTGCACTCCTGAAAAATAAGAACAAATCCAGTTTTGAAAATCATTGTCAATGACCATTTTGTAATTTAGTAAATTTTCATATATCAAATTAGTCTTCATTAAAATGTATGACAAGTGATTTTGACCAAACATTATTGCAAATATTTATAAAAATTCATAATAAATGACTGACTGGATTAAAGCATTGCAAATTATTGTCTATAGAAATGAAATCCTTTGAGAAAGTGTTAGCCATTTAATTGAATGAAACATTCATACCAATTTAATTCATACCGAATAAGTTATTGCAAAAAAGCGTTAATTTTTATTTTAATAAAAGAGGACAATTCATTTGAGAGCTGAAAAATATTCTGAAAAAAATCACATGAGAAAATATATTTGAACAAATTCAAAATCCATACTATGATTTAAAGAAAATCCAGGCAAAAAATGTATTTATGAGTTAAATTGATGGAAATTTCATGGTGTGTCTGCAATTTATGAATAGAAGAGAAAAAAATTCACAAATTTTAATTATAGAAAAAAGATGAAATCTATACACAAGGATTACTTTTTAATAAATGTTTAACTGCTCAAAAATAAAAGAAGTCATTAGTAATTGTCAAATTCTATCTAAAGAGGGTGTTTCTTTTAAAAAATCTGGAACATACATACACATGCATACACTCTATAAATCTTCCTCTTTAGAATGCTCCAGAAGTTTTCAATCATGTTAAAGTGGAACAAACATGATGGCCACTTCATCAAACTATTTTCTTTCAAACTCATTTTATTCACATCTTTATATATTTTCATTCAATGAATACAATGCATCATTGTCATGCATAAAAACATTAAAAACAAAAAAAAACAACTATTCTGTGAATTTTCGAAATACATTTCTACAGGTGCCTTCAAAAATCATCAAAACAACATCTGAAACTTGTCATGGGCATATCACTTCATCACCTATCATCCCGCTGCAAAACAACACATAACTTATCCCACACTAACATCTCAAATTATTGGGGTGGGTCTCACCAGTCACTATCTAGCCTTTGTTCTGTATATATGACTCACTGAAGATAGAACAGGATTTGTTGGAAAAATGAACAGGTTCAAAATTAGTTTTCATCCATTTTGTTTCCCATTTCCTTCAATTTTTCCTCATGAATTTCTTTCCAAGGAGAATTACTGATTAGTCTCATATTCAACCTGTCATCTTGTGCTTTTTGACAATTCCTTGCTGCCGGAAAACTTTAAATTTTCCTGACTTCATAAATACATTGATGCTTTATTTTATAACTGCTGTGCTTAAACAGGACACACGTCAACAAGACAAAGTGTTCAACTTGTTCTTATTTGACTTGCACTGGAGTTGTTCAGGACTTTCAACAAAACTTTTTGCCATTTGATGGTACCTGTTAATAATTTTTGCAATTTCAGGTGTTGTTTCATTTTTGTAAAATTCCCAACCAATTAACCAGTTCTCTCATCAACTTAGTCTAAACTAAACCCCTTTTAAAATATATTTACTTTTCCTCCCTTCAGACTCAGATCAGAGCTGTACAAATTTTGTCTGAATTCTAAACATTTTCAGGCTTTCATGAGTCATTTTCAAAGTAAGATAAACCTGTATAACTAAAAATGCATTTTGAGTTTTCAAACTTAGCATGAGAAACTGTGGGTCATTTTTACTCATCTATTTTTATTTATTTATCAAATTTAATATGTTTGTACCAAAATTGAATTAACTTTTAATAATACTGTTTCTTTTTCATGATTAATGCTTCCAATATTTTAAGCTGTTTTTCACAATTTAAATGGTATAGAATTTTTTTATGCTTTATAATTATTTGTTAGATTTCTTGTGTTTTTCCATTGTTTTATTTAGTGATGTGTGATTTAATAGAGTATAATCAGAATAATAGCAAAATATTCTAAGAGATAATGTAGTAATTGTGTAACTAATGTATAAGCTACTTGAATTTTTATTATTAGAGAAACATTCACAAAGTGGGTATCAAAATTTATAAACTACATTAATTTGTTTAAGCTTTTTGTTATTAGATTATTATTAATTATAAGAGTTTTTTATGTTCTTATAGTACACAAATAAGTTGAATTTGTTTTTGCTGATAAGTAATATGCTTCTATGTATTAAGTTAGTCTTAAAAAAATCATAATTCTTTTAATTTGTAATTATAATGCAATTGGTTTCAGTAGAATTATATTCCTGCATGTTCCCCACTTGCACAACTGTGACATTTTGATATTAGATCAGATAAATTGTAAAGCATTCTGTTAAGATTTTGAAGAAAAATGGAAGAAAAAGAGATATCAGAGATGTTGATTGGTTTTAGTGAAAAAAAGAAAGTCATAATAATAAGAAAGGAAGAAAGAAAGGAAATAAAGAGCAAGTGATAAAGTTATCAAGTGCTTAATATCTGTGATTCAATGAAAAAAAAGATAAGAACAAAAGAAAGAAGAGAACTTATGGGAACAAAGTCATTATATGAGGAGTTAACCCCACCCCCAAAACCTAAAATTTGAATGTGATACACCAACTGGACCTAGTTACACAGGACACCACTAGGGGTCATGAATGGACATTATTGTGACCAAGCCTGGAGTGGAATTTGCATTTCAAACCTGATGAAATGTCATTTGAATTAGTGCTTGGTTAACTCACAAATGACAAAAAAAAAAATAACCATTTGAATGTGTGCCACGATTTCAAAGAACAAATTCAAAATGACTAACAGTTCTTTTTCAAAAGGTTTATCAATTAAATAATCTTTTGGGATACCTGCCTGCGTTTCAAGAAAATGCAACAGGTGTTCTACATACATAGACACACACACACAAATATTATATTTTGAGGTATTTACATAGATACAAAAAAGTATAAATTAAAAGTTACCATTAAAGCTGCAGACTAAGGGTCCACCACTGTCACCTTGGCAAGCATCAATGCCTCCTTCATGATAACCAGCACATAACATTCTTGGACTTAAGTCTTTGTAGTCTGTATCACAAATATGGCGTGATAACAGAGGAACAGTTGCTGCTTTTAGTGTGGAAGTATAAGCTGTAAAGACAATTTCAGATCTATCAGGACATATTCAAAATACTGTGAAAATCCCTAATTAAACAGTCAATCTTGTATGAAAACTTGATGTCCTTACAATCTGTCTGGAGTTATTATGCAAACCACACAAACCTCAATAATTGAAATTTACTTTGAAAAGTTTTTGTCAAATTTTAAATGTCAAAACAAAGCAAGAATTACATTTTTAGATAGTTTCAACACGTATTATTAAAGTTAAGCAAATGTTAGGTTAAAGGCTTCTGAAGTCTCATAAAAGATAGATTTTTTAATTTTCCCATAATATATGTTGAAACATGGGTAACAGAAAGGATGCAACAAATGCTGAAAAACAGAAAATACCAAAGTTATTGAGTGAGAGAACATCTACATTGTACATTTCAAAGGAGCTTTACTGAGATTGTCTAACAATAAAGAGGGTGGCTGAAAATATAAAGAAGTTGAGAACTAGAATCAAAGGAAAAGACTTTAAGAATGTAAACTAAAGTGAGTTATAGTGAAACAACCACTTTTGATCAGTGCTCAGATCTTTGAGCAGACTGGAATTGAGGGAGTCAAAGAGGACAAAAGGTGTAGAATACTTTGCATATTGGGATCTTTCAAGAAATCTAGGCAAACTTGTCTCAGTAAAGCAAATATTTTAAAGGAAATGAGTCAAGGAATACATGAAAATTTATTTTTATAAAGTAATTTTTATGGACAAAATTCATGTGACATTGGATTGATCTAATGGAAGAGCCAAAGGAGAGATTTTATCTGATGGTTACACAAAAATGGATGTCTGATAATGAAACAATTTAAACATTGTAATTAAAAATCTTCAAAAATGAAGTAGTCTTTTTAGAAATAAGGGATTTAAGGAAAACTTATTAATCTGAAAAACATTACTTTTCACTTAAAATATAGTGAAAAGTACATTTGTTTATGGTGGGTATCTTTTACCTAGCAGTTAAAAAGTCAAATGGGTATTGTGTCAGCTTATGTTCAGAATCAGAAAGAGATAGCTGAAATTCCTTGGAAGAGGAAAGAAAACTTAATCCTCAAAAGTCACATTGAAGGCAAGAGAGATAGAAGAAAACAGTGAGTCACCTATTTGATGAGTTTGAATAGTGAAACAGGGTTAGGGGCCTTAGCAAATGGAGAAAAATTGTTAAGAGTGACAAGAGATAGAAAGTTATGGTAAGTATGAATGACTAAAAAGAACAAAACCTAACATCACTCTCCCAGTATCATACAACACTCGAATATAACACATGCAAGAAAATCTCATAAAATAAAAATACTGAATAAAATGACCCCTTACTTTGACCTGTGCTACCCCAACCAGATATTTCACAACGTGTTCTTGCAGGCATACTCAGATTTTGAGGTGGAAGACAGACTGGTTGAACATAATCATTGAAAACTATTCCATTTCCATTTCTGTCTGGCCAAAGCTTGATGAGGCCAATGTCATAGTCATAGGTGAGACCTGAAAATGACAATTATCACAATCATAACAACAGTCATAATCATAATAGTGGTAAAGATAAATTGAGATAAAAAACTGTTTCAGAAATAAGGCCCAGCAAAAAATCATTATGCACAAAGAAATGTCATTATATATCAGAATATTTATAAATGAAAAAAGATTATCAATCAAAAATTAAACATGATAGTTTTTGATCAAACAAAACAATCACTGAGGCACTCAGTCAGAAGTAGATATGAACAAGTCTTATCATTCTCTCTATTTGATCTTGCATAAAAATTTCCCTTTATCCTAAAAAGTTTGCTAAAAAGAAAAAAACACATCATCTGGATCTTATCAGTTGAGGCATTTGGAATGTTTACATGTGTCACAGACTACCAGGAATTGCACCTGCCTTACTACATAATGCTGAGATGTTAACTGTAAATGGGCACAATTTCTATACAAAGTTGTGATACCTGGTAGGCTAATGTTTCTCCAGATGCCATGATCTTGTAAATGATGTTTAACAAAATCTATGTTTGATCAATATCATTAAATATCGTAGCAAATAACTTACTATCATATAAGGGATGTGTGATCAAATGCTCTGCTTGAAATGACTGCTCATGTTTGTCCCAGAATTTGTTATTTAGATCTCCTGTCTGAAGCAATGTGTTTTCTTTCTTTAAATTGTTTCTGCAAATAAGATATTATTCATATTTTAAATACAATTTTGATTAAAATGGTTCAATGTTTTTTTTATTCATCTAAAAACAAATATAACACTTGACATAAAGCAGAATAAAAATATGAACTTCAGACAGTTTATTCACAGTTTTGATGCAAACTTATTTGAAAAAACAAAACAACAAAATATTAAATAAACAAAACTTGATGCTTGAATTTAGCAAGAACTGTTTCAAAAAAGACTTGGGATCTAAAAATATATACACACCTACACACATAATACTTAAAATATCTTCTAAAATTGCAATAATTTCTTATGATAAAGCCAAATGAAAATACTAACACAAAAACTAAATACGTAAAAGAAAATATGAATAATAACACAAAAACTAGACGTGTGATATAAAATCCATAACTAATGATATTGACAGAAAATTAGCTAATATTATAAAAATTGTCAAACACTTCAAAGAATAATTAAAAGAATTAATCAATGTAAAAGAAAAAGTTAATTTTAAATCAGTAGCAGAAGCTCAGCAAATAGAATGCAAATGATGCCACACTGATGAAACATTGCAAGAATTAAAAAAAATATATCTAAGATTAAAATACTTAAAATTACAAAATAAAATCTATACAACTGTGTTCCACCAAAACTTTTCTTGATCATAATTTTGACGTAGAAAATTTTAATAAAAGAGCAAATATAATTTATTCAAAGACAGGTTATAATTATCATGATGTACAGGGTGTGAAGGGTAAATGGACAATTTTCCATTTTCTTTCATATTATTTCAATTAACTTTTATTGTTTCTTGAGTTCTAACAATTGCTGTTGCTGTATTTTTACCACTTGAGCCATAATTTTTTTTCCCATATTTAAGAAAATCTGTTTTTTTTCTTTTATTATGCAGAGCAAAAAATAAAATTACATTAACATGGTTCTAATTTCTTGTTGTGATTCTTGTGTGCACCAAAGCAAAAGGATAGTTTTTCCTACTCTAAATAAGTTATCTCATTCTTGCTGCCACTGTTATAATATCATGTCTTGACTGATTCCAACAGTACTGTAATGAACATGCTATCAGAACTCTGAGTATTTAACTGAGACCTCCCCACAAAGGGGGGATGTGGCACAAGGCCAGATTTTATGTGGGAATTCCATGCGCAAATGTTCAGGCAAAAAATTTTCC
>JBBBDQ010000451.1:202500-565000 GCA_037127315.1 Ascarosepion bandense
CTGAACTCGTTTCCTGTCCATATGCAGACGTTTTGCTGCCAGTACAGATTGTTGATTATTCTAATGTCTTTCCCAAATATGTTAAGGTTTATTATAGACTTTGCATAGTCTATGAAACACAAGTACACATCTTTCTGCATTTGTATTGCCTTTTTTGATAACGTTCTGTGCATAAATATTGCTCTCTTTGTTCTAGTGTCCTTGATTAAACCACACTTTTTTTGTCCTATTTCTGGCCTGATTCTGTGGCAGAATTCAGATTATTAGTTTTGTTATGTGACTCATTAAGCTGATAGTTCAGATAGAGAGATTTCATACAAGCAAAAATTTGAAATAATAAAAATCTCTTAACGACCAGCAGAAGCTGAGAACAAACAAGGCTGTACTATAAATAGAATCAGAAATAAGAATTTCTTTATGAATTAAGAAATTAATGATCCTGATATGAAACTGAGAGAGACATCTGGCAGACTTTTAACCAGAGACCAGAATTTTCCTTGTGTAAAAAAAATTTTGAAATAATAAGAATTTAATTAATGACTGCAAGTAAATGCAACCCGAGACTGACTAAACAAATCACTAAGGCAGAGAAGTTGTACACACCTTTAAAGAGTGTTGGTATGAGATACCAATGAAGAAAGAAAGGAGTTGATTGGTCAGATTAATGCCTGTGACTGCTGCTCACAAAAAGAAAAAAAAACCCAAATTGAAAAAGATAATTAATCTTCGAAATCCAGACAATGAAGAGAACTTTATTGGAATTAGGGAATTCACTGATTTCCCCAGACCGGTCATACCTCACACCAGTTTTGGGTGGAAATCCAAAGAGAGTTGAAGACAGTAATTCAGCCGAAGCACTATAGATTTGCTTTTTAGACGAGAGACAATGATTTCTGACCTCACGTGACTGCTTGCCTAAGAAGAACTCAGACCCAAATCCTGTGCCAAACTTAACAGAACCAGCTGACATGTTATATCTCAACTTTAGACATAGATTGGGAAGATAGCTGTCTGCATGAAGTGAATAGAATTCAACTTCTGGAATGAATAAGCCTGTACCAAGAATCAAAGATATAAAATTTTTAATGAGGATATTTTTCTTTTGATTTGCTTAGCTTGAACAATTCATTTGTAGCAGTTCTTGAAGGTTATTCGGCTTCACCCATCTTATGATCAAATCAATTCACAACGTCGGATAAGATATGGTGTTGTCTGAGGTGATCGATTTATTGATCTAGCTCTGGAAATTGGGCAATTTGAAGAAAGTGGGATAGTGCACAGGTAGAGTTTACATTACTTTGAGCCTGCCTTTTTAGGCAGTTCCATGAAAATCGATCTGCTTAGATCTTCTGGTATATTCCCACTGTTGTAGATTTCATTTATAATTTATGTAATTTTGTCTATGCCGAAAATCCAGTTCTCTGGATTCAGTTCTTCTGAAGAGTGTACGTGGTTTTGCACCAACCTTTTCCAAAATAATCAAATCATATGTACAAGTAGTTTGGTTGTTTGGTACTAAGAACTGAGATTCTGGAGCCTCATATATTGAAATTGATGGGATAGTATATTACTTTGTATGTTAAGTGAAGCACTTATCTATGCCTATGCTAAGTAAAAGTTTATGAAATGGACTTAAGTTGCTTGTAATAACAAAATAATTACTTCTTATCCCAAAATGAAACACTTGTAAAGTCTGATAAAAAAATTATTTGTTTTACTAATTTTGTTGTCATTAAAATATTTGAAATGTCACTATTTTCAGTAGCACTGTTCATGGATATGGACAATATTTTGCTTTTTGTTCGCAATAATTTCAAAGACGTACTCAGCAATTAATAACCTAAAAAAAAAAAAACGAACAAGGTCTCATTTGTTTCTGTTAAATTTCTAATAAAAAATATGATGAAAATTAGAAAATAGATTTTGTAAGAATATTTGGTCTGTGGACTTGCTTTTTCAAAATCCACTGTTTGAATTTTCAATGAATATGACTAAGACCCAAGAAATACAAAATTTATTTTTAGAAGGCCAGTATTATAATGAATTTTCAAGCTAACTGCTATAAAATTAAACTCTTAGAGAATACATTATACTAATAAACAAGCAAATTTTGAAAAAGTCCAATCAAGGAAATAAAACAGATGTACACAGAGCAAAATTAAATCTTGTTAAAACGAAGGAAAAAAAAACAATCGTTATAAATATCTGACTAAGACATGAAAAAGACAAAAAATGAAGCTGACTTAGACATGGTGATCAAATTAAAAAAGCCAGTATTATAACATCCTTTTCAAGTTATCTGCTATAAAATTAAACACTTAGAGAATACATTATATTAAAAAAAAAGCAAATTTTAAAAATTGCATTTCACGGGGCAAAAATAAATCTGGTTAAAAAGAAATAAAGCAAAAGGAAAATTATGTAAAAAACTGAAATTTAATTTTGAAACAACTTTTACTTTTTCTTTTGTTTCTTTTTTTAATGAAACTTACTTTAAACAATGGGCAGCAGTGAGTAGCCAAAATTTACTGATAATGACAGCCCCACAGTGATGCAGATTTCCCCAGAATGAAGTATTCATAATTCTTGCTTGCCAAGGAAAAGCACCATATTTGGCAAAATGACCACCAGAAATGCGTTGGTATCTTTGTTTTATTGGCCTCCTTCCACATGTTACTATGAAACAAAAACACATTAGTTGACAAGCAAAGAGAAAAATTCACAGACGTTCTCTATGTATTCATTGATGAATGTGTGTTTATGAGTTCGTAAATTTCATTCATAAATGATTATTTCATCCACATATTTTATTTTATTTTAGAAAAGAATATCATCGGTTGCTTGATACTTGTATAGATTAATTTACTACAGTTTTGAACAGAAATGTATTTCGTTTTGTCGTTTACACAGATACTAACATTACCAACATATAAACACACTTAATTCATCTATAGTTTAAATACACTTGACACATGCATTATTTCTGCATAAAAACATTTACATTTAAAATAAACATCTATTGCTTTTATTACATGTGGCACACACTTATAAACAGGCATAAACATTTTCTACATTTAAAAATGTTCATCTATTGCTTTATAACATGTGACACACAAATCGACCAATGAAATCAAACCTCAATCAATGTAGTCTCTTTGGATTTAAAAATTTTTTAAAAATCAATCATCTTTAAAAATCTCTGAAGAAGCTTGTTAAAAAGAAACATGTTAGATTAAAGACACATTTTTCTACCTGTTCTTTACTTATTCTATTTATCTTCTTGGATTTCATATACTTAACTCACATACATACATATATATGTAAAGGGGAAAAAAAGCTAAGCAGATCTTGTTCCTCCCTCTTCTAAGTTCAATCAAGGAAATAAAACAGCTGTACACCATAACTAAAAACAGTAAGGAAACAAATTTTCATAATGCGTATAAAAATACATATATATTAGTGTTATAATAATATATATTATAAGATGATCAAGTGAGAGCTAACAACCATTCTTTTTGTTTACACAAAGAAGCTTGCATAGATTTAATAAAAATGATCTTTCTTGCTTTCTCATATTTATGAAACAGTTTTTATTAAAATTACTATATTTGATATGATGCCTGTTAAATTAAGCTTTCTTATAATATACAGGCAGATCAATGGGATTTACACTTAACACTTTCATGGCTTTTTTATGAACCAAGGCTGTTTGCTTGTATCACGTGACACAGCAGCTATTTTTGGTATGCAGATATCTTTGTGCATTTGATAATGACTTACGGGTTTTCCACAAAGTGTTATATGAGTTACATCAAGTTCTCTGCTTCACTTGTAAAAAGAAGATTGGCTGTGAACTTATTGGGCTACATCCTCATTAAGACTCATAAATAAGGCAAAATCAATCCAGTTAAGACTTTACATCTTGTTGTTCTAATAATTTGTTCTAAGGCTAAAATAGGTTTGGAAATAGAATTTACAAAATGCATCTGATATCATAAAGGCAATCCTTTGGTTATTGTGCAATCTAGTATTCATATTAAGTTTACTTCTTTTATGGGATGTGTTCCTTCAGGACATAGGCAATCATGGACTTCCACATCTTTCTATCTCCTGTAGCTTTTAACACACCTTCTGTTATCCCACTAAACCCCTGCTCTGTCATGCATTTGTTTAAGTCCAGCAAGTATGTCATGCATTGCTTCCCTTGTCACTTCTTCTCGCTATCTGCCCTGTGACTATCAGATTTTCCAAGTCCTCCTTTCTCACTATATGTTCCAGAAACTTCAGCTGTCTTTTCTTAATGTTAAGTCTCAGCTTCATTTTTGTGTCCATCCTCTCCAAAACTGCGTCGTTGCTCATATGTTCTGTCAATGGTATTGTCAGCATCCTTATGTAGAACCACATTTCAGTTGCTTTAAGTCTATGGTTAGGTCTTGAAGGCTATCACAATGTGTTTAGTAAAATAAAGCAAGGTAAAGAAGTTGTTAGGTATTAACTATAATACATTAATATTTCGAGATCAAAATCTCATCTTCAGAATGGTAGGAGAGCTTGTTTTCAAGTTCAGTGCCTTTCAGCAAATGGTCATTCTTAGCTGCTACTGCTGTCATTAATTGTAGTGAGTGTGTGTGTGTGTGTGTGTGTGTGTGTTAGAGCATGTATGTGTGTGTGTGTGTTTATGGTATATATATGTGTGATTGATAGTTGGCACTGTTTTATGGTCTGATGATATCAATCTGCTTTAATTTGTGGTTTATCTAAGTATGTGTTGACCTGACCGATAGGATATATGAGCAACGACACAGTTTTGGAGAGGATGGACACAAAAATGAAGCTGAGACTTAACATTAAGAAAAGACAGCTGAAGTTTCTGGAACATATAGTGAGAAAGGAGGACTTGGAAAATCTGATAGTCACAGGGCAGATAGTGAGAAGAAGCTAAAGTAGTAGAGGGCTTTGCTTTATGACCTGATGTTATATCTATCTACTTTAATTGGGGGCGTGTTTATTGCTACATTTTTTTTTCCATCCTGTATTGTTCTTGTGTGTTCTCATGTGTGCATGTGCGTGTCATGTTTGTGTGTGTTTATGTGCATATACTTGCATTTTATTTTATTTTTTATAAGTTTATTTTATTTTTTTTATCCTCTGTGATGATTTTATATATACATATATATATATATATATATATATATATATATATATACCTACATACCTTTTATCGGTATCATGTGTCCATGTGTGTGTATGCGTATATAGGTATATGTGTGTGTGTTCTGGTATAAAGTATGTTGGAGTATGGGGTAAGTGTGTGTGTGTGTGTGTGTACATATGTTTATTTAAGTGCGTTTAAATGTGATGGCGTGTTTGTGTGTATATGACTTACTGTTGTGGCTGGTGTGTGTCAGATGCATGATAGTGTTAACTATTCTGTTATGTAATCTAGGTTGAGCTCCTGTCCATTTTTGATCTGTGGGTGGAGTTTAGCTATTATTAAGGACTCTTTTATGCATAAGTTTCCTTGGTTCCGCTCTCTAGCTCCAATATTGAAAATTATGTTTTTGTCTGTGCTATTACATTTATTTAGGTGTTTGTGGAAAGATGATGTTTGTGTGTGTAAGTGTTCTTTGATTCTGATGTGTAACGATCTGGTGGTGCTGCCAACATAAAATTCTTCACATTTGGTGCATTGTATGCAGTACACATCATATACCTGGTGGCATATACTGGTGTCAGGAATAGGGCAATTGGCCAGTGTGGTGTCGTTTCTGGTATGTTGTTTTTTGTGATTGTAATTGAGATGTCTGTGAAGAGTGGGGCTGTAGTGGGCCAGCTGTATGTCCAGTCTCTCTCAGCTGATAGCTCTATGTATTTTTGTTGTGATGTTTTCACTGAAGTGCGGTAATCTCAGGAAGCAGGTGTTAGTGCAAGTGTGTTGCCTTTGGCCTTTATTACCTTTCCATTCCAGGCGACCCACAAAGGACTGGGAGTAGCCATTGGTTCTCCTTGAAATGTGCAGTGTGAGTGTTTTGGTCTTCTTCTTTGCTGCATTTACCCTGGATATGTTTGAGCTCATTTCTAATGTATCTGGTCTTTGTGCTGAGAGGGAGTGCTGATTGGTAGTGGACAAACATATCCCTGCTGGCAGGCATTTTGTAGAAATTGGTGTGGATGTCACATTTTTCTGATACTTTTAGCCTGAAGTCCAGCAGTGACAGACATCCATTGTTATCAGGGTGTTTGATGGTGAATTTTATGTTGCCATCCATACTGTTGAATGGTGTTGCCATTCTATTCGCCTCATCATGTGAAGAGGTGGGGATGAGTATGTCATCAATGTATCTGGTAAATAAGGAGTACGAATGGCAGATGTTGAGAGCGCAACATTCCAGTTGATTCATGTATGTGATGACAAGTAATCCCAATAGGCTGGACCCCATTGTAAGGCCCATGGACTGCTTATAGATGCGCTCTTGGAATGTAAAGTAGGTGTTGTCTACTATAGTCATCAGGAATAGGTGAATCTCTGCTGGGGTGAGGTTGTAGCAGTACAGGCTTGAAGTGGTGATGCACTCCATTATCAAATCAACTGCTGGGCGAGCTGGTACTGATGTGTATAGTGAAATAACATCAAGGCTAAATTGCTTTAAGTTGCTTTAAGTTTTTCTTTCATCGTTGATGAGATTGTCCAGCAAAGATATTTTATATGTGTTATGAAGGATAATTTTTTTGTCAAAGATTATTACTAGGTATTTGTATTGACCTTCTACAGGCAATTTGGTACCATCAACTCTTAATTCAGGATTATGGCATAGCTTTTGAAGTTGGCATAAGTATACACACTAAGTTTTTTGCCTAGAGAATCTGAATCCATTTTCTGTAGCCCACTGGTTCACTTTATTGAGACACTGTTAGAGTTGCTGTTCAATTGTATGGATATTTTTCAATCTGTAACATATTAGAAAGTCATCTAGATATAGTGAACAGTCAACTTCAGGGTTCAAGCTTTTAATAATGCCATTTATTTTGACATTGAAGAGTGTTACCAACAATATGATTCTTTCAGAGACACCCATTTTTTTGCTCATATAGGTCTGAGAGTATGGTACTGACACAATTCATTCTGTTAGGAAGTTATAAGAATTGGTAATCTTCCTTTAAGACCCATTTCATTCAAGTCTTTCATGATACCATATCTGCATTGAGAAATCATAAGCTTTTCTAAGTGAAAGTAAACTGTCATAAATGGTACTTTTTAATGAAAGAATTTCTGTTAAAAGATTCCATTTGAACCTGGTGATCAATTGTTTGTTTTGTTCTTTCTGAAGCCAGATTGGAAATTTGTAATTTTATTATTACCTTCAAGAATCAAGTAAACCTATTATTAACAATTTTTTTTAAACATTTTGCATAAGCAATTCATAAGTGTGACTGGATGATAGTTTAAGAGATTTTCTAAGATTTTCAGGTTTTAGGGTTGGAATTATGATAGCTTGTTTCCAGAAACAGGACCCATATATTGTTAAAATTTTGAGCAGGTAATTCAAGGAAATATTTGTTAGGATTTTTAAAAATTCATAGCAAATTTCATCTGAGCCAACTACTTCATTGTGTGAATTTTTATAGAATCTAATAATTTTGGAAAATTAAGAGCTGGGTTATAATTTTCTTTATTGTTAGAGTAGAAATTTAATTTTTTCTTCTCTTCATTTATTTTGATATTCTGAAATAATTTACTAATATTATTTAAAGAAGAGTTTTGAGAGAAGTTTTGTGCTAAAAAATTTTCAATATCATTTCCGTTAATTGCTTTGATATTGCTTTGACATAAATATCACAATAGAATGCTTTTATTTTTCTGTATGATTTTATGAATCATATTTCATACTGTTTTCATATTAGAATTAATATTGGACACAAATTTCTTCCATGAGGATCACTTGAATTCTTTATTATGTATGCTTTAGCTCTATTTTGTATATATTCAGATTTTCTTGTGTTGGATGTAATGTGAATTTACACAGAGCTGCATGACGCAATTTTACACTTGCCATCATGTTCGACAGGTTCAGATTTTGATATGTATTGTTCTGCAATACTAAGTGTTTTTTTAATAAAGTAATGTGCTTTGCATTGTCTACATTAACTTCTGGTATAAGTTTTAAGGCATATGTGTTTTAAAATTTCTTCCAGCTGGCTTTCTTAAGTTTTCAATATGGTATTCTTTCATCTAGCAAAGATCCAGAGTTTTTCAACACAAATGGGAAGTGATCACTACGATATGTATAATAATGTACCTTCCAGCTATAGTTTTGTTATGTTGCAAGATCACTTAAGGTTAGATCTACTGCTGTGTATGTACCATTTGATGAGTGGAGATAGGTATATGACTTGTCATTGTACAGACAGTTATTGTTTCTGTTGATAAAATCCTCCATTAATCATCACTTCTGGTCAGTATTTTTGCAATCCTATATAATGCTATGGTTATTAAATTCTTTAAATAAAATGGTTTTGGGAGCTTATTCCATAGTTTTTATAATTCATTCCCACCTATAGGATCATTAGGAGGAATGTAAACCAAGCATGTGGTGAAATTTTTATGTAGTGAGGCTCCTATGGCCGTTGTGACCCTATATTCAAGTCCATTTTGCTCTGGAAAATATCATTTTTTACTAATATAGAAGTTGTACCTTAAGATCTGTTTCCACTATTACTGAAAAATTGTATGTTGTATAGTTTTAAATATCTATATTTTCATTGTCCTTCAAAAAAAGTTTCCTGGGTGACCCTTGCCACCACCTTCTAGTATCAATTTGATTAAATTTGGTTAGTGTGTGTATGTTTTTTTTTTGTAGATTGTGAGGTTATTGTGATTTTGGTGAATAGAATAGTCAATGCCTAGCTGATTGATCACATCAGGCTTCTCTGACCATTTGTCTACCCCAAGTAAGAGCCAAAGTAGTGTGTTGGAATTCAAAAGTATTCTATTTAATGCCTGAAACACTCAACTACCAGGGTCCTGTGCTCAAGCATCGCGCAGAATTTAAGTGACTGGGTGAATAGTTTTTGGTTTTCAATGAGATCAGCTTATATAATATAAATATACATATGGTAGTATTTGTTTCCCTATTACATTTGTTGAAAATTAATGTGAAACGAAATATCATCAGTAAAATTAACGACATATGGCCCAATGGATAAAAGCATTGGTTACATCCAGTGACTTGACGAAAAAGGTGTTGGAAGTTCAATACTTGACTACAGCAGTGTTAAACAAATAACTTAGAGAGTTGAGTTAAAGGGAGATAACTACATGATATCTAGAAGTGTCATGGTACATGGAATAAGAATGATATACCCCAGTGATCAAAATAAAGAGTTTGGTTTGAAATTCTAAGCACCTAAAGAAGGCTGGACTGTACAATGGCCAAAACGTCCTAAATATAGCAATAAAGATGAAGACAGCAGTTTGAACAATGTAAATAATCTAGATACTAACTCATCTC
Organism: Ascarosepion bandense; assembly: GCA_037127315.1. Lineage (NCBI taxonomy): Eukaryota > Metazoa > Mollusca > Cephalopoda > Sepiida > Sepiidae > Ascarosepion > Ascarosepion bandense. The sequence goes on from JBBBDQ010000451.1 coordinate 212,010, forward strand.
AGAAGTATATACAAACATTAAAATTAACGGTTCTGAATTAATTCTTTTTAAGGAGGTAAGAGTGGGTAATGTAAGAATGACCTATTCGGAGTCTTGTTATTATTACTTCTTCTTTTCTAGACATTTCAATGTTATGACTTTCCCCTACCTTTTCTTTTATTGTATGCAACTTGTTGCATGTAAGAGTGTTCCATATGGCTTGCCACTTATTTGTTATATATTTGCTGATTGTTGGTTTCAAGTCAGTAAAGGGGATTTTATCATCTGATGGCTTTAATTTTAATGCATTCTTTGCTGCCTGGTCAGCTTTATTGTTACATGGCTGGGGATCCAGTAGAAGATGATGTTTTTGTTTATTGCATTGATTTTGCTTAAGAGCTTGTTGACTAGGATGTTGGTTACATCTCTGTTTTTCAGTGATATGAGTGAAGACATAGAATCTGTGAAGATAACAAATTTATTTGTTTTGGTTGTTTCAATTATATCTAGAGCCAAGTCAATTGTGGAAATTTCTGCTGTGTATATGGATGCTCTATTTGGTAGATGTTTCAAGTGCTCAGTTTTATTTGTGATAGCCACACAGCCCACCACATTGCCAATTTTGGACTCGTCTCTGTATATGTGTGTATAATCTGAGAATTTGTTCTGGATGATAAGGGTTTCTTCTTGGAAGGTGATTGGGTTGGTTTTGTTTTTAGGGTATTTTTCTAAATTGAGTAATACCTTTGGTTGAGTTAGAAGCCAGAGAGGGTCTTTGAGAGGATATTGCTATGTATCGAGGCTGTATCTATTTGAGCTTCATTGGTAAGTTTCTTCATTCATATTCCAAATGTTTTTATGATTTTTTCTTTCATGTTAAACAGATTTTCATGTTTAGGGCTGAAAGTGCATTGGTATGCTGGGTTGTTAGGGTATGACTTTAGCTTTAGATAATATTGTAAGGCTAGCTTTTCTCGCCTCAGTTTTAGCAGGGCTTCATTTGCTTCTACATATAGGCTGTCAACAGGAGAATTTTGTAGGCTCCTAAAGCCAATCTTAGTCCTGTATGGTGAATGGGGTCAAGCATTTTTATGTATGATGTTTGGGTTGATCCATATATGAAACAGCCATAGTCAAGTTTTGAGCACACAAGTGATTGGTATAGTTTGAGGAGGGTTCTTCTGTCTGCTCCCCAATCAGTGTGGGCTACTACTTTCAGTAGGTTTATAGCTTTGTTATTTTTTTCAAGTGTTTAATATGTGGAATAAAAGTAAGATTGCTATCAAATATAATGCCTAGAAATTTGTGCTCCTTTTGGCTTCCATTCAGTATTAGTTCTGGGTCATTGTGCATATTTTGGATTCTGCAAAAGTGCATACATTTAGTTTTGTTTGTGATAGGGTGGAACTGTTTTCCTCTATCCATTTTGTTATTTTATTTATACAGAGCTGAATTTTGTGTCCTATTGTTGGAATGTATTTAGATTTACAGCATATCAAAAAGTCATCCACGTAGAGGGAGCAGTCTATTCCTGGATTAACATTTTTTATTATATTGTCGATATTAATGTTAAAAAGGATTAGCGACAGGATGCTTCTCTGTGGGGCTCTGTTTTCGTGTTTCTTCAGATCTGAGAGGGTTGTACCTACTCTTACCCTGAAGTGCCTACTCTGAAAGAAGTTTGTCATGAAAATTGGCATTCTGCTTTTCAATCCAAGTTCTTTTAAGTCCTTTGTGACACCATACTCCCATACTGTGTCATAGGCTTTTTGGATGTCAAAGAAAATTCCTGTCATGTGTTCTCTTTTTAAGTATGCTTCTCTGATAAAAGTTTCCAGGCAGATAAGATGATCTATTGTACTTCTACCCTTTCTGAATCCAGTTTGTTATAAGTTGTTCTGATTCTAGATACCAGTTTAATCTATTGTTTACCATTCTTTATTGTATTTTGCTTATGCAACTTGTAAGGGAGATTGGTCGGAAATTTGCTGGATCTAATGGGTCTTTTGTTTGTGTGAAATTCTTGTCTGGTTCTGCTGTATTAAATTAGAGAATTGGTATTATGGTAGATTCTTTCCAAGAACTAGGTACATTTCTGCTGATCCATATTTGGTTGAATATTTCGAGTAGGTATTTCAGTGATATTTCAGTGAGTTTTTTCAGAAGTTCATACGGGATTTCATCAGGCCTTGCTGATGTATCATGGGTTTTGGCCAGTACTTCCTTTAATTCGGATATGGAGAAGGTTTGGTTGTAACTTTCGGTGTTTTGAGATTTGAAGTTAATATTTTTCTTTCTTCTGTTGATCTAACTTTTTGAAAATTTTTAGTTTGTTTCTCTGATGATGAATTTTTAAAAAGTTTTCTGCTAAAGTATTCGCAATGTCACTTTTATTGGTAATTTTCTTACCATCTTTAGTGAGGTGTGGTATAGGTTGGTTGTTGTTTTTCCCTTTTATCCTTCTCATCATATATCATACTTTTTGGATTTTTGTATTTATGTTTATTTTGGATACATAATTCCTCCAAGTGATTCGTTTTTGTTCTTTTATGGTGCGTTATGCTATGGCTTTTTTATTTTTAAATTAGTTCAAGTTTTCAGTTGTTGAACTCAGTTTAAATTTTCTGAGTGCTGCCGTCGGTTTCTTATGGCTTCTCTGCATTCATTGTTAAACCAGGGTATGTTATACTTAACTTTATTCATTGATTTTAGCATATTATTGTTTGCAATAGTTATAAGTGTTTTGGTGAAGTAGGTAATGTGATCTTCTTTATCTTTAGCTTCAGGTATTAGTAGGCTTTGACATTGTTTCTGAAAATATTCCCTGTTGGCTTTTTGAAGATTCCAATGTGGTGATTTCTTTTCATTATTGGGTCCAGTGTTTTCTAATATAATTGGGAAAAGATCACTTCCACATGAGTCTTCATATATTTTCCAATTATAGTCTAGGTATATGCTGAGGTCACATAATGTAAGGTCAATTGCTGAAAAAGTTCCTGTTGCTGGGTGTAAGTATATGTGGTTTTGATTGTTGAATATACATAAGTTACTTTTTTGTATAATGTTTTCTATTTTTTTTCCTTTCTTGTTTGTTTCCCTCCTTCCCCATATTATATCGTGGCTGTTGAAATCTCCTAATAATATGAGTGGTTTTGGAAGTTGGTTAATTAGGTGTTCAAATTCTAATTCATTTATTGGGTCCTTTGGTGGTATATATATTGAGCATATTGTTATTGTTTTGTGCAGTGTTGCTGATATTGCAATTGCTTGCATGCTTGTATTTATGTTTATTTGTCTTTGTGGTATTTGGTTGTCTATTAGTATTGATGTATCTCCTGAGGCTCTGTCAGTTTTTTTTATTTATATAATTAGAAGTTGTATAGTTTTTGATATTGATTGAATTGTTTTCTTTTAGTAAGGTTTCTTGTAGACAGATGGCTGCAGGGCAAAAGGTTAGCATTAATAATATTAATTCATTTAAGTTATGTTTTGCACCTCTAATATGCCACTGTAAAATTTTGTTGTTCATGTGTGTCTGGTCCTTGGTCTTCTATTTCTATTGCCTCAGATCTGCTTGTTTGCTGGTAGATTTGGTTTCTATTCCCATATCTTCCAATTCCTTGGTTTGGGTTGTTGGTTTGTTAGATCTTATGTTTGACTTATCTCTGTTACTAGAGGTCGATTGGGACCTTGGCTTAGTTTTTATGGGGTTGACTTTTGTTGGAGAATTTTTCTCATTTGTTGTTTTGGTTTACTCAGAGGATGTTTTTTTTGTATCTTTGTTTTTGTATTTGTTGTTATTACTTGATTTTATATTAGGCATTTGTGGGGGATTGAAGAACTCGCTTTAATGTGGAGGCTTTGTTCTTCAAAGTCTTTTGTTTCTAATATGTTATAGCTGTGGTGGAGGGGAATCAGTTGGTTTATTTGTACATTTTGATTTGTTCTGGTTCTAATTTGCTCTTAGGGATTTGTTTCTAGTCTTGGTTGCTTATCTGGATTTTAGTTGATGCTGTTATTTGATATTTATTAGTTTATTTTTGAGTTTTTCTTTTTAAGTTTCAATTAGATTTTTAAGTTCAGAGATTTGTTTGTTGAGGAGATCTTGGAAATTTGCTTGATTTGATGGGTCTTTTGTTTGTGTGTAATTCTTGTCTGGTTCTGATGTATTAAATTTGGGAATTGGTACTAGGTACATTTCCGCTTGGTTTGGTTTTTGGATGATTTCTGCATAAGTGTTTGTTTTTTGATAAGAATTTATTATTCTCCTCGCCTCTGGGAAGAATATGTTTTTTCCTGTATCTCATTTCCATGACTTTCCTTTTTAAAAATTTTACATGTTCTAGAGTAAGCTGGATGATTTTCAAAGTAATTCCGACACTTTGTTTTATTTGGGCATTCATCTTCAGTATGATTGGGTTCCTTTACACCACATTTTTGACATATTCTGTACTCTTTACAAGTTTCCCGGTGGTGCCCAAATTTATGGCACTTAAAGCATCTCAGGGGACCTGGTATGTAATGGTCGACTTTTTGGATTATATATCCAATTTTGATTTCTTTAGGAATTGTAAGGATATAAGTATTTGCAGGTATGATTTGACCGTTCCTTTTTATGTTGATCCTGACGTGATCTATTACTCCTTGTCTTCTCAGTCCAATTTTAATTTCTTCAGTTGTGGCTCAGGTTAGCTCATAACTTCTCTTGATGCCTTTTGATGTGTTTAGTTTTTCACGGGCAAAGTTCTTACATTGGTTGGTATGGAATTTTTCTTTCCTAAGAGATTTTGAGCATCTCTAATTATCTGCTTCAACTATAAAATTTCCATTTTTCATTTTTTTTATTGTTTTGGGGTTATTCTTTTGGATAGAATTTTTTCAATTAGAATTGGAGATAGTTCACTGATCTTTTTTCCTTTTAAGGTTTCAACAACTATGAATCTTGGGAATTTTATTCTTTCTATATATTCAGAAGAATTCTGTTTCTCTGATTTGGATTCCCACTCATTGTCTGAATTGGAGACATCAAAAATATCGAAGTGTGTTCTTTTGGTTTTTCCATTGTTCTTTATCTGGCTTCTGGTTTTTTTATTGGGGTTTTCATTTTCCATGCAAATATGTTTAATTCTTTCATCTTTTTTGCTCCTCACCCTCCTCCTGTGGGAGATGTTAGCAGGGAAACTCATTCGCCCTTTCATCTCAAGGATACAAGAAAGGTATACTCAATTAGGTGAGTTTCCAATGTCATTTTCAGATTCTTCCTTTGGTTTCGTCTTCCCAGTTTTATAGAAATATCGGGTAAGGAACAGTCATGTAGTTTTGTTTCAATAATAGATTGACCCTTGCCAGTGCTTTCTAATACTTGGTTTGCCTGTGTTTGTGGTAAGAGTAAAAAGATGCTGGAGTATCTTTGGATCTTATTCTGGTATGTTGTGGTCAACATTTGCAAGTGTAAGTGCTAGGGTTTGACATGACTAGTCAATTGATCAGATTGGGTCTCTCCAACCGTCCATCTCGCCCAGGTAAGGGCCAAAGTGGTGTGTTGCAGGACAATGACCTTTCTGTGCCCCGGTCATGGTCTGCTCAACCACCAGGATCCTATCCCCAGGCATCATGAGTTGCCACCCACAACCGACAGGTGGCCCCATTGAGAGACTTTTACCCTCTGCAGAGGTGTTGTCGGCATATTCTGAAACCCCGCTGAAGGGCAGATGAAGGGTTAAGGGTTAGGTTAAGTTTATATAATACCATACCATCACTTTGTGGTTTAATAGTAATACTGAATATGTCTTATAGGAAGATAAGAAAATGAAGTGAGAGATTTTATTTTCTATTGATGATTCATATTTATTACTGAAAAATTATATAAAAGATGAAGAGATCTTTATCAACAGTTCTTGGTTTAATGTTGAATATCAATATTATAAAAAAAATCACATTGAATTAGTGGATAGGTATACATGTGTCCAGTTTGCATTTAATTAAAAAACTTTTGACACATGTTTGATTGCACAAGAGTAAAAAAGGATATATGTAGATCTAGTTAATAGTTGAGTTTGCAACTATCCAACTAGAAAGTGGCTTTTTATGACTATGAATAAGAAAGGGTGTAACATGATCCAATCATTCTCCGGACAAATAAAAATAAAATGAAAAACAAGAAAATTTGTTAATAAAAAATTCCTCTTCCTTCCAAATGAAACCTTCATTTGAAGAAGTTTCAGACAAAATATCATTGGAACAAGAAAAGAAAAGAAATAACATGGATAGTTTCAACAACTCTTAAAAAGATAGACATGTAAGCCAAAACAATTCACAAAATAATCAAAGAAGCAGGTTACCATTTTCGTATATCAGTAAAGGTGAGGTCAAACTTGTGGTGGTTGAATCAGTTGTATCTGGTATTTTTGAACAAGTAATGGCAACATCTTCCTTGTGGGTACAATCATGATCACCCCAAAAAAGATTGGGACAAAGATCAAGTTCACTTTCTGATCCAGAACAATTGAGGTTATCAAGCCAAATGGCACCTTCCCCTCGTCCAAATACATTTGCAATTACTTCTCCAGAACTGGAATGAAAATATTTTAGGGAAAATAAAATTACATTTTAAAAGAGAGTGGCTTTGGAATAGTACTTTGCTTGATACACTTCTCAAAACATGTTTGGAATTTCTTCTTATTTAGGCTGACAACATTTCAACATACAGATTATCTTTTAAAATGATTTATTGAAATTAGAAGTGCAGAAATTTTTCTAAATATTTTTGTTCATGATGCTGATCAGAATTACACGCTATATAACTATTGTAGTTATATTGTTGTTACAACTTGGAAGAAAGCAAAATTTAATAATTCCAAATATCAATAGACAACTCACCATGACTATGTAATTACAGTTAATACACTGACAAAAGAGTGTCTGCAAAACACATATAAATGGTTTGTCAACCATAAAATTTGACGGTAGAGTTATTCTTTGCAAATCTGATCTAGATAATTAAAAGGATGAATCATGAAAGAGTAGCTGAAGGAGTTGATATATATATCAGAATGTTAACATGGAGAGTATAATAGCACTTTATTTGCCTAGCAAAGAAGTGTTACGGAAGTACATATTGATTAGAATTTTAATATGCTGCGTACTTGATGTACTTAATGTTGTGCAAATAGATGAGACCATTTGGTATACTGAACATTTCTATTGTGAATTGATTTTTTTCTTAAGAAATAGCTTTCCATTTTTCTTGTGGATTGCACCAAAAATGATTGGAGAATGGATCAATGAGAAAGTTACATGAACCACAACAACTATATAAAGAAACAAATTGGGCATTTGAACAATTCAATCTGAAGTTGACCAAATTACATAAAACATGTTAATTATAAAAAGAAAACAAAGAAGTGGTATGAATGGCCAAACAATGTTTAATAAGTTGCCACAGTCATTTCATGTATCATCTCATTCCTAGTTTGTCTATAGAAGAAATGTCAAAATCATTAAGACTGAAAATTACCTGTGTCCCATCATTCTACAAATAACTACAGCATCATTGTCATCAAATTCATCATCACAAACAGTTCCCTTGGTCCCATTGCGAGTGATTTCAATTCTTCCACTGAGTTCTGAGGAGCCACCAACAAGTTCAATTCTCACAGCTGCAGAAAAAGTAGCAGAACACAAAAAGAGCGTGAGTCCTGTATAGATTCACTTATTCATTTAAATATACAGGTTATGGAGGATTGCAATTAGTGGCAAGTATATAAGGGAAATAAAAAAGTAGTATAGATAAACTTTATGCATAAAATCTCTTCTACCTTAACATGAAAGGTATTTTTAAAAATTATATTGTTAATCTCAAATCTTATAAACTGTAATTCTGACAGTCTGTATCTTCTCATCAGTGACCTATTTTTGGAATATATATATATATATATATATATATAATCATTTCACCCCAAGCAAGGCATTCCACTGCCACTATTGTGCAGGGGGTTACATAGGGGAAAGTGATGAGAAAGAGTGGTTTGATATATGTCAGAAGGAGGGTGATAGAAGGGTAAGGATACCGAGGATGAGGGTAGATGGGAAGAGTGTTTGAGAGAATGGATGCGAGTTAGTGTGTTAGGAAGTGTCTATTGACCTTACATTTAAATTCCTGGAGATTGTAGCTGTCGGGGAAGTAATTATATGAAAGGGAATTCCACAGGCGAGAAGTGTGAGAAAAGAAGCTGTTGGAGTAGATATTGCAGTTACATCTTATCTGTTTCACTGTAAAAGGGTGGGACCTAGTTGCTAATCTTGTATCTCATGCAAATTCATACCTAGGGGGCACCTGTGATCTAAGTTCAGTGGAGCAGAAGCCGTGAAAGTATTTATAAAAGAGGCACAGAGAAGCCATGTCACGCCAGTGAGAGATACTGCAGTCGGTCTGCCAAGTCGGTATCGATAACATTACAGATTATCTGTTGTATTTTGTCAAGAACCCTGAGGAGAATAGCAGTGGCACCCAACCAAATGTGGCAGCAGAATTCAATACACGAGCAGATGGTAGATTTATATATGTGCAGAATAGATTCAGATGAGAAAAACTTCCTGGGCCTGAACAGCGAACTGACTTTCACTGCAGTGGATTTAGCAATGGGTTCAATATAGTCATTTCACTTGAGGTCCACGGAGAGTGTGAGGCCAAGGAGGCATAGTGTTTTACTCTCTGAGAGGCAAGCCTGTTCCATGCTAATGGGAGGTAGGAGCGATTGTCTATGATGGTTAATTGATAGCAGCTTCGTTTTGGAAGCATTAAAATTTATGAGCCATTTCTTACCCTAGTCCACTATGAATTGGAGGTCCTTCTCAAGCTCGGCAGCAAGGTTCACTTTGTCAGCCACACCAGATTTTTGATAGAGGTGAGAGTAAAGTGTGGTGTCATCGGCATACATGCCTACTTGGGATCTTATGTCATCGGGGAGATCATTAATGTAGATCAGAAAGAACGTAGGACCTAGGATAGAGCATTGAGGGACACTTGTGTTCGTATGGTAGATTTTCGAGGCATGTTTATTTAATACTACCTTCAATGTGTGGTTAGAGAGGAATGACTGGATTAGGTCAAACATATGTCAAGTTATACCATAGCTCCGCAGTTTGCATAGAAGGCCAGCATGCCAGACTCTGTTGAATGCTTTGGAGATATCCAAGGCAACGGTTCGAGCTTCGCCAGTCTGTTAAGAGCCTGGTATATATACTTGGTGATAGTCGTTAGCAAATCAGCAGTAGACCTGGTGAAGCAAAAACCATACTGTTTGTCCAAGAGGAGCCTGTGGGCTGTGAAATGCTGAATCGCCTGTGTTGATGAAGGCTTTGGACACTTTGCCAAAGATCGGAAGAAGACTGATAGGGCAGTAATTTGCGGAGTCCGAGGGTTCTCTAGTATTCTTAAATATAGGAATTACAGAGAAAAACTTCCAACAGGCAGGAAAGCAAGAAACAGATAGGCAGAAGTTGTAGAGATTAAAGAGGACAAAGGAGAGTTCAGGGGCACATTTCTTCATGACTATGATTGGGATTCCGTCTCCTCCGCTCGCTTTGTGAGGGTCAAGTTTTGAGATTATGTTAGAGACCAGCGAGGGTGTAATGAGAACATCCTTCAGTTGATGTTTGTTTGTTTGTTCCTGTTTAACGGCCTATCAACATCTAAAGGGTCATTTAAGGCCGGGAACATATGTTTATTTTAAATGACAGTTATTCCCTGGAAACAGGCTCATTTGGAACACAGCACGGTATTTTACCCATAGTTAGGAGGAAATGTTATAGTTTATATGTCTATGTTGAAGCTATATAATAAAGTTAAAGTTTATTAAATAGGTCAGTTTTCTAAAGGAAGGCTAGTATTTTGTCAATGCTGATGTTTTCAAATAAAGATTTTAAGTTCTGTACTTTATAAAACTGTTGACGAATTTTTGCCAGGTAGTTCAATCAATTAGAATATGTTTTATGCTATTATTCACCTGGCATTTAAAGCATTTGGGCAGATCTACTCCTCTTAACAGCCAGAAGTGTGTAAAAAAGGTGTGTCCTATCCTAATTTGTGACAGTATTACCTCTTCCTTTCTGGATTTCCTTAATGCACCTCTCCACTCTCCCAAATTTGGTTTAATTTGGAAGAGTTTTTTGTTCTGACAGGTCGACCAACGTTTTTGCCATTTGAGTTGAATATATCTTTTTATTGCAGGCCTTTGATCTGTGAATGGGACTTCATATTGAAGATATCCTCTCTCAGAGACTCCTTTGCAGTCATGTCCGCTTTCATGTTACCACGAATGCCAATGTGGCTGGGGATCCAACAAAAGACAATATTCTTGGTTTTGTTCATCACGTTTAATCGATTTAAAAGTTTAACGATAATCGGGTTATTAAGATTATTGTTGTTGATGGACAATAGTACAGAGAGTGAATCAGAGAATATAACGAAGCTGTCACTTACATTGTCAGTGATTAGATCAAGTGCCAGCTCAACAGCTGTGGCTTTACCACTAAAAATTGATGCTCCATTGGGTAGACATCTTTTTTTTGTGATGTTATCTAGTAGGGCACAGCATCCACATTTCTCACCTTCTTTCGATCATCTGTGTATACATGTTTATAGGAAGGGAAACTATTGACAATCTTGTTCAGTTCTTCGTAGAAATCAGTAGGGTTGGTCTTTGATTTAGGGAATTTGGTGAGATTTAGCAATACTGTTGGTTGGATGATTTCCCATGGAGGGTTTTCTGAAATGAGTGATTTGTGAATTTGTTCCAGGTTTATATTGGATTCTCTGATGATTTCTTTCATCCTTAGGTAAAATATTTTAATTTTTTTTTTTCCCTATCATAGAGAGGGTGATATAATGGGTTTACAATACAGTCGTAGGCAGGATTGGATGGGCAAGAGAGGATTTTGGTCAAATATTGTAAAGCTAGTTTGTTGCGGCGAATTCATAATGGCGGTTCATTGGCTTCTGCATATAGACTATCAATGGGAGAAGTTCGAAAGGCTCCCAAGGCCAGTCTAAGCCCCTGATGATGAACAGTGTCTAATGACTTTGTATATGACATTCTGGCGGCGCCATATATGTAGCAGCCATAGTCCAATTTCGATCGCACTAATGATCTATATAACTTCAGTAAGGTTTGTCTATCAGCTCCCCAATCTGTGTGGGCAATAACTCACATCAGCTGGATAGCTTTGTTACATTTGTTTTTTAAGTGTTTGATGTGTGGAATAAAGGTGAGCTTTTTATCCAGTATTAGTCCTAAAAATTTATGTTGGTCTACAACGGGAATCTGAATCCCGTCCAGTTTTAACAGAGGATCTGGATGTAATTTTCTAAGCTGGCAAAAGTGCATGCATTTTGTTTTGTTAGTGGAGAACTTAAATCCATTCTTGGTTGACCATTTTTTTATTTTGTCAATGCATTGTTGAAGCTGCCGCTCAATTATGTGGATATACCTTGAGCTGTAGCAGATTAAAAAATCACCGACATACAGTGAGCAATCCACACCTGGGTTTATACAGACAACAATATTGTTGATTTTTAAGTTAAATAATGTTACAGATAAAATACTCCCCTGTGAGACTCCCATTTCCTGTTCCTTGGGGCCCAAGAGGCATGCTCCTACACGGACATTAAATAATCTATTGTTTAAAAAATTATTGATGAAAATAGGTAGTCTTCCCATCAGTCCAGCTTCTTTGAGATTTTTCATGATACCATATCTCCATGTGGTATCGTATGCCTTTTCCAAGTCAAAGAAAATAGCAGTAATATGTTTTTTTTGGATAAAGACATTACTAATAAAAGTTTCCAGTCTTATCAAATGATCCATTGTACTCTGCTGTTTTCGAAAACCACATTGAAGATTGGTTATTGTTTTATTGATTTCAAAAAAACCAAGCTTATCTGTTATTTACCATTCTTTCAAGAGTCTTACATACACAGCTTGTTAGTGCTATGGGTAGGTAATTTGGTTTTACTACAGGAATGACTATGGCTTGTTTCCATATGGCAGGGATATTACCACTGATCCAGATGTCATTAAAAATAGATAGTAAATACTTCAATGATTGATCAGGTAGTTGTTTTAAGAACTCATTTGATATCTCATCTTGTCCCTCAGCTGCGTTATTAGCCTTCTTTAATGAATCCTTCAGTTCATTAATAGAAAAAAGGTTTATTATACTCTTCTTCATTATTACTTTTAAAGTTCAGCTTGATTTTTTCTGATTCCTGTTTAATAGTCTGGAATTTTTACTGTGATTTTTGGATGACGAGTTATTTGCAAGAGAGTCTGCAAGCAGGTTGGCTATATCCTTTTTTTTGGGTTATTTTGTTGTTGTTTATACAGAGGTGCTTGAGTGGGGAACTGATGTTTTTCCCTGAAATTTTCCGCACCATATTCCATATGGTTTTACCTTTGGTGTTATTATTAATTTTGGAAACAAAGCCCTTCCATGACTCCCATTTAGCTTCTTTTATTATTCGGCATGCTTTAGCCTTGCATATTTTAAAATGGTTTAAATTCTGAGCAGTGGGTCGGTGGTTGAATTTTCTTAATGCAGCACGCTGTAGCCTGATAGCCTTTTTACAATCGTCATTAAACCAAGGCCAGTTATACTTAGTTGATGAAGTTGTTTTAGGGATACATTCCTCAGCTATAGAAATAATAGTATCTGTAAAATGAGTGATCGGGTCTCTCTCATGTTTTCCAGGTAGGAGTTTATATTTGAATAATTGTTTGAATTTATTCCAGTTGGCTTTTTTAAGGTTCCAGTGAGGTATTTTTTATATTATTTCAGGGCCAGTATGTTCTAATGTTATTGGGAAGTGGTTGCTTCCACATGTAACCTCATGAACAGTCCAGTCGTAATCCATAAAGATACTTGGATCACTTATAGAAAGATCAATTGCTGAGAATGTGTTTGTAGCAGAGTGAATAAAAGTTGGTTTCTTATTATATATACATAGGTTGTTATTGTTGATAACATTTTCTATTATGATTCCTCTTCTGTTTGTGTCTGAGCATCCCCAACTCGTGTTGTGACTGTTAAAGTCACCTTATAGTAGGAAGAGATGAGGGATCTGGTTAATAAGATTTTCTATTTCTGTTTTGTCTATAGGGTCATTTGGAGGTAGATAAATGGAGCAAACTGTGACAGTCCTATGTAAGGTGGTTTTAATGGCAATTGCCTGTAAATTAGTTTGTAAATTTATCTGGCTTTGTGCTATTTTATTATTGATAAGAATAGATGTTCCTCCGGAAGCTCTATTTGGGTTATTTACAATGTGGTTGTATTCAGAGAAGTTGCGGAGTTTAATACTTTCAGACGGTTTTAAGAAAGTTTCTTGTAAACATATTATTAAAGGACATAGACTGGATATTAGTAGAAGAAGTTTGTTCAGATTGGCTTTTATACCTCAGCAATTCCATTGAATTATTTTACTGGCCATGGTTAAATTTTATGTATTTGATTTGCGTTTATCTTTATGAGAATTGAAATGGTTGTTTTCTACAGGAGGGATACTCTCCATTTCCATGTCTTCTGAATCTACAGATGTGCATCAGTTTTTTTTTTTTGGTGTTTTTCTCCACTATAGTTCTTTGTTTAGAAGAAGATCTCTGTACAGTCTGCTCCTGAGTAGTAGTGACTTTCTTTGGGGGAGGGGACTTAGATTGCTTCTGTAAAGTCAATTTTTTTTGGATAGTTTCCCTCTGGAGAAGAGGTTTTTGTTCTGCCATAGAGGTATTTGATGCTGATGGTCTTTCCATGCTTGAAGGTTCAGTGTTTTTGTCAGGATCAGTGAGTGGATTAATTTCTTTCAAGAAAGTGGGGAGTGTTTCTAGTGTAAGTTTTGATAATTTACTGAGAAGGTGTTTGTAAGAATGGCATTCTTGTTTTTCAAAGTTGTTTGGTTTTGGTTTAGTAACTGATGCATATGATTTAGTGGGGAATAAGCCAGTTGTTTCGACTATCTTTCTAGCTTCAGAGAAGGATATATTACGTGTAAACTTGATAGTGTTGATCTCTTTCTTTTTTCCAGATTATACGTTGTTTGGAGTCTGATGGGTGATCTTCAAAACAACACATATTGCTTTTTTGTTACATTCTTGCCCATGGTGGTCAGAGTCTCTTTCTCCACACATTCTGCATGTTGGAAGTCTCGTGCACCTGTCTTTATGGTGTCCAAAAAGTTGACAATTGAAGCACTGTAGAGGGCTTGGGATGTACTGGTTGACCTTTTCAATGTAAATCCTATTTTTAATTCCTTCCGGACTTTGAGGAGGTTGAAAGTGAATATATATGTGTTTGTTTCGATGACATGTGTTCCTTTTCTAATTTGAATACGTCGTACATTGTGTTTTTAGCTGAGTCTTAATTTCTTTGATAGTGCAGAAGTGAAAGCTCAGTGCTTCTGACTACACCTCTAGATTTGTTCAGCGTTTTGTGTGGATATGCTTTTATCTTTATTTCAGAAAAGGTTTTCATTTTTAAAAGTGCATCAGAATATGATTTTTTTTCTACTTGGACAAGTAGCGTACCATTTTTAAGTTTCTCTACCATCTTTGGTACTATAGCACCAGAAAGTACTTTTTCAATAACAAATGGGGATATCTTTGTTAATTGTTTTTCTTCTAACGACTCCAAAACAATAAACTGAGGAAATTGTTTTGTAATAATAAAGTCACTTTCTGAGTCTGACAGAGATTCTATATGGGGGCGTTTGGAATATTTATTAGACATACTATATAATATATTATTCATTGGAGGGTTATCCCCACCTACCAAACCAGGCTGGAGCCCGTGAATGGGATCTGTCAGGGGAGAGACCCATTTGCTCTGACAGATCAGGGACTTCCCCTCCAATATACTCGATGACACGAGAGACCCGGAGCACCTGTCTCCTCCCCCTGTGCACCGCCCCATAATGTAGGTGCACAGTTGGATGGCTCAAAGCCATGTCTGGGCCTATGTATCTTGCACCGTCGATTGATCCTTAGCCAGCGCCTTCTAACATCTATTCATAGAAAGCTGGTAGTAGTTTTCTTATATATAACTTTCCATGGTCTGGTAGTTTTTGTTTTTTTGGTGGTGGGGAATGTGTATGGTAGGATACATCAGTCTTGGTAGAAAATGATTTTGGAGGGTATGTTTGATAGTAGATGTAAGGGCTTGACCTGACCAGCCGGGTGATCGGATAGGGCCTCTCCAACTGCACGTCTAGCCCAGGTAAGGGCTGAAGTGATGTGTTGCAGGACCATGACCTCTTTGCACCCAGGCCATGGCCTGCACAATCACCAGGATCCCATCCCCAGACGAGACGGGTCACCACCCACGGCCAACAGGTGGCCCCATTAAAAGACTTTTACTCTCTGCAGGGGGGAAGTTGGCGTATTCTGATGCTCCGCCAACAGGGCGACATTCAGTTGAGCATCAGTTCTAGATGGGAAGTCAGGTGTAGATACTCCAGATGGATCCAGTCTCGAATTGGTGGAGAATCTGCGAGCAAAGCATTCAGCCATGTCCGCTGAAGAGGTGAGGACCTCAAATTCATTGATTAGGGGAGGTATTGAGGTCTTACACTTGTTAAGCACGCTTTTACAGAGTCGCCAATAGTCTTTGGTACCAAACTTACAGGATGCTACGCGCTGCTTCATTTTGGCCGCAAACAACCTCTTAGCTTTGTTAAGTATATGACAAGATATTCTACATTCAAGATAAAGCTTAAACTAATGTATAAAAATGTATGTGTGTGTGTGTGTGTGTGTGTGTGTCTGTGTATACTCATTGAAACTAGTTTGATTAAAAGAACCTGACAAAATTTTATTTTCATTTTTATTTCCCAATTTTCAATTAAGATGTTGTTTGTTTATCAACAAACCGTCCAAAGTTCATGTTTGTGTTGCTATTTTGTTCAAGTAGTTTTATTTATAATAATCATCATTTTCAAGAATTATTGTGTTATCTGCAACAAACAAAGTATTCTTCTATCTACATCCATGTGCTTCTTGTAAAACTGAAAAGTATGCTTTATATATATATATATATATATGAAAGTTCAGCCAAAATGTTGTAGGAAAAAGAAATAACATGAATAGTCATAACAACGCTTAAAAGGATGGGCACGTAAGTTGAAACAATTCACAAAAATAATTAAAAAAGCAGGTTATTTACCATTCTGGTATCTTAGGGAAGATGAGATCAAATTTATAGTTGTTGATTCAGTAGTATCTGGTACTTTTGAACAAGTTATGGCAACATCTTCCTTGTGGGTACAATCATGATCACCCCAAAAAAGATTGGGACAAAGATCAAGTTCACTTTCTGATCCAGAACAATTGAGGTTATCAAGCCAAATGGCACCTTCCCCTCGTCCAAATACGTTTGCAATTACTTCTCCAGAACTGGAATGAAAATATTTTAGGGAAAATAAAATTACATTTTAAAAGAGAGTGGCTTTGGAATAGTACTTTGCTTGATACACTTCTCAAAACATGTTTGGAATTTCTTCTTATTTAGGCTGACAACATTTCAACATACAGATTATCTTTTAAAATGATTTATTGAAATTAGAAGTGCAGAAATTTTTCTAAATATTTTTGTTCATGATGCTGATCAGAATTACACGCTATATAACTATTGTAGTTATATTGTTGTTACAACTTGGAAGAAAGCAAAATTTAATAATTCCAAATATCAATAGACAACTCACCATGACTATGTAATTACAGTTAATACACTGACAAAAGAGTGTCTGCAAAACACATATAAATGGTTTGTCAACCATAAAATTTGACGGTAGAGTTATTCTTTGCAAATCTGATCTAGATAATTAAAAGGATGAATCATGAAAGAGTAGCTGAAGGAGTTGATATATATATCAGAATGTTAACATGGAGAGTATAATAGCACTTTATTTGCCTAGCAAAGAAGTGTTACGGAAGTACATATTGATTAGAATTTTAATATGCTGCGTACTTGATGTACTTAATGTTGTGCAAATAGATGAGACCATTTGGTATACTGAACATTTCTATTGTGAATTGATTTTTTTCTTAAGAAATAGCTTTCCATTTTTCTTGTGGATTGCACCAAAAATGATTGGAGAATGGATCAATGAGAAAGTTACATGAACCACAACAACTATATAAAGAAACAAATTGGGCATTTGAACAATTCAATCTGAAGTTGACCAAATTACATAAAACATGTTAATTATAAAAAGAAAACAAAGAAGTGGTATGAATGGCCAAACAATGTTTAATAAGTTGCCACAGTCATTTCATGTATCATCTCATTCCTAGTTTGTCTATAGAAGAAATGTCAAAATCATTAAGACTGAAAATTACCTGTGTCCCATCATTCTACAAATAACTACAGCATCATTGTCATCAAATTCATCATCACAAACAGTTCCCTTGGTCCCATTGCGAGTGATTTCAATTCTTCCACTGAGTTCTGAGGAGCCACCAACAAGTTCAATTCTCACAGCTGCAGAAAAAGTAGCAGAACACAAAAAGAGCGTGAGTCCTGTATAGATTCACTTGTTCATTTAAATATACAGGTTATGGAGGATTGCAATTAGTGGCAAGTATATAAGGGAAATAAAAAAGTAGTATAGATAAACTTTATGCATAAAATCTCTACTACCTTAACAGGGAGGGAATTGTAAAAATTTTGTACTGTATTCCTGAACATCTGTTTCTTCTCGTTGGTAACCTATTGATGGAATCTCTCTCTCTCTCTTTATATATAAATATATATATATATATATATATATATATATTTATTTATATTTAAATTGTAATTTTGTTATTAGAATGGTTTATAAAAGCATAATATCAGTACACAAAAATTTTCATGTTTCAGGATAAAACTGTTCTTCTTCAGGTGATATGTTAAAATAAATGGTACAGAGTTATTCCCTGTATACTCACTCAGTCAGACTTTTCTTTGCTACAAGTGTTCTGGGTCCAACCACATGCTGAAGGTTTGTTTGTTTTGTTTTGCTTTACGGCGTATCAACTCATCTTGGTTCATTTAGCGCCGAATCAATTTATTAAAAATCGAACAAGTTAAGAACAATTTCAAGAAGTTTGTATATTTAACAAATTAATATATATAATAGACTTATAAATTTAGACAAATTCATACATTTGACAAATTTATATATTTAACACATTTTAAATTAATAAAATATTTTATAAAAATGTACATATTTAATCTGGCTGTTTAAATTTTATGGCATATCAACCACCATGGGTAATCTAAAGCCAAATCCAGCCTACATACATTATCTGTATTACATATACAAGATTAGTAAATGCACATTTGGTAGAACCAAGTTTTGGAATATATAGCAAGTTGGTAGAAATACATATATCTATGTGCATGTGAGATAGTATTCAACCAGTCATATTTTTGAGTACATTCAGATTTCTTTTAAGAATTCGAGTATCCTGCTTAGTCTTGTTTCCATAAATACTTTTTTGAAACTACTTGTTTGGTAATACTTCTTTCGCATTCTATTTAAGTTTGTACACTCTAAAAGTATATGATTGACACTTAACCCTTTTTGACAGCTGGTATATATTGGGGATTCTATGCTTTCCAGTAAATGATGGCGCGTGATGTAGGTGTGGCCCTATGTGAAGGCGGATCAGCAAAACCTTTTCTCTTCTATTTCTGTATTGAAGGATCCATTCTCCAATAGTGTGTAGTGGAATGAAGGCCGTCCACTTACTAATTTATATTTTAACGGTCGACTCGACGTAACATTAGTTAAGGTTTGAAGCAAGATTTATGAATGAACAAGAAGGCGAAAGTAAACGGAAAAACAATATATTGAAAAAGGTTACATAGGGTTGAGAAAGCATGCATAAGAAGTTGTAGAGTCCGGTTTCAATGAAAGTTAATGTCAGAGAAGAAAATTAAGAGAATAAAAAATATTTGCGCCACTAATTGCTACCCGCAATTAGTGCGCGAGTGTTTGTGTGAATTAGGAAGGCATGTCTGTCTTGTCTGTCCTCGCCCCGGGACGAAATCCTTTCTCCATATCACGTGTTGTTTCCAGTTTTTAAAGGCTTCGTTTTTGGCGGCAAACAACATCACGTGGAACGACGAGTGAGCATGCGTATATGTGCGTGTGTGTGTGTGGGTATGTGTGTGTGTGTATGTGGGTGTCAATGTATGAGAGCCCACAAGTGGGTTTTATGTTTTGGAGTGTATCTATCCCATTAATTTTGCCACTTTTTAAAAATTATTTTCTTCACTACAGCTTTAAAATCAGTATAAGGAATTTTATTTTTGCTATTTTATCTTTCATTGCTTTCGAGTCTGCCCTGTTATTTCCCTGAATACCTAGATGGCTTGGGATCCAACAAAAGATTATTTCTTTACTTTTAGTTAAATTATACACTGTTTAATACTTGTGTGATTAAAGGATCAGAAATGTTTTTATTTTTTAAAGCACTAAGCACAGATAACAAGGCTGTGAATATTATAAATTTGTTGCGATGGATTGTAGTTATCATATCAAGCACCAAATTAATATCAATTATTTCAGTATTATATATGGAAGTTGTATTTAGTAATCTTTTATGTTTCTTCTGATCTTTAAGTATGACAGCAGATACGACTTTATTTTCATTTTTTGCTCCATCTGTACATACATAAAGGTAGTTTAGATGGTTATTTTTTATGTTGAGTATTTTTGATTGGTATATGATTGGATTAGTTTTGTATTTTGGGTATTTTGTCAGATCAAGAATAACTTTTGGTTGATTTATTATCCAGGGTGGTGTAGAAGATATAGTTGATTCGTGAATTTATGTTGTTTTATCTATTTGGTTCTTTTATATAATTTCTTTAAGCCGTAAACTGAAAGGTTTGATAGCCATTTCTTTTTGCTGTAAAAGCTCTGTGTATTGCAGTTGGAAAATAGTACCGAAAGCTGGATTTAGAAGGCATGATGAAAGTTCAAGGGAATACTGCAGAACGAGTTTTTTCTGTCTCAAGTTAAGAGGTGGTTCATTTGCTTCTGTGTACAAGCTCTTAACAGGAGAGGTGCTATATGCTCCAAGAGCTAATCTAATTCCCTGGTAATGTATCGTATTTAGTTTTTGCAAGTATGTTTTTTTGGCTGCTCCATAAATGAAGCAGCCATAATCAAGTTTTGATCTGATTAAAGTGCGACACAATTTTATTAATATTTCTTTGCTTCCTCCCCAATCAGTATGTCCTATAGTTCTGAGTAATTGTATAGTTTTATTGCATTTCATTCTCAAGTATTTAATATGGGGAATGAAAGAAAGTTTGCAGTCAAAAATGACTCCCAGTTATTTGTAATGATCTACTACTGGGATTTTGGTATTATTGATTTTCATTACTGAGCCAAGGTGGAGTTTACGTAAGTTGCAGAAGTGGACACATTTGGTTTTTTTCTTTTGAAAATGTTAGTCCATTCTCTGTGGTCCATTTGTTTAGCTTATCGCAGCAGATCTGAAATTGTCTTTCAATGTGGTTCATGTTTTTTGCTTTATAACATATCAGGAAATCATTCACATATAAAGCACAGTTTGTTTCTCTGTTTAGGTTTTTTACAATATTGTTTATTTTTATATTAAATAACGTAACAGACAATATACTACCTTGAGGTACACCAATTTCTTGTTCCTTTTCTTTAGAGAAGATATTTCCTATTTGGACCTTAAATTTTCTATCTTCTAGGAAGTTTTCTATCTTCTAGGAAGTTTTTAATAAATACCGGCATTCTACCCCCTAGCCCAAGGTTTTTGAGGTTTCTTACTATACCGTATTTCCAGGTTGTATCGTATGCCTTTTCTAGACCAAAGAAGACAGCCACTAGATGTTCTTTTTTAATAGAAGCCTCTCTAATAAATGTTTCTAATATGATCAAATGATCTATTGTGCTTCTTTGGCTTCTAAAACCCGATTGATATTCGGTTATTAATTTGTTCTTTTCTAGGTACCATGTCAATCTGGCATTGATCATCCACTCTAGTGTTTTGCACACACAACTGCTAAGAGCAATGGGCCTGTAATTTTTGCATTTTTAGGTCTTTGAATGGTTTTTGTATCAGTATATCTGTGCTTTGTTTCCATATTTTAGGGATGTTCTTGCTGTTCCATGTTATTGTATATTTGTAGGAGATATTTTTGTGAGGTTTTTGATAATTCTTTTAGGAATTGATAATGAATCTTATCTGATCCAAAAGCAGTATTGTGAGCCTTGTTAAGAGATTCTTTTAGTTCTATAAAAGAAAAAAGCTGGTTGTATGTTTTCGTATTTTTGTTTTGAAATTTTATTTTTACTTTTTCTGCTCTGGCTTTGATGGTTTAGAAGTTTTTACTTCAGTTTTTAGTGAGTTTTGTGAGAAAGTTTCGGCAAGATGATTTGCTATATCTTTCTTGTCAGTTATTTTCAGATTATTGTGAATGAGCTGTTTTGTGGAAGTATTGTTATTTTTGCCTGCTATTTTTTGGATCATCTGCCATACTTCTTTTGGTTTCATGTTATTGTTTATTTTGGCCAAGTAATTTTTCCATGCATTTCGTTTGGAGTCTTTAATGATCGTTCGGGCTTTGGCTCTGCTATTTTTGAATGTGTTTAAGTTTTCTTTTGTTGGATTTATTTTGAATTTCTTTAATGCTTATCTGTGTAGTCTTACAGCTTTTTGGCATTCTTTGTTGAACCATGGTTTATAATATTTTAATGAGGTTGAGCTTTTTGGTATATATTTTTCAGCTATATTTACTAGTGTGTTCGTAAAATATAAAATGTCTTCCTCTTTGTCTTTATTTGCTTCTGGGGTTAATTCAGCAAGGCATGATGTTTTAAAACCATCCCAATTCACCTTTTTCAGATTCCAGTTGGGAGTTCTTTTATTTAATTTATTAATCTTGTTTTCTTATAGAATTGGAAAGTGGTCACTTCCACATGTATCATCATGCACTTCCCAGTTGTAATCTAAAAACAGGTTAGGGTCACATATTGTTAAATCAATTGTAGAGTATGTGCCTGTTGCTGGGTGCAAATATGTATTTGTGTTATTATTATATATGCACAACTGGTGCTTATTTAATATTGATTCTATTATTTTGCCCTTTTTTTCTTACTTCCCCAGATCTTGTTATGGCTATTGAAGTCACCCATTATAATGAAAGGTCTTGGTAATTGCTTTATTAAATTATCTAACTCTGATTCTTTTAGTTCTTGGCTTGGAGGAATATACAATGAATAAACTGTTACTGTTTTATGGAGGGTTGCTGGTATTGCGGCTGCTTGTAGACTTGTGTTTAGTTTGATTTCCCTGTGTGGGATATTATTGTTTATGATCACTGATGACCCACTAGAAGGTCTATCAATGTGATGTTTGATATAATTGTATGAATGATAGTTTCTAATTTTAATGGTATTGCTGCTTTTGAGGTGAGTCTCTTGAAGGCATATGATTGCTGGGCATTATTTAGTGATTAGCAATAACAATTCTGAATAAGTGGCCCTTAATCCTCTGATGTTTCATTGATTAAATTATTTTCCATTTAGATTTAATTTTGAGATTTATGGGGTTTTTTGTTTCGCTTATTTGTGGAGTTTTATTTTCAATCTCCATTTCTTCAGGTTCCTCGGATTTGTTTGGTGTAATCATCAGGGTGGATTGTGTTATTCATTTATGTGTTTTTTTTTAAATAGCATTATCTTTTGTTTTATTTTCAATCATGCCTTTGTTAGAATCTGGAATTCGGCTTGATGATTTTGGTGTTTTTCACTTGTACATTCAGCCGTTGTCCTGGAACTCTTTTTGGGCAGTTCTACATCGTTATCAATATTTACTTTTGTTTTCGTACTAGACTCGGTTGGTCTTGTTTCTGCTGAATACATTTTTTTAGGTTTTCTTGGAATGTTGGCCATTCTCTTGTATTCAAATTTACTTATTTTTCAATAAGTTTTTTGTAGTTATCTATTGAAGTGGTGTCCTGAGGTTTTTGATTTGGCACATGTTTTTGTCCCCATATAGCATTCAACAATTTTTCTAGCTTCTGGGAAAGGGAAATTATTTCCTTTTCTTTCTTGTAGACATCACAGGTCCTTGAAAATGCAGGATGTCCTTCATGGCCGTTTGCACATTTTATATTTTTGCACTCACTCTCTGTGTGGTTTGAGCCATGTTCACCACACTTCCTACACACTTGTCATCCTCCGCAAACATCAGAGGGGAGCTGGTATAAAATGCTCTACTCTTTCTATTGTATAGCCAATTCTGATATCTTTTGGTATGGATGGTTTATCAAAAGTGAGTATATATTTGTGTGTATAACATTGTTGTTTCGTCTGATGGTAATTCTCTTATGTTCCTTTACACTCTGATTTTTAATGCTGTCTTGATTTCCTCTGGTGTTGCTATTGAAAGCTCTCTGCTTCTTATAACACCTTTTGAAGTATTTAATCTAGTGTGTGGATACACTCTGCATTTGATGTTGTGAAATGTATCCATTTTGAGAAAATTATCTGCATGTTTCTTCATTTGACTTCCACTAGCAGGTTACCACTACTAAGATTTTTTAACATTTTTCAGATTTGACCTACTTGATATAACTTTTTTAAATTAAAAAAGGAGACAATTGGTCTAATTTAATTTCATCCAGTGATTTGATAATAATGAATCTTGAATAGTCTACATCAATTTCAGAATCTGAGTCGGATAAATACCTCTTAGATTTTTTAAGGAAAGAAGCCATAATTGGGTTTTGATTTTCATTGGTCCAATGCTCCACCACCCACCACGGAGTCCAACTAGGGTTGGGAATAAACCAAAAGGGAAACCCAGTCGCCTTGGCTAAGATGAGGATACAATACCAATATACTTGTGTCAAGAATAAAATTCCAATCCTCTGCCAAATTCTGGGTTTATTACTCAATAATATAACAGGAGTCATCAGTCTTTTTCTAACACAATTGACCCTCAGCCCCCGCCTTCTAGCACATATAAGATGAAGGGTTGGAAAGTGTTCTGCAAAAGTAGATTGGATAATTCAGTCAGGACAAAAAGAAATATATATGAGCTAGAGCATGTCGAGACCAGCTGATTGATTAGATCGGGCCCAATCCGACCACCCATCTAGCCCAGGTAGGTGCCAAAGTGGTGTGTTGCAGATCATGACCACTTTTCACTTGGATCACGACCTGCTCAAACACCAGGATCCCGTCCCCAGACATTATGAGTCGCCACCAACGGCCAACAGGTGGCCTCCTTGGGGGACTTTTACCCCCTGCAGAGGTGCAGTTGGTGTATTCTGAAGCCCTGCTAACAGAGCAACATGGTGAAGGATTGTATGCAAGGACGCCAAGTGAGGTCAGACAGTCGAGTGCTGAAGTCTCACCATAAAATCAGATGCTTGAGATGCAATAAACTTGGACATGTATCATTAAGATGCCAGAGAAATGCTCAAGGAGAGGAGACAGCGTCAGTCTCCGCCTTGAGCAAGTGAAAACCAAGAAATTGCTTGCCCTAAAAGTACTTGTGGATGGACGAGAGTGCACAGCTCTAGTGGATTCCGGCTGCTCGCAGATGCTGGTAAGCAAAGCTGTGTGTCGCCATTGGAGACAAAAGGAAGTAGGAGTACTGACTTTGAAGTGCCGGGAGCATGGTAGAATAAAACTGGAAGTTAGGCAGGTTCAGCCCGTGAACATTGAGATCTTAGTTGTGTATGGATGATTGTTGGGTTTTGACCTCCTTCTTGGCACTGACACAATCAAAGAGCTAGGAGGCATTTGCCTAACCAAATTGGGTGAAGCATACTTTGGAGACCTGAATCGATGTGCAACCATTTCTACTGATGAGCCCAATTTCAGTGTGATGCTCAATGAAAGGCAACAAGTGTGGACTGCGTCATGAAATTGCATGAGTGGTCCCCTCGCCTAGCAAGCTGACAAATAACATACAAGAGTACATCATGCCAGACCATGCCCGGGATGTGTACGAAAAAGAACTTTTACTATGGCAGTGTAATGGATGGTTGTTGCCATACCCCAAGGAGGAACTTGGTCCACCCAAGAGTCTAATTCCCTTGATGGCAATCATGCAAGAACACAAGTAAAAGGTCTGGCTATTACTCGACTACTGAAAATTGAATGGATTTGTGAAAGCATTTACTGTTGATGCCGAAGTGTGAGCACAAAAGCTCAGAGAATGGCGACAACAAGGAGTTGATGTGTTACTTTTAGATCTGTGACATGCCTACTTACAAATCCACATTGACAAGAAGCTGTGGCCATTCCAAACGGTCATTCTTAAGGGCAATCGGTTCTGCCTTACATGATTGGGTTTCAACCTAAATGTGGCACCACTCATCATGAAAGCTGTCATCAATGCTATAACGTCCCAAGATCATGTAATCAAAAGTGCCACATTGGCTTACGTTGACAACATTTTTATCAATGAGAGCCTGGTTTCTGCAGCCCGCGTGCAACAACTCTTTTCAGATTATGGCCTAGTCTGTTAAGACCCAAAATGATTAGGAGACGAAACTAGGGTCTTGGCCTGCATGTGCGAGGAGAGAACAGTGCTTTCCAATGGACGGCAGTTTTGGAATGACACGGTGCATGTGTCAGTGGCAAAAGCAAGGCTCTCACATGTGAGAAATTTTGGTTTCTTGTCCAAGACAAAAAACGCATAAAAAGAGCCAACTCCTGTTTCGGAGTCAGTTTGGTGTTGGCGATTCGTGAAGGCTACACAGGTGTTTGGGAGACAGTACTTTGTTTATGGTGCACAGAGAACGGAGTCCCAAGTGAAGCAGTGTTACAGGTTTTTGGTAGAGCAGCTGGGAGAACAGATCCAAGTAGTCATTAATTTCTTTACCAACCACACTTTGTCAAACAAATACTTCAATCTCCAAGGTAAGAAGTATTCTTTCTTTTAACCCTTTGCACTATTTGTAGGACTGTGTGCATGTGTGTGTGTGTGTGTGTGTATATATATATATACATACATACATATACACTTATTAAATTATATACGCTTCAAGATACCATTTATTGCAGGGAATATTAGTACATTTATTATTGTTTGTTATTTTGTATAACAATAACTTCTAGGAGTCTTTCCTTGCCTTGGGTGTTGTACACTATTTTAATATTAGCAACTAATATTAATATTCATAGAATCCACAGGCCTTCACAAGAATGGCATAAGCAAATTATTATTAAATTGGAAGTTAAAAACGAAGAAATGCAAAATGAGATAAAAAAGGAAAATAACTGAACACATATTGGAATTAATATTTTCCAATAGAAGAGCCACCATTGTTCAAGCAAATTTGCAATATTTCATGGAAACTTTGAAAAACATTATGATACATTTTAGGTGCTGTCAAACATGATTTTTTAAAATGGAATTCTTCCAGTCCTAAAGTGTTTCAGATTTTCTGGTATAAACCACAAAATGGGGCTAAAAAATCTGTCAGGGTAGGATATCCAGTGATGGTACTGCTGAAAGCACTGATCCTGTTCTTTCAGGCCATTTATTTGGTAATGCGCTATTGAGCATTTGTTTAACGATATGTGCCAATGTGTAATTGTCTTCTTGTGATTAAATATCAGTCAGCAAAATATTTTTATATGATTTTGATTTTTTTTATTTTGAATTTTAAATTGAATGTATTCCAGTTTTTTTTTATAACAATGTGGTTTATTCATAGTAGCAATATGTATTTGCTGAAAGTTCTTAAAAAATGTGCTATACTGGGATTTAGGAATTAAAAAATGCTTCTTCCTGAAGCCCTTAATCATCATTTTCCTATCCTGAGTCATTACAGGTTGCTACACAGAGTCAAAATGTGGCAAGTGGGGTTGACCATTCTGTAGAAATGAAGTCAGCATATTTTGAAGCCTCAGCTGACAGATAGCAGAAGCACCAGACAAATAGTGGAACACAAAGGAACAAATCAAGTAAAACTGCATGTTGACTAGATTTATAAAGTAAATGAGTATGGAAGTCCCCTGCTTGAGTAAGAAACTTAGGAATGGAAAAATTTTAAGTCTGAACATCAGTAACATTAGAATGCTTAAGCCACTTGATGGGATGACCTTTAAAATTGCCAAACAAAAAGATGTCTGCAGATTAATGTATAGAGAGATCTATTTCTATACTGCCAGAAATTTTCTCAAATATATTACAGTCCTGAGAAGAAGGGTATTGATAAAGAAAGAAGAGATAACTAACAGAGTGAAATAATGAAAGCTGAAAGCATATAAAAGAAACATCTGGGGACGCAAGAGACAATCTCCTGTCATTGGAAGATTTCATAGATATATATGCATGGCCTCAGTGTCTATATATCAGAAGCTTCTCAATAAAAAGGAAGATACTTTGAAACAGAATTCATTGGTAGTGATAGAATAATATTAAATAATTATCACAATTTGTCAGTTTGGCCCGAACATGGCTACTACTAATGTATACTATGGCCTCAGGACTGTGCATCAGAAATATATTCAGGTACACCAACCCATGCACGTGTATTTAAAAATAGAAGCAAATGATTTGTAATTCTTTATTTATAACCAGAATATATAAAATTTATAGCATATAGTGCCATGTTGCACATGGATGGGTGTCCCTGCATGAACCTCTGGTGGGCAACCCTGAGGCCACATTATGCTGCAGACTGTGACAGTCTCCATATGCTGCATACAGCGACCAACTGATTCTACTCTAGACCTCTCTCTTAATAAACTCACTATGAATACACACAATCAAAATAGCAAATCTAAACCAGCTAATCAAAAAACACTCAAACTTGTCAGCATCTCCTTCACAAACATACAAGGTATATGTATTAACTTTTACAGTGTAGAATCATTCCTTCAAATAAACTCACCTGACATCTTAGCTGTCTATGAAACTAACCTTGACTCTTCTATCCCCTCTTCTGAGTTTACATTCCTGGTTTATATCAGTGAACATCTCCCTCTAGCTAGGATGATCTCTCTTGAATCCTTAAATCATTCTTTCATATGTTTCCATCTCTCACTTCTAATCTCGGTTAGCTATCTTTTCTTTCTCTACCACTCCTCATCTCCCAACTGTTCAGTACTTGACAGCATCTCCAATCATATTGATAATGCTCACCATGCCAAGTGGCTGGAAAACTGTCACCGATCTTGCTGGTGTCCACACCATGAATTTTTTAATCATTCAGTCTCTTACGCAAGTGGTGGATTTCCCCATGTATTTCTCGAATAACCCTAATGGAAGTGACTCACTGCTTGACCTCTGTTTCACTTCCATCCCTGACACTTGCAATGTCAAACAGCTCTGCCCTCTCGAAAACTCTGATCATGTGGTGGTTTTCGTTAACATCTCCTTCCACTCCCACTCCACCCAAGAAACTCAGACCAGCAGAATATTCTACTGCTACCAAAGAGCAGACTGGGACTTGTTTCATGATTTCCTGTGTGACATCCCTTGGAATAATCTTTTTAGTCTTCTCGTTGAAGACTGTGCATCCAAGGTCTCCTCTTGGGTTAAGGCTAGCATTAATGCTTTCATCCCAGCCAAGAAGTTGCGGATTAAATCCCATTCATCCTCCTCATTCTCAACCACTTCCTCAGTCGCCATTGCCCACTGGAATCACTTCTTCCAGCCTTATAGAAGCCATGCATCAGACCAATACAGGTGCCTTTTTGCCTCTGCTCGTAATGAGTGCAAAAAGACACTTAATGAAGCTAAGATGCTGTTTGCTGCCAGAATGAAGCAACATATAGTATCCTGTAAGTTTGGCTCCAAAGACTATTAGTGGCTCTGTAAAAGTGTGTTTAACAACAGTAAACCCTCAATACACCCACTAATCAATGAATGTGAGGTCCTCACCTCTTCAGCAGACAAAGCTGAATGCTTTGCTAGCAGATTCTCCACCAATTTGACACTGGATTCGTCTGGAGTATCTACACCTGACTTCCCACCTAAATCTGAGGCTCAACTGAATGACATCCACATTACCCCCTCGCTGGTCTCTAACATAATCTCAAAGCTTGACTCTCATAAAGCAAGCAGAGGTGACAGAATCCCAATCATAGTTTTGAAGATATGTGCCCCTGAACTCTCCTCTGTCCTCTCTAAACTCTACAACTACTGTCTATCTGCTTCCTGCTTTCCTGCCTGTTGGAAGTCTTACTCTGTAGTTTGTATATTTAAGAGTACTGGAGAACCCTTGGACCCAGCTAATTACCACTCTATCAGCCTCCTACTAATTTTTGGCAAAGTGTTCGAAGCTATTATCAACTCTGAAGTGGCTCAGCATCTCAGAGCCCACAGACTCTTCTTGAACAAACAGTATGGTTTTTGCTTCACCAGGTCTACTGCTGATATGCTAATGACCACCACTGACTATATATACCAGGCTCTCGACAAGAATGGTGAAGCTCGAACTGTTGCCCTAGATATCTCTAAAGCATTTGACAGAGTCGGGCATGCTGGCTTTCGATGCAAGCTGTGAAGCTATGGTATAACTGGACAATTGTTTGAAATGAAATGGCTCATAAATTTTAATGCTTCCAAAATGAAGCTGCTATCTATTAACCATCACAGACAATTGCTCCTACCTACCATTAGCATGGTTCCTGAAAGCAAAACACTACGCCTCCTTGGCCTAACACTCTCAGCAGACCTCAAGTAGAATGACTATATCAAATCCATAGCTAAATTTGCTGCTAAGATGGTTGGTTCACTGTGCAGGGCCTGGAAGATTTTCCCATCTGAATCCATCCTGCACAAATATAAATCTACCATCTGCCCATATATTGAATACTGCTGCCAAATCTAGTCAGGTGCACCTACTATTCACCTGGAGGTTCTTGACAAAATCCAACAGAGAATCTGTAATGTGATTGATACCAACTTGGCAACTCGGTTGCAGTCGCTCTCTCACAGGCGTGATGTAGCTTCCCTGTGCTTCTTCTACAAATACTTTCATGGCTTCTGCTCCAATGAACTTAGCTCACTGGTGCCCTATGTATGAATATATACATGAGCTACTACACTAGGTCCCATCCTTCTACAGTGACACCAATAAAATGTAACTGCAATTTCTACTCTAAAAGATTCTTTTCTCGCACTTCCCACCTGTAGAATTTCCTTCCATATACTTGCTTTCTCATCAGCTACAATCTCCAGGAATTTAAATGTAAGGTCAATAGACATCTCCTATCTCACTCTCACATCCTTTCTCTCAGGCTCTTTTCTCCATCCACCGCACCCCCATTACACCAGTATTCTCATCCGTCTATTACCCTCCTCCTGATATCCTCTATAACCTACCTCTCTTTCTCATCACTTTTCCCTATGTAACCCCCTACACAACAGTGGCAGTAAAACTGCCTTGCTTGGGGTGAAATGATTATATATATATATATTTATATATATATATAAGAATTAATAAATATACGTGTCCATATAAACTGATGCATAAAAATATTATTCAGTTGTAAATAAAACAGTGTTCAATGTAATATAAACAAAGCTATTAATTATATATTAATAAATATACATATTGTCCAACATCAGTATATTTCCTGCTGAATACCTCTCTTAAAAATCAAAAAGATGAAGAAATTAATATGACTTAATCAGAAAAAAATGCTGGCTTACCATTTTGGCCTTTTGAACATTTAATTGCAACATCTTCAGAGTGTTGACAGTTATGTGTTCCCCAAGAAAGATTAGGACACATTTCAAGATCATATTCTGAACCAGTACAACTGAGATCATCAAGCCAGATGGTACCTTCCCCATCTCCAAATGTATTTGGAATTACTTTGCCAATGCTAAAATGAAATTAAAAAGAATACATTATGGTGTTAAGAACTGTAAGTTCTTGGTCTGAATTATTTTTGAAAATTTGAATTAATAACAAAAATTGATTTTGAAATCACTTCTTGAATTAGCTGACATGTTTTGACTGCATCCTCATAAAAGAAATTTAATCTTAATTTTTAAAATTATTATGAATTTGAATGCATAAAAAATATCTCAAGGACTATTTTTATATGATTAAAGTTGATTTGAATGAGACTAAAACAATGATTTTGAAGTTGTGTTGATAGGATATGAAAGAGGCTACATACAAAATATGAAAAGTGATCACCCAGCCTGGTACACATTACATTTTATGGGATGAGGTCCTGATAGTAGGGAGGATCATTTAAGGAGTAAGAGAGTTGGATGATGTAACATATATCAGATTGTTAATATGTTGGGTTAAAGGGGCAAATACAAATTAAAAAGATAATGGTGCAGGGACTTCTTTAATATAGAAATGCATTGTTAGGCCACTCTAGACTTATCATATTTTATTATCAACTGGATGCAACTCTTGCTGTTAAAATAGACCTAACTGGATACTCTTAATTTTTATGATAATTCATTTTTTCTTTTGAAAATGGTTAAATTAAGTATTGAAAAATTAAACCTGATGAAGAGTGGAGAATGGAATTGCTAAAATATTTTCCTGACAAAAGTAAGCAAAATGATCTAAGTCTTCAAACAATATTCTTGCAGTCATTATTTACAATATCTAATTTCTTGTTTATCCAAAGAAAAAATATTTAAAAATAATAAAATTCAAAATTACCTGTGCCCCATCATTACACAAATCACATTTGCATCATTGTTATCAAAGTCATCATCACAGACAGTTCCTTTTTCTCCTACACGAGTGATTTCAATTCTTCCACTGATTTCTGATGAGCCATTAACAAGCTGGATTCTGATGGCTGCAGAGAAAAAGATTCAACACAGAACGAGAGTGAAACCTGTGAAAATTGATGCATGCTTTTAAACATATGTACTGGAAAATTGTAATTTTTTTTTTTATCCAGGTTGCAAAAACAGAAAGAAATAACAAACATAGGGAGATATTGTAAAAGAAAATCTTGACCACCTTAGAAATAACAATGAGAATGAAACTGAAAAAATGATATTTTGAATTGTTATCTTTCTAGTATTGTATTGCTAACAATATACCTTATATTGTTGGAATATAAACATACAAGAAGAATTGGTAGTACATTTCTGGAGAAGCTTAAACTAAGCAACTGTGTGTGTGTGTGTGTGTGTGTATATATATATATATATATATATATATATGATTTCTACAAATTCTGATATAACTAAAAATATATCTTTTTATCACCCAGCATGCATCTGTCTTGCATTGTGTTCATGCTCCAGGTGAGCAGAAAAACATCTTATGTTAACTGAAACTCTTGTTGAAGGAGCGCATGAGCACCACTTTTTGATATCACTCCATGCAGTAACCCAAGGGCTAGTCATTTTTCAGTTCATGGACAACAATCAAACAAGAAAGCTGCTTTCTTTCTGCCTGGGCTCTATGGCTCCTTTTAATCTTGATTCCTTAAAATGACTTCTGGACATTTTAACTCATGCATTTCATGAATATTTACACAGTCTACATGTTCATGCAGAGGTTGAATATAAAATGATTTTGTCCACCTCTCACTTCTTTTTGCCTCTATTTTAACTTTTCTGAGTTTGGCTATAACAAAGTTACAAACAACTTTCCTAGTTGACTAACAAATTTTTGTGTTGTTTTGTCCTAATTTTAATAGCATCTCTTTTTGTCACAATTTCAATATTCCTTTGTGGAAATATTTTTCTCTTTCCATGTGTACACTTCCTATTATTTTTTAAAAAGATCAAGTCTATCAGACACCTCTATATGCTGCTTTTAGGTATGGTAGTGACAAATTTCAGCTATAAGCATTTTATAGTTACTTCACCTCGGAATATTAACAAAAATTATGCTGTTGTATATACATTTTATGATAGAAAACTGTTTCATATATATTTATAGGGTTGAATGGAGATATTTTTCAACATGAGCTTCATCTTCCTCACCTCCAAACTGAGCTTGATTTTGGTGCCCTTCATAGGAGATCATGCTTTAGTTCATCTTTTCTTTCTATCCTGATGTATAATCCGTGGTTGTAAGCCCTGCCCCTTTACCTCAATCAGATTAACTACTTATCTCCATAGTAGTGGATGTCAGTATGGGGATATTTAATTTAAATATATTTTTTATATATATTCGTCCGGCCTTTTCCCAAGAATTTTATTGTTCATTCATGCAATTATTCCAGAGATATTTTCCTCCATTGTAGGATATTTAATTAAATCACAATGTGTGGGTAGAATTTCACTATGACAGTATTTCAAAAAATTAATTAGATTTGTTCCATGGAATTAAAGTGTATCATATTGTTTCAAACAAGCATTTCTGTTTGGTTGTTGATGTCTTTTCTACTGGCATCGTATGTCCACATTCAGCAGAATTTTTTTTCTTTTTTTAAAAAGAAATTCATGCAGATACCATTTCCTGTAGCAATAAAGCTTTTCTACTTTTCTACACATGCATGAACTACCAATCATTTTTGTACAAGCAAAAATAATAAGTTTTATAAGATTTTTTTTTCTTTTTAGGACTACTTAGCATCTTCAAATATCCATGTCCCGAACACTGACCTTGAAACAGTGAATGACTTAGCCAAGTCAAATGCATTGCAGTCACATAAACAGAAACACACCAGTCACAACATCATCTTTAAAAGCATCAGATTTACAAATTCAAACTGTGACCAAATCTAGCCATCATTTAAGTGCTAAAGGATTTTTATATCTTAATTTGGGATCTGTTTTTCAAGCTCATATATTTTGCAAAATAAATTTTTCATTTTTCTAATACAGGAACGACTTTTTGTGCTATTGAATGGATATTGTTTTAGTCATCTAGTAATTTTCTATATATATTGCAAGAATATTTCTGTTTATATTTTAGTTTGCATAAAATATGGTCCTGCATTTCTAGTATATCAACAAAAAGCAAGATAAAAATGACTCCTCAGAGCTGGTTTGAGAACCTGTTTAAAAGGGGAGATGTGTTGGGATGCAGAATGCACTTATATTCCTTTGGTAGAGGTAAGACTGGTGGATCACATGACAGGGGCTTTGAGACATCATTCCATACAGTGACCCAAACAATAGTCATTTTTCAGCTCATGGACAACCCAATTATAAGGTTGCTTTCTTTTATACTTTGCTTTGCTCTTTGAATATGTGAGATATAGTTCTTTATGTGGAATGCTTGTATATATGCCTATGTATAGTTTGGTGTATGTCATAGTATATAAAAGTCAGTCTTAGAACAAAGCATGTTTGTCATTCTTTTTCCTTTTAGCCATTTCATTCTATTACATTTGTGAGCTTCGGAGTCATTATATTATAGATATGACAATGCCCATAATTGGTGGTAGCAGGTCCATGTGGAGAGAGAAAATAGTGAAATAAATGTCTACAAATGTGGCTATCTTAAACTAATGATAGGATATTAAAGGAGACCAATGTAGAGCAGGAAATGGTTAGAAAACTATGTTTTGGAGGAAGCGAAAGTAGGCAGATAAGGAGATTGGAACTGTGTGCTTTAAGCCTGTGCTTCATTTAGCAAAGCATTTAATTGATAATCATCTTGTATAATTTTCTGAAAATAAACACTTCATTCCCAATGGTTATCAGCATTTTAAATGGAATCTATCAAATAATTTCAAATTTATTAACTAAACTACTTAGTATTTTTAGAGAGAAGAGAGATACTGTTCCTCAATATAAATAAGAAAGTTTGTACCAGGTTTGGATGTCTCTGCAGTGATATTTGAAGTTAGGTTCAATTATAAATTCCCAAATTACGGGAGAGAGCACGTGGGCTTTCTGCACAAGAAGTCTGGCAAGAATTAATATAAGGTTGTCATTTGGATGTTGCATCTTAAGCTGGTACAGTGTATTCCTGTCTGTCAAGCTGAAAAACAGAATTGATTTCATTTTGTCTCAGTTGCTGGTCCCAGATGGACAACTGTGTTGGGCATCTTACAATCAACCACTGCTTTTTATATATTTGGTAACATTTTTATTTACAGAAAGTATTATCTAAAATCACATCATCAAGAATTTTAAGATGGCTTATGAATACTAATGGCATTTAATTTTCATATCAACTGTATTAAAAGAAATTCTATGCTGATATTTTCTCTTATCACTGCTTCAAATATATATATATATATATATATACACACACACACACACAGATATATTGCCAATCATTATACTATAGCTGTGCATTGTCACCCATTTTTACCATGGAAATGCATTGTTAATTAATTTAATTTATGAAATGTATGGATACAATTGTGAACTTTTTTGACAAACTTCTACTAAAATATTTGTAAATTTCTAATTTTTCAGCAATATTTCGTATCTGTTGCTTTTCGGCTTTGATTGTAAATGATTTTTTTATCTATATGTTGGTTTCAATCAAATGAAGAAAGAAATATTTATTATTATAAGTTGAGTTAAGCTGGTCAACACTTTCTATCCTAGACCTAGCTAGTAGATTCACGACCCATTCTCTCATTACAATTTGTCCATTCGCCACAAGAACTCATCCATCACCATTAAATCTAACATATACCACATCTTCTAGGAGGCCTAAAAAAAACATGGCATAAAAATGTTCTTTTATATACAATTATATTTTGCTTTATTTATTTTTTTATTTTTTAACAAAAAATATATCTAAAAATATAATGATATCAATATGAAAGGGGAGGGGAAGAACCAAAAAACAAACTAAAATATAGAAAAACATTCAAACTAAAAATAACAAATATTATTAGGACTCATCCACCCAACAAAACTAAGAGGGGACCACTGTATTTTTCTGATAGGCAGGATCAAGAAAAACACTTACTAACCAAGAGGGAAAGATAAAATAAATAACAAAATGGGAAAATCAAAGACTGAAGTAGTCAAGATAAATTGGTGGCCAAAAACAAACTGGGGAGTTTGGGAATCTTGATGTGGATCATAACAAAAGAGAATGCCTGGAACAGGCTAGGCACAACACTTACTGCCATTAACTAGGCAAACAAAGAGAGTCTATCTTAATCAGAAAAGGCTTCACAAGAAACAACTTCATTGTAATAAAGGTGTCTTAAAAATGAAAATCAAAATGCTATTCACATGAACAAAGCTCGCTACATTTACTCACCTTTCACTGAAATCTCAAAATGTCAAATGCTTTCTATTGTGTCAGATCTACAGCCTGGGCCCAAAGAAACCAATCAGATTCTGATAAGAATATCATTCATACTGCAAGTTTCCCTCCAATCATGATATCCAAATCCCCATTCTTGCCACAGCTAGCAATATGAGAATCACTAGCTATTTCACCCCAGAATACAGGGGCAACACATTATCACACACATATGTGAGATCAATGGACATGAGATGGTCAGATGTAATATGAACCATCAACTAACTGAAATACTCCTAGAAAGAGTGCACCTGAGAACAATGGAAGAAGGCAAGTAAGCTATTTCCTCTAAACCAATGTCAAACCTGATGACAGCTGACAAACTTACTCAGCCTCCTCTAAAGGCCACATAATTGAGAAATAGAATATTCTGAATCAATCACCAGGTAAGAGAAAACTCAGGGTTTTTAAACCCCCCACATTCAAGCTGGCAAACTTCATAAACATTTTTCAAGTAGGTTCCCCTATTCTCATACTGGGCAAGAATCTGCAGGAGTCAGGAGCCCAATAGACTTTACTAGACTGCCTTTGTTGATATCAAACGTAATTTGTCCATCTGTGACTATACCACTGATGTCCATTGGGTAAGTCAGTTTTAGAACCCTCTATAAAGAGATAAGGAGAACCTCTGGAATAATTTCTTAAGTTCAGGCCATTTGATCTGAGTCATCCTGACAAGTGATCCCAAAATTTAATGTTATCCTCAGTGTTCCGTATTATGGGGATCACTCTGGGGGTATTGACTAAATTTCTTGGGTCCTCCATTGACTACTGGTCAACAAAGGTAAACATGAAAAGAAGGCCCTTCTGTAATAGAAATAGTCCTTCTTGAGAGGATGCCTGTCAGTGTGACGTATTTTATAACCACTGTTGAGTTTTTTTTTTTTCCTTCTTTTGGAAATGGTTGGGGAAGATGGAAGATGAAGCCTTAAAAAGGGAGGAGGAGAAAGCTGCTTGCCTTACCTACATGGCTTTTACTGGTAAAACAGGAATGAATTTAGTTTTGGTTTCTATCAAGCCCTTTTTCAACATGCTTTGACCTGATTTCTTATGCATCTTTGGTAATTTTTCTACTTCCTCTTCTTCCTTTCTCCTCACCTTTTTAATGACGAGGACCTACGTAGAGGCATCTTCACCTTCTCAGGCTGCTGCTCTTGTTAGAGCTCCTCATGCTGCTGTTGTTAGAGCTACTCTAACAGTATCTGAAGTTTCTGCTCCATCTTCTGCTGTTCTTTCTTTTGTAGCTGTTTATATGGTAGCTACATTTGTTGTTGTTGCTGCTCCTGCTGCCGTGGGCACTGTTAATGCTACTACTGCTGTGGCTTCTTCAGGGTTGCAGCCTTTTTAGGTGGAACATCTGCTAGGAAGATGAGGTTGGTGCCTTAGCTCAGTACTGCTGTCCTTTCAGTTGAGGACCACTGCAAATTTTCCCAACTAAGGCTGATTAGATTTTGAGTTTTAACATCAGTTGTTAGCAGAGAAATCATCTTGGTGGTCAATGCATCCAAAGCAGCTGAAATGGTCAGTAGCTCATAGCACAAAATGTATTGTTGATACTGTAACTGGATTCCTAACATAGAACAGTTTCCTTTTTTTGTGGTTGAAGAGATTCTGCCATAATAATGTGTTTTCCACCTCAGATCTTGTCATAAAGAAATAATTCCAAAATATGGTATTGCCAAACAATGAGAAACAAATCACAATAACAACCAACAATACTGGACAGAACAAACATCAACAAAGCATCATTTACTTGCCACATGCAATATCATAAAGGATACAATCCAATGAAAATGATCAAATTAAGGAATAATTGCAAAGCACTTTCCACTGACAATTTATAGGCTGGTTCACAGTTTCATCTGACGTAAACCTCA
This sequence comes from Ascarosepion bandense, assembly GCA_037127315.1. NCBI lineage: Eukaryota > Metazoa > Mollusca > Cephalopoda > Sepiida > Sepiidae > Ascarosepion > Ascarosepion bandense. The sequence goes on from JBBBDQ010000451.1 coordinate 250,085, forward strand.
TCTGTCTTAACTTGAATATATACTGCTATGTTTGGTTATCCGAACTTGCTTTTGCATATCAATGCTTATACTTAGTTTATGAACTTTTAGCCATATTACTGTTAATTTAACTCATTACTGTTACTTAACTTTAAGTTTCTAATAAAGAATAAGAAAAGGAAAAGGACAGAACAAAAATAATACTAATCAAATAGTGTATGCAGGTGTGTATAATATATATATATATATATATATATATATATATATATATATATATATGTATTATACACACCTGCACACACTCTTTGATAAGTATTATTTTTGTTGTCCTTTTCCTTTTCTAATTGTTTATTGGTAACTATATATATATATATATATATATATATATATATATATATATATATGCAACACAAAAGTGTGCAAAGTCATTCCAATATAATGCACTAATAATTTGATATTTTATTCTCCATCAATGATTCATATTTATTACTTGTGACCTATATAAAAAATGAAGGGTTCATGGTGAACTCAAGTTTGATTATATAATAATACACCAACACTTCCTGGTATTGTAATAGTAATAATAATAATAATAATACTGAATATAAGTCTTATAAGACAGTATTTATAAAAAAATAATAAACAGCAGATAAGTTAGACACATTCTCAAAATCATAACCAAGGGTCTATTCTTTACTGCCAGCAAAAACTGGTCATATACAGGAGGTGATAGCTCTCTAAAGGCTTATGGTCATGACCTTACACCAGAAACATATATTCCACTCACTAAAATGGTGATTTTCTAAGCACAGCTTAGATGTGGCACAAGCCTGAAAGTATGGGACACCCAGTGAAGATTGAACTTACTACTCAGTTGTAACAATTCTAGTGAGACAAGCTTGATAATAATTACACCACCTCAAGTTGCCCCCACTCACTAGAATGCACATATTAGAATTTTACCATGCCTTCTCCTTCTATATGCCTTATCTTTTCGGAACGTAGGTGATCATGGTTCTCCACGTCTCCCTATCCCTGGTGGCTCTTAACACACTTTCTCCTGTTACACCACACAACCCTCATTCCGTCATCTACCTGATCAGGTTCTTCAAATATGTTATTTGCTGCTCTCCCCTGTCTCTTTTTCCCCTCTGTCTGGCATGTTAGTATCAGGTACTCCAAGCCCTCCTTCCTCAATGCATGTCCCAAGAACTTCAGCTGTCTCTTCCTGATGCTCAGTATTAATATTCTTTACATTTCCATCCTTTCCAAAACCTCATCATTGCTCACATGCTCGATCCATGATATTCTCAGCATCCTTCTGTAGAACCACATTTCAGTTGCTTCAAGTTTTTCTTTCATCTTCAATGAGATTGTCCAGCATTCACTGTCATATTGGAGAACTGACATCACATAGCAATCCAGTACTCTCTTCTTTGTTTCTAGTAAAATTGTCCTGTTTCTTAATACTTTACTCAACTTCTGGAATGCTTCCTCCGCCAGGTCAATTCGCCTTCAGATCTCTGTGTTGCACTTTCCGTCTTCTGTTAGAACACTTCCCAGGTATTTAAATTTTTGTACCTGCTTGAATTTAGTATCCCCACTGGTATTTGGCATATTGGGCTGCCCTTTTTACTGATGACCATGCATTCGGTTTTCTTGCAGTTTATTTGTAGTCCTTTCTTGTCACTCTCTTCAGCTACCTTCTGTAGGAGGTCTTGTAGTTTCTTTTCTGTGTCTGCTATTTGGTAATAAATAAATGAAAGTATAAGAAGGTGGCCCAACTTTAAAGAAATTAATTCAGAATAATTAATTCTAAATTTTTTTAAAAATATCAAAAATGTATTCACAATGGTCAACAAAAGAGATTAAAATATTTATTCACAATGTTGTGAGCTTTAAAAAAGTTAGATATTGCTTCCCTTTTTGTGCTTGTACTAGTAGTAGCCATATCTTATAAAATATGTAGGTTGGAAAAATTTGTGACATATTTGGTTTCAATTTTTTCTTAGAAATAAGTGATAGAAAAAGAGAATCCGTGGTAATACATCAAGACAAAACATAAAAAACTGACAGTGACCAGGACAGAAAAACAGACAGAGAGAGAGAGAGTCCCAGATAGAAAAAGCCTATATATATATATATGTACATAAAAATAGATAAAGAAAATAAAAAAAATAAAAATAAAGGAATGAAAGAGATACACATATTGAGAAAGGAATATAGGTATGATTTTTCTCATCCCTGAATTTATCAAAGCACAGGAGAAATCTCTTGAACATTTCAAATACAGTGCATATTAATACAAAACAGCCTACTTTGACCATGAGGTGAACTCTTGTACATTTCAACAAGTAATATCAGTTTGATATACCACTACAATAACAAAACAATAATGAAGTGTTCTTGGTTTTAGATCAAAGCAAAATGGCAAAATGAAATACATTACTCATTTAATTTCTCCTAATTTAGAAGTTAGAGGTTACAATGAGTTTTTTTTTAAAGCAGTCTCTTGATCAGTGATTTTCACTCATTGATGTTAGTCACTGGTCGCATTCTGGAGGTGGTCGCTCACTAAAGGTAAATTAACATATGCAAATCATCTGTGTATAGAAAAACGGTCATTAATAGCAGGTGGTTGCTGACAAAGAGGGTCACATAAAGCAGGTTCCACTGTATATTTCACAGATTTATATTTGCATCTGCAAATATTCAACTATAAGTTGCCTCATTTTCTGGATGTGAACAAGACTATTAACTCAGTAGGGGGATTTAGTCATTGTATTCTAATCATTACAAACAGGTTAGGAAGAGTTTGTGTATCAATTTGGGGATGGTTCGATGACAAAAAATATCTCCCACTTTCTTCCAAACATAAGAAAAATGAATCGGCCAATATTTAATAACAACAAGTAAAATAACATCAACAGACTAAATAATACTTGGAAGAATGAGAATATCAATAGAAACACTTCCTGAATTAATCAGAAAAAACAGTTTACTTACAATTTTGGTCTATCGAGGAAGATGGGGTCGTACTTCTGATTGTATTTACTACACCAAGACATTTAATGGCAACATCCTCACTGTGTCTACAGTTATGCTTTCCCCAAGAAAGATTGGAACAATTTTGAAGTTCAACTTCTGAGCCAGTACAATTGAGGTCATCTAGCCAGATAGCACCTTGCCCTTGTCCAAATGTATTTAGAATAACTTCTCCAGAACTGAAATGAAAAGTTATTTAAAAAAACAAAAAAACTACATTACATAGGTGATAAGTGAAAAAATTTTGGCCAAACCCTTCTCTAAAAAATCTGACAAAATTGGCAGAATTTATTCTGGAACTCCTTTCATTTAAGCTGATAATTCTAAAAACTTTCCATTTATAAACAATTTTTAAAACAATTGTTAAAATTAAAATTGTAAAAATTGTTTCAAATGCTATTAATACTGAAGTTGATCAAGATTGTTCCATAACAATAGTTATTGCTATCATTTTGTTAGGAGATGAAAGTAGGCAGCATCTATCATTAAAAAAAGGACTTCCTGTTGGAGTACATGTGTGGCAAAATATGGTATTTATACCAGACTATGGTCACTATAACAGAAAATTCTAAAGTTTAGATATACAAGTTGTATAGTGGAAAGCAGCACATCACAGAGCCAAGTTTGTATTCCAGTATTGCTGGGTCCATTTAGATGCAAATACCCTTGGGTGTGGTATGAATCCCTCTCCTTCCACAGCTATATATTAAATAGTAGGGTAGACTTAGCTTTCTATCTGTGGCTGACAATTTTTGTAGAAGAAGGATCTGGTAATACTGCAATGTAAGCACACGAAACATTCTTCATAATAAACATGGGATGCAATAAAATTATTCTAAATCAGATGGAAACTGGAGAAGTAACCCATGTATTATATTAAGATTTTTTTAATAATAATTTTACCCCAAGCAAGCAGTACTGCCACTGGTCCACAGAGTAAGTACAATAGTAAGGATACAGGATAAAAGTGATACGAATGTCCAAACAATTTTACTAATGTAAAATGTTGCAGTCATTGCATCCATAATCTTATTTATTATTTCTCTAAAGAAAACATATGAAAATATTAAAAGTTAAAATCACCTGTATCCCATCATATGACAAATAACTTTTGCATCATTGTTATCAAAGTGGTCATCACAGACAGTTCCTCTGACTCCTTTACGAGTGATTTCAATTCTTCCACTGATTTCTGATAAGCCACCAATAAGCTGGATTCTGAGGGCTGCAGAAAAAAAGATGTAACAAAGTGAGTGAAACCTGTGAAAATTAACACATTTTTTTCACTAATTTTCCCTAAGCAAGGCAATGAAGTCACTAAAACACAAGGGGTTACTGTGTGCAAAAGAATAAGAGAAAGAAAAAAACATTATAGTAAATAACAATTGACATTGCGTTGAAATTTTTGAAGATTAAATTTGGCTGGAGAGCAAGAAGTTTCACAGGTGAGACATGCAAGTGAAGCAACTGTTAGTGAAGAGCTTATAGTTACATTTAGTCAATTCAATAGTAAAATGATGAGACTTTGTTTCTAATCTAGTCAGTTAAGTATCACACATGAAATACGCCATTATTTTCTGTGGTAGACTCGTAGCCAATCAAAGCCATAAAACACAATCTGTCTCGCTATTTAACCTATAGTTGGATAAAGAATCAACTGTGCTTATATTCATAAAGTCTAGAGTCTAGATAACATAAAGGAAAGTTCATCAGAGCAATTACAATGAAAGTATTTCAAGAAGAAGCACAGGGAAGCTATGAGTTAAGAGGTGGTATGCTGACTTTAAACACAGTTGAAAACGCAAATGATACTGAACGATCAAGCCACCCAAAATCAGCAGTTGTTCTGGAAAGCACCAAAAAAAATCCATGAACTCATTTTGGCTGATTGTAAATTGATGTTGCATAACATAGTACAGAAGTTGAACATATCAGAAGGCAACATATTCACCATCCTGGTGAATATTTGTCAATGAGAATGGTGTGTTCAAAGTGGGTGCTGTATTTGCTAACAGTTGATCAAAAACAATAACGTATGAACAATTCAGAGTATTGTTTGCAACTGTTTCAATGCAACAATAAGTAAATTTGTATAAATATATGACAATAGATGAAACATGGATCCACCACTTCACTCTGGAGCCAAATTTGAAAGCCATCCAAAGCAACCAAAGATGCAAACATCAGCATGCAAGGTTTTGGCCTCTGTATTTTGGGATGTTTAAGGTATTCTGTTCATCAATTACTTTGAGAAAGAATGAACCATCAATAGTGGATTTTATATAGCAGTAGTGGGGCCAGATCTAGAGAATAGGGTCTATGCGGAAGCAATTCAAAGTGCAATTCATGTAGTTTTGCCATCGTTGCAATTGACTTGTGACACGGTGCATTGACTTGGTAAAAGATCACTTTTTTCTTCTTCATTTCTGGCCATTTTTTGGCAATTTCTTCCTTCAAACACACAAATAATGATCATAATGAGCTCATTCATGGCTGTCAGACAATTTCTGTGGCCATATCAACCCCTTGTTTATTATGTGTGACAGACAGGAAATGTCTAGGAGGAAGCCAATTCACCTTGACAGATCAAGGCTACAAAGTTAGTATACTCACACTATGATGAAGCAATGACTGTTTAACTTCCTAAGCTTCAATTTTCAAGTTAATTTCTTGTCCAGGAATAGTTTAAAACAATAGTCCCTTCCTAGCAGGATTGACCTTACAGCCACTACTCGATGAATCAGCTTTTTCTAGTATTTATAGGAGTCTAAATCAGAGATTGGCATGACTAGCAAGTTGATCAGATTGGGTCTCTCCAGCCAACCACTATTCAAGGTAAAGGCCAAAGTGATGTGTTGAGATTCAGAAGTTAAAATATTACTCTTCCTTAAGCCCTTAAGATTCCAATCAACAGGCATCAAGGGTCACCATTCATGACTAACAGTTGGCCTCATAGTGGGGGTCTTTTTACAGAGATGCAGTCGGTGTATTCTTTAACTCTAACTGACAGGGTATTATGTAGCAGAGACACTAGACTAATGATAGAACACAAACAAACAATTCAAGTAAAGAAGCAAGTTGATCAGAATTATTAGGTAAATAAATAGAAAAATCTACTTTGAGTTTGAATTCCAGTTGAATTCATTGCATTCTTTTCTACATTTAATATAAAAATACTCTTGGGAAAGGTAAAAATCCATTGATTCCTTTTTCAGCTATGAGTTAAATAGCAGGAAAGATTGGGTTCTATAGCCATGGTTGGCAACAAAGTCTATTACAGAAAATAATGGCAGCCTACTGCAAGAAGATTTTCTGCCCAGTCAATTGTGTTTCTTTTTTAGACATAATCACCCAAGTGTGTCTCATGTATGGCACTTAACTGACTGACAGACAGACTATTTGAGTAAGAGACTTTGGAAAAACTGGTAGTCTTAATACCAGATACACCAGTACTAGTCGAATGTTTGTCCCTTGATATGATGACCATGAAAATCATCGGATGATTGCATAGAGAGATCTATTTCTATACTGCTAGAAATTTTCTCAAATATATTGCAGTCCTGAGAAGAAGGGGAGTAATATAGAAAGAAGAGATAACTAACAGAGTGAAATAACAAAAGCTGAAAGCACATGAAAGAAACATCTGGGGATTCAAGATACAATCTCCTGCCATTGGAAGATTTTCATAGATACAGACACTGAGGCCATGCATATATATGTCAGAAACTTCTCAATAAAAAGGAAGATACCTTGAAAAAGAATTCATTGATAGTGACAGAAGAATATTAAATAATTATCAACATTTGTCAGCTTGGCCCAGGCATGGCTACAACTAATGCATAATATAGCCTCAGGATTGCCCACCAGAAATATACTCTGGTACACCAACCCATTCACATATACTTAAAAATAGGCAGAGAGGATTTGTAATTCTTTATTTATGACCAGGATATATAAAATTTATAGCATATATATAATCCAACTTTCAGATGGCTGGTATTAATTTTAAGTGATTTTCAAGATGAGAAGAGATTTTTCTAATATTGGAGAATATATTTGTTTTGTTGGGTAAAGTAAGTAAAATGTTAACAAGTAAAAAATACAAATACAAAAATCACTAAGTGCAAAATTCTTTTGTTGAGAGAACCAATCAAAATTTATCTAAGTTAGTTATATAATTCGAGTTAAAATCTTTGTCAATGGGCTTTGACGATATGCAACCCTAGGTCAAATACAGCCTTGAGAATTTCCTGTGTACTGATTACAAGTACAGCTGGTACTAACAGTAAAAGGAAGTGGGTTTTCATCCCATTTCTCATGAAGTTGAAATGTTAAATGCAATTGTTTTCATTTGTAGCAGATAATACAGAGTTATACAGTGACAGAAATAGAAACCCTATACATAACTTTTCCGCCCAGGTCTCGATGCCTGTTTAACAAAACCAAGGTTTAAGAATAAATTCATTAGTTTGGACACCATGTTTGGAATGAGAAGGTTAGAAAGAGATAAGTTGGTGGAAGTGATTTGAATGGCAGTTTGAATAATAAAGTTGAACTGAAATGCATGTGCTTCTAAAAGCCAACTGAGTAAAACCCAACATTGTTACTGATTTAATTTTAAAAAAGCCAGCCAACTGATATCTCTTTTTTGTCACTTACTATTACTTGCTTGTAATCTTGTAATTATTTGATATATATAAATATATATAAATCTATACATTTCAACCATTTCAACCAAACATAGCTACAACAATGTCGTTGAGGACGAGTGACAACAGGAGAAGAAACAAAAGCAAATAAATGAGAACAGATGACGACAAAATTGACGAGAACAAGCTGCAATAAGTCAACAAGAACAAGTGACAATGAAGTTGACAAGAATGAGTGACAACAAGTCAACAGGACCAAGTTACAAAGAAGTTGACGAGAACAAGCAGTAACAAGTTGGCAGTATCAGCTAAGATGCTCTTCAGTCATTTCCTTTAATTCTCGCTTCTGTGGTTGCATTCGCTGAGACAAATTATTCTTTTTCATTGAATTTTCAGAGTTTTGTAGATAGTCAATAGTTAGCATGGCAGACTATGAGTCTGTAGGATTGGAAAGGGATGAGTTAGAAGAAGAAGTGAAAGAGTGGGAACACACTGCTGATCTGAGAGAGATACTGGAAGAACCACAGGCACCCACATTTGGAGGGGACCATAAGGAATTAAGAAATTGGATGTTGTTGGTCCACAAGTCCCAGGTAGCTTTTAGACTTAAGAATCTTGAGACCATATATATGGCATGGAATGCTGCAACAGAAGTATTGAGGACACTTCTCAAACTAACTTAGTTGAAAGATGAGATCCCCCAAAAGATTTGCGGACTGGAGTTGATAAGCTGGCCAAAATAGCATTCTCCGAAGGAGTGTGGGCAAATGCAGTTATGCAAGTCTTCTTTGCTGATTTGTAAGTAGAGGCACTCAGGGAGGAGCGTATTCACTACGATGTATTAAAGGAAAGGGCCCTTGAATTTATTGGCTGTGATAGCCCTAGCAAAAGATAGCACTGGAGTCTGGTGGAGGGCCAGGAGTAAAGAGCCAGAGCAGAGTTTGATTCGTAAAGGTGTTTTTTGATGATCTTCAAAAGAGAGTGAAAGGTTTAGTAAAAAAGATTCTGGAAGAAAGTATAGGTTTTATGAACCCATGCTGGGTAGATACAGCTTGGACCTGTGATCAAAGGCTACAGGTTGATAAGATGTCCAATGAAGCAGGAAAGGCCTCCCCAACTTCAATGATATCAACACTTGTAGAAGGTGTAGTGAAAAGGGGCACAGAGCTAGATGGTATGGGCTTGACAGAGGCACCCTGCCATCTTGAATCAAGAAGGAACCTGAAGAATGGAACAATGTAAGAAGGATCACCCCTCTAGTAAGAAGGAGAATGGCCCTTATCATAGCAACTAGAAAAATATGCTGGCCATGTGGCCATGAGGTTCATTTGGCAAAAAATTGCTTTATGAGGAGGTGCTGGTACTGTAAAAGATCAGGGCACCTAAAGAAAAGGTGTTATCAGTGAAGGGGGATGAGTGAAATAAGTAGTGTCTGTTTTCAGTCACCCGGATGGAAGGGGTTAAAGTGGGATACTTGTATGGATGACCCAGGAGATGTGCTACTGCCGTCACCCATGGCTGGTTGGTGTGAGAGCCAAGGCACTAGAACAAAAAAGAAGACAGCTAGGGTGTCTCACTTTTTGGTAGGAGGAGAAGAACTTCATTATGAGATATTAATGGGGACTAGACATAGCCAGATGGAAAAAAAACTAGCTACTAAAAGAAAACTTAACCTCATTGAAAATGACCAGGGCAGTGGTCAGAAGATCCCTGAGATTGGAGAAGAATCAAGGGAGGAGGAGAAAGAAGACGAGCTATACTCTCCTCGCTCTGAGATGAGCTGAGAGAAAAGAATGGGCCAGAAGTTGGACCAGAAGTAACCCCTAAGGAAAAGTTAGAAGGAACAGACAACAAAGAAGAGAGTAAATCAGAGGTTGAACCCAAATTAACTCAGAAACACAGACTAAATGAAGCAAAGAAGCCCAAGACTCCATAAGATGATAAGGTAATAAAAACTGATGTGGCTGGGTTATCTACCCTTTCATCCCCAAAGAGAGCTTGTTTTTACAGACTGGAAAGTATGGCTAACAAGTCATGAGGAGCAAAGAAATTTAACTGTCAATTCCATTGTCAGGCAGCATAGTATTTACGTTATTTGAGCTATTGTCTTTATCTTTTTTGCCATTTGTACGATGTTTCAGCCGTTGTACATTCTGACCTTCTTAAGGTGCTAAGAATTTTGAACCAAACCCTTTATTACCATCACTGGGGTATATGATCTTCATTCCTTGTGTAGTAGTGCCTCTTTTAATAGTCATGAGTTATCTCTCTCTAACCCTGTAAGTTACTTGTTCACCACTGCTGTAGCATGGTACTGAACTCACAACTCTTTGGGTTAATGTTTATATCTACTTAAGGACAAGAACAACTGGGACTTATAAACCTAATGTTCAGTAAGCCTATTTTACTATAGTTGATATTGCAATTTTTTGATGTTAATGGTTTTCTTTAATATTTTTTACCAGAGCTCATATTGCAATTTTGACACACTAATGATTTTCTCTGCCACTCCATATTACTGGTTCCCATATTGCGTTCATGTCTATGCTTGGTTGGCTACAGAGATTTTTGTAGCCTAGCATATATGCTGATTTCTTAAGTTTATATAGCTTTCAGTGGTGTTCTCTATCTATTTCAACTTCATCTCATAGGGGGCGGTGATCTCCTTTCTCCCTCCATATGTAGTCAGCTTCACCAGATTTTCCTATCTCCCCTTCTGTTAGGCCTTGCAATGTTTTTCTAGCCTTACCTTAAGGGGGGGTGCCTGTTACTCCTTTATATTTTTTCCACAGCTACATGGAATGGCATACACACAGTCCCAAGTTATGTCCTCCTCTCTTGGAGGTCTAACTTGGGAGAGGTACCTGGGAAGTATAGAACCACTTCTGAAGATCATCCTGATGTTATATGGATCACAGATCCTTTCTACTTTCTCTGATAACCTCTTGACATAGGGTAGACAGACTGAGGCTGTTTTCTGAGGCTTGTTATTTTCATGCACCCTCCCTTCCATGTATGTTAGAGTTGTTGTCATGTAATAATCGATAACTGTTGGATAATTGTTTCATCGTATGGGTAGTGGCAGCTGAAGTTGAGGCATTGTCCAGTGAATGTTGGTTTGTGGTATACAGATATTTTGAAACCCACCTGTGTTTGAGTTATTAGCGCCTCCAGGAATGCGAACAATAAAAATGTCTGCAGCCTTCAACATCAAGCAAAAGTCATTAGTGGCAACACATAGTCATACGAACAGGAAATGTTCAGTATAAGCAGTACCCTACAACAGAAGCTAGAATGTGTAAAAATGATGCCTTGAAAACATGTACCTCACTGAGTCTTATTTATGAGACCAGTGAACACAGACTGTGTATACTCAGATTATTTAAAGTTAATAGAAGGGGGTTGAGGAATATTGCCAGGTCGAGATATTAACTGATACAGTATTGCCACAAGCAATCAGTATAACTGAGGGAGTTTGGACAGTGGTCACTAAGAAACCCATTGATCACTCCAGGATGTGTGAAGGAGAACCCACTAGGACCCTGAGGGTGAAGCCACACTTAGCCCAGATAAAATTGACATGTCCATGACTCTGCCCTCATATTACCAGGCTGAAGAGAAATTTGAAGAAAACACAATAACAAATTTTCTTGGCAAAATGTTAAATAACTGCACACAGAGCTAGTAATGAATAAATAGCCTAAGTTCATGATAGAGTGAATACTGGAGTTATTAAAGCCAATTGATAAAATTAATATGAATCAGATAAAAAACAAATTATAATCTTTGCAAAAAGAAGACATGAATTGGAAGAATAGTAAATAATTTTGGTAAACTAGTCTGTGGAAAGCAGTACTTTATTAGTCATTGTTGTGGTGGTAGTAGTAATATGGAAAATAATGAAATACAGAGAGAAACAGAATAACAAGGCCTCAGTAAGCGTAAAACAGATAGAGAAGGGAATGCTGTCTGGCAATCCACATCTGAAATGAGCAGAACCAGCAGGGGAGGATGAGTTCCAAATGAACCTGATGACAGGAGCTGAAGAAGAACTGACTCCTGTTAAGAAGTCACTGAAACCTCTTCTTGCAGAAAGGAGGTTGGTAATAAAAAAGAAATAAGCCCTAAGAGACACATACATGACCACATCCACACACGCATCTGAAAAAAAAAAGAAGATAAAAGGACTTGTTATTATTCTTGCCAAAAGGGGTGTAAACCCTATGTGCTATTAAAGAGATTGTGGCCATATAAAAAAAAATTTCATGTTATTTTATGAAATTAAACGAAAGAACATGTTTACGATAATGCATGAAATTAAAAGAAAGACATTTTAGCTTATTGTATGAAATTATAAAAAAAGAATATATTTGCATTTGCATAGAATTAAGAAACAGGACACTTCTATTATGCATGGAAAGTGACTTCTTGTTAGTAGTGTGTAAAACAAACACAGTAAATGCAAGTTTGAATGGAAATAATTTCTTTTTCCGGGGTGGGGTAGAGCCTGACAGTTAATACACATGCTAAATAATGTAACCAATAGTTGGGAGGTAATGTTGGAAGTGATGTAACCCTATTTTCAGATAGCTGATACTAATTTTAAATGATTTTCAAAATGAAAAGAAACTTCTCTAAAATTGGAGAATACAATTATTTTTGTAGCTGAAAGATTAACAAGTAGAAAATACAGGAATCACTGAGTACAAAATTCTTTTGTTGAGAGAAGCAAGCAAAATTTATCAATGTTAGTTACCTAATTCTAGTCAAATTATTTGTCATTGAGTTTTCAAGATATGTGACCCTAGGTCAAAATACGGCTTTGAAAATTTCCTGTGTACTGATTACCAGACAGCTGGTATGAACAGGCTGACAATAACAGAATGGGGGTTTTCTACCCCTTCCCCTGGAAGTTGAAATGTTAAATATAATTGTTTTAATTTTGAGCTGGTAATACAGAGTTATACAGTGACAGAAATAGCAAACCTATACATAACTTTCTACTCCAGTCTGGGTGCCTGTATAACAAAACCAGGGTGCAAGAATAAATTAGTTCGGATCCCGTGGTTAAAATGAGAAGGTTAGAAAGAGATAATTTAGACGAAATGGACATGCTGCTAAAAGCCAATTGAATAAAACCAAACTCAGAAATCATTGTTACTGATTTAATTTTAAAAAAACAGCCAACTGATAACTATGTTTTTACTTGTAATCTTGTAATTATTTGACATACGTAAATATATATCAATCTGTGTCATTCTGGTTTTCATCATCGACCAATCCCTTGAATGTCTGGACCAGCCTCATCAAGTGATAATAAGCAATACGGCTTTGGATAATCAGAGATCATCATAACCTACGCAAAATTGACCAAAGGGCAGGAACATTGGCTAGACACAGACAGGGGTCATGTTATATATATATGTATGCATGAGAATTAATAAATATACATATTCATATAAACTGATGCATAAAAATAATATTCAGTTGTAAATAAAACAGTGTTCAATGTAATATAAACAAAGCTATTAATTATATATTAATAAATATACATATTATCCAACATCAGTATATTTCCTATGGAGGAATATAGAGGAATTAATATGACTTAATCAGAAAAAACTGCTGGCTTACCATTTTGGTCTGTGTCTTTAAAACATTTAACTGCAACATCTTCATGATGTTCACAGTTATGTGTTCCCCAAGAAAGATTAGGACACATTTCAAGATCATATTCTGAACCAGTACAGTTGAGGTTATCAAGCCAGATGACACCTACTCCATCTCCAAATGTATTTGGAATTAGTTCTCCAATGCTAAAATGAAAATTTAAAAAAATACATCATGGTGTTAAGGACTGTAAGTTCTTGGTCTGAATTATTTTTGAAAATTTGAATTAATCACAAAAATTGATTTTGAAATCACTTCTTGAATTAGCTGACATGTTTTGACTGCATCCTCATAAAAGAAATCTAATCTTAATTTTTAAAATTATTATGAATTTGAATGCATAAAAAATATCTCAAGGACTATTTTTATATGATTAAAGTTGATTTGAATTAGACTAAAACAATGATTTTGAAGTTGTGTTGATAGGATATGGAAGAGGCTACATACAAAATATGAGAAGTGATCAACCAGCCTGGTACATATTACATTTTAAGGAGTAAGAGAGCTGAATGATGTGTCATATATCAGACTGTTAATATGTTGGGTTAGAGGGGCAAATACAAATTAAAAAGATAATGGTGCAGGGACTTCTTTTACATAGAAATGCATTGTTAGGCCACTCTAGAATTATCATATTTATATTATGAACGAGATGCAACACCCCAAATTCTTGCACCACCAGACAGCTCTGCCCTCTCGGAAATTCTGACCACGCCGTAGTTTCTGTCAACATCTCATTCCACTCCACCCCTACCCAAGAAACCCAGACCAACAGAATATCCTACTGCTATCAAAGAGCAGATGGGATTTGTTCCGTGACTTCCTCTGCGACGTCCCTTGGAACAATGTTTTTAGTCTTCCCATCGAAGAGTGTGCATCAGAGGTCTCCACCTGGGTTAAGGCTGGCATCGATGCTTTCATCCCTGCCAGGAAATTTCAGCTTAAATCCCATTCATCTCCCTGATTCTCGCCCACTTGCTCGGTCGCCATTGCCCACTGGAATCCCTTCTTCCGGCTTTATTGTAGCCACACGTCGAACCAAAACAGGCGCCTTTTCGCCTCAGCTCGTAATAAGTGTAAAAAGATATTTAACGAAGCTAAGATGCTGTTTGCTGCCAGAATGAAGCAGCGCATAGCATCCTCTAAGTTCAGTACCAAAGCCTACTGGCGCCTCTGTAAAAGCATGCTTGAGTAAGTCCTCAATACTCCCACTAATCAACGAGTTTAAAATCCTCACCTCCTCAGCGGACAAGGCTGAATGCTTTGCCCGTAGATTCTCGACCAATTCGAGTCTGGATTCATCTGGAATCCATACACCTGATTTCCCATCTAGAACTGAGGCCCAATTGAATGACGTCCACATCACGTCCTCGCTGATTTCTAGCATAATCTCAAAACTGGACCCTCACAAAGCGAGTGGTGGGGATGGAATCCCAATCATAGTCTTGAAGAATTGTGCCCCTGAACTCTTCTCTATCCTTTCTTAGCTCTACAACCTCTGCCTATCTTCCTCCTGCTTTCCTGCCTGTTGGAAGTCTTCTTCTGTGGTTCCAATATTCAAGAACACTGGTGAACCCTCAGACCCCGCAAATTACCGCCCTATCAGCCTTCTTCTGATCTTCAGCAAAGTGTTCGAAGCCATTATCAATGCCGAGGTCGTTCAGCATCTCACAGCCCACGGGCTCCTCTCGGACAAACAGTATGGATTCCGCTTCACCAGGTCTACTGCTGATATGCTAACGACCATCACTGAGTATATATACCAGGCTCTCAACAAGAATGGTGAAGCCCGAACCGTCACCTTGGATATCTCTAAAGCATTTGACAGAGTATGGCATGCCGGCCTTCTACAGAAACTGCGCAACTATGGCATAACTGGACTTTTGTTGGACTTAATCCAGTCATTCCTCTCTAACCACACACTGAAGTTGGTATTAAATGGACATGCCTCCCAGAACTACCCTACAAACGCGGGTGTCACCCAAGGCTCTATCCTAGGTCCTACGCTCTATCTAAACTACATCAATGATCTCCCCGATGCCATAAGATCACAAGTAGGCATGTACGATGATGATACCACAGTTTACTCTCACCTTGATCAAAAATCTGGTGTTGGTGACAAGGTGAACCTCGCTGCCGAGCTTGAAAAGGACCTCCAATCCATGGTGGATTGGAGTAAGAAATGGCTCGTGAAATTCAATTCTTCCAAAACAAAGCTGCTGTCAATTAACCACAACAGGCAACCGCACCTCCCTCCCATTGGCATAGAACAAGCTTGCCTCCCAAAGAGTAAAACACTACGCCTGCTTGGCCTGACACTCTCAGCAGACCTCAAGTGGAATGACTACGTCGAATCCATTGCTAAATCCACTGCTATGAAAGTCGGCCCTCTGTGCAGGGCCTGGAAATTCTTTCCGTCTGAATCTATCCTGCACTTATATAAATCTACCATCCGCCCATGTATTGAGTACTGCTGCCACATCTGGTTGGGTGCCCCTGCTATTCTCCTCGGGGTTCTTGACAAAATACAGCAAAGAATCTGTAATGTGATTGATACCAACTTGGCTGACCGCCTGCAGTCACTCTCTCACCAGCGTGACGTGGCTTCCCTGTGCCTCTTCTATAAATCATGGCTTCTGCTCTGACAAACTTAAATCACTGGTGCCCCCTAGATGTGAATTTGCACGAGATACTAGATTGGCAACTAGGTCCCACCCTTTTACAGTGAAACCGATGAAATGTAACCGCAATTTCTACTCCAACAGCTTCTTTTCTCACACTTCCCACCTGTGGAATTCCCTACCGCATGCTTGCTTCCGCGACGGCTACAACCGCCAGGAGTTTAAATGTAAGGTCAATAGACACCTTCTAACACACTAACTCACACCCACTCTCTCCAACTCTCTCCCTATGTACATCCTAACTCGTCTATCATCCTCCTTCTGACATTTCCTATGCCCAATCCCTCTATGTAACCCCCTGCGCTATAGTGGCAGTGGAATGCCTTGCTTGGGGTGACACAATTAAAAAAAAAACAAAAAACTCATGCTGTCAAAATAGACCTAACCAGATACTCTTAATTTTTTTGATAATTCATTTTTTCTTTTGAAAATGGATAAATTAAATATTGAAGGATTAAACCTGATGAGGAGTGGAGACTGGAATCGCTAAAATATTTTCTTGACAAAAGTAAGCATATTTAAAAATGATGTAGTCTTTAAACAATGTTGTTTCAGTCAGTAATTACAATATGTAATTTCTTGTTTATCCAAAGAAAAAATATGTAAAAATATTAAAATTCAAAATTACCTGTGCCCCATCATTCTACAAATAACATTTGCATCGTTGTTATCAAATTCATCATCACAGACACTTCCTTTTTCTTCTATACGAGTGATTTCAATTCTTCCACTGATTTCTGATGAGCCATTAACAAGCTGGATTCTGATGGCTGCAGAGAAAAAGATACAACACAGAACGAGAGTGAGACATGTGAAACTTGATGCATGTATTTAAACATAGATACTGGAGACTTGGAATTGTTTATTTTTATCCAGGTTGCAAAAACAGAAAGAAATAACAAACATCGGGAGATATTGTAAAAGAAAATTTTGACCACCTTAGAAATAACAATGAGAAAGAAACTGAAAAAAATTATGTTTTGAATTGTTATTTTTCTAGTATTGTATTGCTAACAATATATCTTATATTGTTGGAATATAAACAAACAAGTAAGAAGATATGGTGGTACATTTCTGGAGAAGCTTATACTAAGCAACTGTGCTTGTGTGTGTGTGTATATATATATATATATATATATATATATATATATATATATACTAGCAGTATAGCCCGATGTTGCTGGGGTGTAATGAAAGCCTTAAAACTAATCCATGATCCTAAAGCTCAGACTCCTTGAATGTTGGCACGAAAGACTAAAAAGCAATAGTTGTTTTCAGTTAAAGCGAAACTGTAGACTGAAAGAAAAATGAATGGATGTAAGTCAAATTTTGAAGTTTGGTGAGAAAAACCAGCTAGTCGTAAATCGCCCAAACCTATCTGCGTTACCTTCACAAATATACGAGGTATTTGCAGTAACTTTAATAGTTATCTTAGTTATATGTGAGACTAACCTTGACCCTTCTATCCCCTCTTCAGAGCTGTTCGTTCCTGGTTACCTTCCTCTCTTCAGGAAGGACTCCAATGTCCATATGCATGGGCTTGGTGTATATGTCAGCGAACAACTCCCCCTAGCCAGGGTCACATCTCTTGAATCCCTTGATCATTTCTTCATGTGCTTCTGTCTCTCACTTCTAAGCTCGGTTAGCTATCTCTTCTTCCTCTACCGCTCCCCCTCCTCCTCTGACTGTACGGTACTTGACTGCATCTCTACTAACATCGACAGGGCCATTTCTTCTCACCCATCTGCCCATATATTTGTGTTTGGCGATTTTAACGCCCACCACACCAAGTGGCTTGAAAACTCAGCCACTGACCTTGCTGGGATCTGCACCATGCACTTTTCAATAGCCCAAGCTCTAACGCAAGTGGTGGACTTCCCCACGCGTTTCTCTAAAAACCCTAACGGAAGGGACTCTTTACTCGACCTTTGTTTTACCTCCATCCCAGACTCCTGCACTACCAGGCAACTCTGCCCCCTCGGAAACTCTGACCACGCCGTAGTCTCCATAAACATATCAATCCGCACTAACTCTACCCAAGAAAACCAGACCAGCAGAATATCATACTGCTACCAAAGAGCCGACTGGGACTCATTCAGGGACTTCCTCTGCGACGTCCCCTGGAACAACGTCTTTGATCTTCCTGTCGAAGACTGTGCCTCCGAAGTCTCCTCTTGGGTTAAGGCTGGCATCGATGCTTTTATCCCTGCCAGAAAATTCCAACTAAAACCAAATTCGTCCCCCTGGTTCTCACCCGCTTGCTCACCGGAACCATTTCTTCCGGCTCTATCGAAGCTGCTCGTCGAACCAAAACAGGCGCCTTTTCACCTCAGCACAGAACAAGTGTAAAAAAGTACTGAACGAAGCCAAGAGGGCGTTTGCTACCAGAATTAGGCAACACATAGCATCCTCTAAGTTTGGCTCCAAAGATTACTGGCGACTCTGCAAAAGCGTGCTCAGCAGGAACAAGACTTCAATACCCCCACTAATCAATGAATTTGAAGTTCTCACCTCCCCAGCCAACAAGGCTGAATGTTTTGCCCGTAGATTCTCAACCAATTCAACACTGGACTCGTTAGGAATACCTACACCAGACTTCCCACCCAGAACTAAGGCTCAACTAAATAACGTCCACATTACACCCTCACTGGTCGCCAAGATAATTACGCAACTTGACCCACACAAAGCGAGCGGCAGTGACGGAATCCCAGTCATAGTACTGAAGAAATGTGCCCCAGAACTCTCCTCTGTCCTCTCTAAACTCTATAACCTCTGCCTATCTGCTTCCTGCTCTCCTGCCTGTTGGAAGTCCTCCTGCGTAGTACCTATATTTAAGAATTCTGGCGAACCCTCAGACCCCGCCAATTACCGTCCTATTAGTCTCCTTCCAATCTTTGGCAAAGTTTTCGAAGCCATTATCAACGCCGAAGTGATTCAGCATCTTATGGCCAATGGGCTTCTCTCTGACAAACAGTATGGGTTTCGCTTCACCAGGTCTACTGCTGATATGCTAATGACCATTACCGAGTACATATACCAGGCACTCGACAAGAATGGTGAAGCCCAAACCGTTGCCTTGGATATCTCCAAAGCATTCGACAGGGTCTGGCATGCTGGCCTCTTGTGCAAACTGCGGAGATATGGGATAACTGGACATCTGTTTGACCTCATCCAGTCTTTCCTCTCTAACTGCACATTGAAGGTGGTATTAAATGGGCATGCCTCCCAAAACTACCAGATGAACGCGGGCGTCCCTCAAGGTTCTATCCTAGGTCCCACGCTCTTTCTGATCTACATTAATGATCTCCCCGGCACTATTAGATCCCAAGTTGGCATGTATGCTGACGACACAACAATCTACTCCCGCATCGATCAGAAACCAGGTCTGGACGACAAAGTGAACCTCGCTGCCGTACTTGAAAGGGACCTCCAATCCGTAGTGACCTAGGGTAGGAAATGGTTGGTAAATTTCAATGCCTCTAAAACAAAGCTGTTATCAACTAATCACCATAGACAATCGCATCTACCTCCCATTAGCATGGGACAGGCTAGCCTCCCAGAGAGTAAAATACTACGCCTCCTTGGCCTTACACTTTCGGCAGACCTCAAATGGAATGACTATATTGAATCCATTGCCAAATCTGCTGCTATGAAAGTGGGCTCCCTGTGCAGGGCCCAGAAATTTTTCCCACCTGAATCTATTCTGCACATATACAAATCTACCATCCGCTCGTGTATTGAATATTGCTGCCATATCTGGTCGGGTGCCCCTGCTGCTCTCCTTGGGCTTCTTGACAAAATACAAAGGAGGATCTGTAACGTGGTTGATACAGACTTGGCAGACCGGCTGCAACCACTCTCTCACCGGCGTGATGTGGCTTCCCTGTGCCTCTTCTACAAGTACTTTCATGGCTTCTGATCCGATGAGCTTAGATCACTGGTGCCCCCTAAGCACGAATTTACACGAGATACTAGATTAGCAACTAGGTCCCACCCTTTTACAGTTAAACAAATAAGATGTAACCGTAAATTCTACTCCAACAGCTTCTTTTATCGCGCTTCCTGCCTGTGGAACTCCCTTCCACAAGTCTGCTTTCCCGACAGTTACAATCTCCAGATGTTTAAATGTAGGGTCAATAGACACCTCCTATCACACTAACTCCCAACTATTCTCACAACACTCTCATCTACCCAACCCTCATTCTCGGTATCCTTACCTGCCTATCACCCACCCTCTGTCATTTCCTATATTTAATCAGCCTTTCTCCACTCTACATAGCCCCCTACACAGTAGTGGCAGTGACATGCCTTGCTCGGGGTGAAACGCTTATAAAAAAAAAAAATATATATATATATTCATCTGGCCTTTTCCCAAGAATTTTATTGTTCATTCATGCAATTATTCCAGAGATATTTTCCTCCATTGTAGGATATTTCATTAAACCACAATGTGTGGGTAGAATTTCACTATGACAGTATTTCAAAAAATTAAATTAGATTTGTTCCATGAAATCGAAGCGTATCATATTGTTTCAAACAAGCATTAGTTTTTGGCTGTTGATGTCTCTTCTACTAGCATCATATGTCACGTTCAGCAGAAACCAATTTTTTTTTTTTAAAGAAATTTTTGCAGATACCATTTCCTGTTTTCTGCTAAGGAAACATGCATGAACAACCAGTTCTGTATGAGCAAAAAGAATAAGTGTGAGAAGATTTTTTTCAAGACTACTTAGCATCTTGAAATACCCATGTCCCAAACACTGACCTTGAAACAGTGAATGACTTAGCCAAGTCAAATGCATTGCAGTCATATAAACAGAAACACACCAGTCACAACATCATCTTTAAAAGCATCAGATTTACAAATTCAAACTGTGACCAAATCTAGCCATCATTTAAGTGCTAAAGGATTTTTATATCTTAATTTGGGATCTGTTTTTCAAGCTCATATATTTTGTAAAATAAATTTTGCATTTTTCTAATACAGGAACAACTTTTTGTGCTATTGAATGGATATTGTTTTAGTCATCTAGTAATTTTCTATATATATTGCAAGAATATTTCTGTTTATATTTTAGTTTGCATAAAATATGGTCCTGCATTTCTAGTATATCAACAAAAAGCAAGATAAAAATGACTCCTCAGAGCTGGTTTGAGAACCTGTTTAAAAGGGGAGATGTGTTGGGATGCAGAATGCACTTATATTCCTTTGGTAGAGGTAAGACTGGTGGATCACATGACAGGGGCTTTGAGACATCATTCCATACAGTGACCCAAACAATAGCCATTTTTCAGCTCATAGACAACCCAATTATAAGGTTGCTTTCTTTTATACTTTGCTTTGCTCTTTGAATATGTGAGATATAGTTCTTTATGCGGAATGCTTGTATATATGCCTATGTATAGTTTGGTGTATGTCATAGTATATAAAGGTCAGTCTTAGAACAAAACATGTTTGTCATTCATTTTCCTTTTAGCCATTTCATTCTATTACATTTGTGAGCTTCAGTGTTGTTATATTATAGATATGACAATGTAGGGTAGCATAGATTGGTGGTAGCAGGTCCATGTGGAGAGAGAAAATAGTGAAATAAATGTCTACAAATGTGGCTATCTTAAACTAATGTTCAAATAATGATAGGATATTAAAGGAGACCAATATAGAGCAGGAAATGGTTAGAAAACTATGTTTTGGAGGAAGCGAAAGTAGGCAGATAAGGAGATTGGAACTGTGTGCTTTAAGCCTGTGCTTCATTTAGCAGAGCATTTAATTGATAATCATCTTGTATAATTTTCTGAAAATAAACACTTCATTCCCAATGGTTATCAGCATTTAAAAAGGAATCTATCAAATAATTTCAACCTTATTAACTAAACTACTTATTAGTATTTTTAGAGAGAAGAGATATCATTCATCAATGTAAGCCAGAAAGTTTGTACCAGGTTTGGATGCCTCTACATTGATATTTGAAGTTAGGTTCAATTATAACTTTCCAAATTACGGGAGAAAGCACGTGGGCTTTCTGCACAAGAAGTCTGGCAAGAATTAATATAAGGTTGTCATTTGGATGTTGCATCTTAAGCTGGTACAGTGTATTCCTGTCTGTCAAGCTGAAAAACAGAATTGATTTTGTTTTGTCTCAGTTGCTGGTCCCAGATGGACAACCACTGCTTTTTATATATTTGCTAACATTTTCATTTACAGAAAGTATTATCTAAAATCACATTATCAAGAATTTTAAGATGGTTTATAAATACTAATGGCATTTAATTTTCATATCAACTGTATTAAAAGAAATTCTATGCTGATATTTTCTCTTGTCACTGCTTCAAATATATATATATATAAGTATATATACATATATACAGACATATTGCCAGTCAGTGTATTATAGCTGTGCATCATCACCCATTTTACCATGGAAATGTATTGTTAATGAATTTCATTAATGAAATGCATGGACAAAATTATCAACTTTTTCAAGAAACTTCCACTAGGATATCTGTAAATTTCTAATTTTTCAGCAATATTTCATCTATGTTGCTTCTCAGCTTTGATTGTTGGTTGGTTGGTTGTTTGGAGCTTTATATCAACCATTATGGGTCACTTAATGCCAAATCCAGCCTGTGCATATATATTAAAAATATATACACTTTGTATACACAATTTAGGGATAATGTCCTTGAGCCACGGTGTGTTTATTCTTACTCTGGTAAATGATATCAAATGTTACTATCTAGCATGCGTTAGTGATTTATATCAAGCAGTTTGATTTGTTTGTATGGTCAATTGATGCAGTTTAGAATATGTTTGATCGTATAAGGTGAACATCACCTATTTCCACCTTCTCAAACAAATTTCTCATATTATCTGTTTTAAAATACTGCTCTCTGGTTCTAGCTAGTGCACCACATTCCATTAGAATATGTTTGTGTAAGGTGTTTGGCATGTCAAACACTGTGGTGGTTGTTCCTGAGTGAGTATAAAAGAATGAGTGAGTTTTGAGTGGCCAATACGCAAGTGTGATATAATGACTTGTTCTTTTCTTGATTTTCTGAAGCCTGACCTCCATTCTCCCAGTGTAGGCTTTATTTGGTAGAGTTTGTTGTTAGTGTTGTCATTCCAATGTTGTTGCCATTTTGTCAAAAAGAATTTATATATTTGAGGTTTCAAGTCTGTATATGGAATACTGATATTGTCCGGGCTGAGCTCTAAGGCCAATTTTGCTGCCAAATCAGCTCTTTCATTTCCATGCACTCCAATGTGGTTAGGTATCCAGCACATAATTATATCTTTGTGACTAGACATAGAGTCTAGTCTACTCAGCAATTTAACTATTAATGGGTTTTCTAGACATTTGTTTTTCACTGATGTTAATACCGAGAGTGAATCTGAAAATATGATAAATTTGTTGTGTTTGTCATTGGAAATTATGTTGAGAGCAAGATCAATTGCACAGACTTCTGCTGTAAAAATGGAACTTTCCATAGGAAGGGCTTTTTGGTATACCATTTTATTAAGTACAGAAGCACATGGTGATCTATTGCCATCCTTTTATCCATCCGTAAATATATATTGGTGATCCAGATGGTTTAAGAGGATAGTATGAAATTTTTCCAGAAAGGTACTGGGGTGTGTTTTTGCTTTTGGTAGTTTGTTTAATTGAAGGATTACTTGAGGTTCTTTGATGGTCCAAGTTGGAACTTGTGTGAGTGTACTTTTATGTATCCTTTTAATAGGAATTATGGATTCATGGAGAATAGTCTCCATTCGAAGGCTAAATTGTTTGATTGCATTTTCTTTTTGTTGAAACTGTTGCTTATGTTTAGAATTGAAAATGCAGTCATAAGCTGGGTTGGTTGGACATGACTTCAATTTTAAGTAATATTGGAGAGCCAGTTTTATACATCTAAGTTGTAAAGGAGCTTCATGGGTTTCAGTGTATAAACTTTCAGTTGGAGAAGTTCTGAAGGCTCCTAGGACCTGTCTTAGTCATTCATGGTGAATTGGGTCAAACTTCTTAAGGTAAGATTTCCTGGCAGATCCGTAAATAAATATACCGTAATCTAATTGGGATCAGATGTAACTTGATGAGGGCTTGACAATCAGCTCCCCATTTTGTATGGGTGACTACTTGTAAGAATTGTTGAACACGGGCCGTTTTAGATTTTAAATGTCTTATATGAGGTATGTAGTTGCTTCTGTCTGATCTTTTCTAAGATGTCTGAGAGTGACTGGTTGTGGTTTTCCAGATATCTTCCTTATTATCCTCCAAATATTGTTTGTTTTAGTGGAGGAGCCAATTTGATTGACATAGTTTTGCCAACTTTCCTTTTTTGCTTCTTTAACGATTTTTTGGTTTTTTTGCCCTGAGCAGTTTGAAGGCGTTGAGATTAATGATGGTAGGTTGTTTATGAAATTTCTGTAAGGCAGCCTTACGAAGGAGGATAGCTGTCTTGCATTCATCATTGAACCAGGGAGTTCTATGTTTGTCTGAGCTTGAGGTTTTTCCGATGGATTCATTGGCTATGGAGATTAGAGTTTCAGTAAAATATTTTGTGTGGTCTATAATTTTAGAGTCTGGAAAAAGTTTTTGTTCACAGAGGGTTTCAAAAACTTCCCAGTTTGCCTTGTTCAGTTTCCAATGAGGGAGTTTTTCATCTTTAAATGGTTATAGAGTTTCAAGAAATATGGGGAAGTGGTCACTACCGCATATCATGACCTTTCCACCCATAGTCCATATAGCTTACAGGATCGCATAGAGTAAAGTCAATGGCTGAGTAAGAACCTGTGAACGGGTTGAGGTATTTTTTGATTTATCGTTTTGTAGACAAAGGTTATTTGATTCAATGATTTTTTCTAGGTCTTTACCTTTTCTATTGGTTTTCTGGCACCTCCAGACAGTGCTGTGGCTGTTTAAGTCACCCAGTAATAAATAAGGTTTTGGTATTTGCTCAAGTAGTTTATTCATTTTAGAGTCACTGATGGGGACTTGTGGAGGGATGTAGATGGAGCAGATGTGTATTGGTTTATGCAGAGTAGCTTTAATAACAATTGCTTGGAGGTCAGTATCTATCTGAATTTGACTTTGGGGTATATCTTTCCTAATTAGGATCGACACTCCTCCAGAGACTCTGTTTCCATCTTTGTTAAAATAGTTATATATGTGGTATTGCTTAAATTTAATAAAGGTTGTTTCTTTTAAGAAAGTTTCTTGTAGGCAAAATATTTTGGGTTTATGGTTGGCCAGTAGTTGGTGAAGTTCCTCATAATTAGTCTGAATTCCTCTGCAATTCCACTGTAGAATTGTATTACTTTGTAATTTCATTGTTTGGTGTGAACTTTGTCTGAATTGGTGTTATTACTCTTTTTGGATTTGTTTTTAATACTCAGCTCATCGGTTTCCATCCTTTCTAGAAAACTAAACCTGTTTTCTGTGTCAATTTTTGAAGTTGATGGTTCTGTAGGTTGGCTTGTTAAGTTTGAGACCTTTGGACGTTCCCGTGAGGAAGATGGAGTATGGTCTTTTTTGGATTGTGATAGGCGTTTTTCTTTGTTCTTGTTTGATTCAGGGTTTTGTGTATTATTTTTCCCATTGTTATCACTTTTAGAAGTTGAAGGACAGATTGGTGATTGTTGCAAATTCTGTTTTTTGGTAGGAGTGGTCTGTGTCTGTGACATTTTTTTTTCTATTTCTTTTTTATTCTTTATTTTATCATGAGTTTTATTATTCTGAGCAAGCACTTCCAATTGAAATGTTTGTTGAATACTATTGGTATAATCTTTTTTTAGTTCTGCCTGGAATTTTGTCCACTTGCTTGAATCTAATTTTATGAGTTTTTCAATAGGTGTTCTATATTTTTTATTTTCAGAGTCAGCTCTCCGGGTAACCGAAGCATAGCTAATCTCACCCATATAGCCCTCTACAATTTTCCTGGCCTCCAGGAAAGATACATTTTTCTTATGTTTTACTGCAATGATTTCTTTTTCTTTCCTGTAGACGTCACAAGATTTTGCATATGCTGGATGATCCTGTTGACAATTTGGACATCTTGGTGGTTTCAAACATTCCTCCTCTTTATGGTTTGGTTCTTTCTCTCCACATTTGGCACATGTCTGTCGTCCTCTGCAAGCGTCCCTGTGGTGTCCAAATTTCTGACATTTGAAGCATCTCAGGGGAGCTGGAATATACTGATCCACTTTCTCCAGATAGGATCCTATTTTGACTGTTCTAGGGATTTGGGCCTGATTAAAAGTCAATATACAGGAATTTGTATCAATTTTTTTGTCACCCTTTCTTATGTTTATTCTTTTTATATCTATCACTCCCTGTTTTCCCAGGGCCCCTCTTGTTTCTTCTTCTGAAACTAAAGCCAACTCCTGGCTTCTGATTACACCTTTGGAAGTGTTTAGCTTCTTATGTGGATAGACTTTGCATTTGGTATCATGAAGTTTTTTCATTTTTAGGAGATTTTCTGCTTGTCTCTTGTTATCCACTTCGATCAGTAAATTTCCATTTCTCAATTTTTTTACATTTTTGGGGGTCACTCGTATAGAGATAACTCTTTCGATCAAGAATGGGGAGAATTTAGTGAGACAAACCTCTTCCAGGGATTCAATGATAATGAATCTGGGGAAATCTGCTGTTTCACCTTCAGAGTCCGATTCCAATAAATTTCTTTTAGATTTTTTATTTAAAGATGCCATGTTTTGATTTTTATTTTCACTGGCCCTGTGCTCCACCACCCACCATGGAGTCAAACTTGAGAAGAGAATGAACCAAGGCGGAAACCCATTCGCCTTGGCTGAGATGGGGATACACGACCAGTATACTCATATTGAGAGCGAGTCTTGAGCCTCTTCAAAATTTTGGTTGTATAGCTCTTTAATTTAGCAGTGATGAAAGAGTCTTTTGCTCTCAACACAGTTGACCCTCAGACCCCGCTTTCTAGATCATGTAAGATAAAGGGATGTGAGATGTTCCACTAATATATTTCAATAATACTTCTGAGATAGAAAGAGACATATGTGAGCTAGAGCATGTCGGGACCAGCCGATTGATAGGATCAGGCCTCTCCGACCACCCGTCTAGCCCAGGTAAGGGCCAAAGTGGTGTGTCGAAGGAACATGACCTCTTTGCACCCGGGTCATGAACTTCTCAACCAGCAGGATTCCGTC
This sequence comes from Ascarosepion bandense, assembly GCA_037127315.1. NCBI lineage: Eukaryota > Metazoa > Mollusca > Cephalopoda > Sepiida > Sepiidae > Ascarosepion > Ascarosepion bandense. Next base: position 277,288 of record JBBBDQ010000451.1, read on the forward strand.
CCCAGGCATTACGGGTTGCCACCCACGGCCAACAGGTAACCCCCTTGGGGAACTTTTACCCCCTGCAGAGGTGCAGTCGACGTATTCTGAAGCCCGCCAACAGAGCGAAGCTTTGATTGCGAATGATTTTTAAATCTATATGCTGGTTTCAATCAAATGAAGGAAGAAATATTTATTATTGTGAGTTAAGCTGGTCAACACTTTCTATCTTAGACCTAGCTAGTAGATTCACGACCCATTCTCTCATTACAATTTGTCCATTCACCACAAGAACTCATCCATCACCATTAAATCTAACATATACCACATCTTCTAGGAGATTTAAAAAAAACCATGGTATAAAAATGTTTTTTTAAGTAAAATTATATTTTGGTTCATTTATTTTCTAATTTTTTAACAAAAAATATATCTAAAAATATAATGATATCAATATGAAAGGGGAGGGGAAGAACCAAAAAACAAACTAAAATATAGAAAAACATTCAAACTAAAAATAACAAATATTATTAGGACTCATCCACCCAACAAAACTAAGAGGGGACCACTGTATTTTTCTGATAGGCAGAATCAAGAAAAACACTTACTAACCAAGAGGGAAAGATAAAATAAATAACAAAATGGGAAAATCAAAGACTGAAGTAGTCAAGTTAAATTGGTGGCCAAAAACAAACTGGGGAGTTTGGGAATCTTGATGTGGATCATAACAAAAGAGAATGCCTGGAACAGGCTAGGCACAGCACTTACTGCCATTAACTAGGTAAACAAAGAGAGTCTATCTTGATCATTGTAACAAAGGTGTCTTAAAAATGAAAATCAAGGTCCTATTCACATGAACGAACCTCGCTACATTAATCCACCTTTTAGTAAAATCTCAAAATGTTAAATGCTTTCAATTGTGTCTGATCTACAACCTGAGCCCAAAGAAACCAATCAGATCCTGATGAAAATATCATTCATCCTGCAAGATTGCCTCCAATCATGATGTCCAAATCCCCATTCTTGCTAGAGCTAGCAACATGAGAATTACTAGCTATTTCACCCCAGAATACAGGGGCAACACATTATCACACACATATGTGAGATCAATGGACATGAGATGTTCAGATGTAATATGAGCCATCAACTAACTGAAATACTCCTAGAAAGGGTGCACCTGAGAACAATAGGAGAAGGCAAGTAAAGCCATTTCCTCTAAACCAATGTCAAACCTGATGACAGTTGACAAACTTACTCAGCCTCCTCTAAAAGCCACATAATTGAGAAATAGAATGTTCTGAATCAATCACCAGGTAAGAGAAAACTCAGTGTTTTCAAGCCCCTCACATTCAAGCTAGCAAACTTCATAAACATTTTTCAAGTAGGTTCCCCTATTCGGAACTGGGCAAGAATCTGCAGGAGTCAGGACCCTGACAAATTGTACCAGACTCCCTTTGTTGATATCAAATGTAATTTGTCCATCTGTGACTATACCACTGATGTCCATTGGGTAGGTAAGTTTTAGTACCCAATATAAAGAGATAAAAAGAGACTCTGGGATAATTTCTTCAGTTCAGGCCATTTGATCTGAGTCATCCTGACAAGCAATCCCAAAATTTAATGTTATCCCCAGTGTTCCGTATTATGGGGATCACTCTGGAGGTATTGAGTAAGTTTCTTGGGTCCTCCATTGACTTCTGATTAACAAAGGTAAACATGAAAAGAAGGCCCTTCTGTAAGAAAAATGGTCCCTCTTGAGAGGATGCCTGTCAGTGTGACGTATTTTATAACTGCTGTTGAGTTTTGTTTTTCCTTTTTTGGGGAATGATTGGGGAAGATGGAAGATGAAGGCCTAAAAGGGGAGGAGGAGAAAGCTGCTTGTCTTACTTACATGGCTTTTACTGGCAAAACAGGAATGAATTTTCTACCTCAGCTCTCGTCATAAACAAACAATTCCAAAATATGGTATTGCCAAACAATGAGAAACAAATCACAACAACAACCAACAATACTGGACAGAACAAACATCAACAAAGCATCATTTACTTGCCACATGCAATATCATAAAGGATTCAATCCAATGAAAATGATCAAATTAAGGAATAATTGCAAAGCACTTTCCATTGACAATTTATAGGCTGGTTCACAGTTTCATCTGATGTAAACCTCATCTGTCTTAACTTGAAGATATACTACTATGTTTGGTTGTCCGAACTTGCTTTTGCATATCAATGCTTATACTTAGTTTATGAACTTTTAGCCATATTACTGTTAATTTAACTCATTACTGTTACTTAACTTTAAATTTCTAATAAAGAATAAGAAAAGGAAAAGGACAGAATAAAAATAATACTAATCAAATAGTGTGTGCAGCTGTGTATTATATATATATATATATAAGTTAAATTTAGTGTATCAAGGCAGCAAGTAATTTTCTAAACATATGCTGTTAAATATAAGAGACAAAGGAATGTCTATTATGTTTAATCATGAGACATTCTATACGTCGTATTTTGGCTTTAATTTCAGTTGAAAATAAAGACAAAAATTCTCCAGCATTTGGATAATTATTTATTGATTTGCTTCTAAGCTTTCGGCTCACATGAGCCATCTTCAGAGAGGTTGTTTAGACTGAAATATTATAACATCCACCATCACCGATGATTTTATTTTATTCATTGTCTCTTATATTTAACAGAATATGTTTAGAATATATATATATAATATATATATATATATATATATATATATATATATAAGTGTGCAAAAATCATTCCTATATAATGCACTAATAATTCTTTTACTTATAGAAAATGAATTGTAATTTCAAAATTAAGTGTGGAATTCGATATTTTATTCTCCATTAATGATTCATTTTTTTCTATTTTTTCTAACTTATATAGAGGATGAAGGGTTCATGGTGAGCTCAAATTAGATTATGAAATGATATACCAACACTTCCTGGTTTTGTAATTATAATAATATTGAATAGAAGTCTTATAGGACAGTCCTCATAAATAAATAAAAACAGCTGACAAGTTAGACACATTCTCAAAATAGTAAACAGAAGTCTATTTTACACTAGTGTCAAACAGATATATATTTCACAGATTTATATTTGCATCTGCAAATATTCAATTATAAGTTGCCTCATTTTCTTGGAGTGAACAAGGCTATCAATTGAGTAGAGGGAATTAGTCATTGTATTCTAATCATTAGAAACAGGTTAGATTTGGAGATGGTTTGATGACAAAAATATCTTCTACTTTCTTCCAAACATAAGAAAAATGGATCAGCCAATATCTTATGATTGTCAGAATCCTGATGAATAGAGTAAGAAGCAGAATCAGGCCAGAGATAGGACAGGAACAGTGCGGGTTCGTCAAAGACACTGGAACAAGGAACACCATATTTATGATTAGGATGCTCTCTGAAAGGGGAATACAAATGAAGAAAGACACATACCTATGTTTTATTGACTATGCAAAGGCATTCGACAAAATACGACACAAAGAATTGATGGAGATGCTCGGCAGCCTTGACATTTTTGGGAAAGACATCAGAGTAATCAAAAATCTCTACTGGCAGCAAACTGCCTGCATACAGACAGGTCACGATTTCAGCAGATGTACAAAGATAAAAAGAGGCGTAAGACAAGGATGTGTCTTTTCACCGGATCTGTTCAACTTGTACAGCGAGAATATTTTGAGGACCCTAGATGATACACCAGGATTTGTTATTGGAGGCCACAACTTAAATAACATAAGGTATGCAGATGATACAGTGCTGATTGCAGACACGGAAAAGAAACTACAAGAACTCCTAGAGAAGGTATTGGTGGAGAGTGACAAAAAGGACTACAAATAAACTTTAAGAAAACTGAATGCATGGTCATCAGCAAAAGGTGCAACCTAAAATGCCAAATACAGGTGGGGGATACCAGAATCAAGCAAGTACAAAAATTTAAATACCTAGGAAGTGTTCTAACAGATGTAAAGTGCGACACAGAGATCCAAAGGCAAATTGGCATGGCAAAGGATGCATCCCAGAAGCTGAGTAAAGTACTAAGACACAGGAAAATTTCACTAGAAACAAAGAAAAGAGTGCTGGATTGCTATGTGATGTCAGTTCTTCAATACAGCAGTGAATGCTGGACAATATCATCGAAAATGAAGACAAAACTTGAAGCAGCGGAAATGTGGTTCTCCAGAAGGATGCTGCAGATATCGTGGACTGAGCATGCAAGCAACAATGAGGTATTGGAAAGAATGGCAACAAAAAGGAAATTAATACTGAGCATCAGGAAGAGACAACTGAAGTTCCTGGGACATGCAATAAAGAAGGAGAGCTTGGAGAACCTGATACTGAAAGGCCAGATAGAAGGAAAAAGAGACAGAGGAAGGCAGTGGATAACATATTTGCAGGGCCTGATCAGGTGGATGACGGAACGGGGGTTGCGAGGTGTAACAGGAGCAAACATACTAAGAGCCACAAGGGATAGGGAGATGTGAAGAACCATGATCACCTACGTCCTGAAGAGAAAGGGCACATAGCAGAAAAAGAATAATATTTAATGATAACAACAAGTAAAATAACATCAACAGACTAAATAATACTCTGAAGGATGAGAATATCAATAGAAACACCTCCTGAATTAATCAGAAAAAACAGTTTACTCACAATTTCGGTTTATCGAGGAAGATGGGGTCATACTTCTGATCATATTTACTACACCGAGACATTTAATGGCAACATCTTCACTGTGTCTACAGTTATGCTTTCCCCAAGAAAGATTGGAACAATTTTGAAGTTCAACTTCTGAGCCAGTACAATTGAGGTCATCTAGCATGATAGCACCTTGCCCTTGTCCAAATGTATTTAGAATAACTTCTCCAGAACTGAAATGAAAAATTATTTTAAAAACAAAAAAAATAACATTACATAGGTGATAAGTGAAAAAAATCTTCGCCAAACCTATTCTAAAAATTCTGACAAAATTGGCAACATTTATTCTGGAACTCCTTTTAATTAAGCTGATAATGTTAAAAAATCTCCACTTATAAATGATTTTTAAAACAATTACACTGTCCAGCAATTAAAAAGTTACTGAGCAAAAAAGGACTGTTTATAGCGTAATTTTTGTGTAGATTACGAAAATGACATGCATTTTTGCCTATCAGGTTATTTTTTCATAAATTGTAACTGAAATTTTTATATTATTATGTAAATTTTACTTACACATAAGTTTCAAAATTACTTAAGATACTTTAATATACATGTATCTTTTTACTTTCAAGTAGATATAATACTTAAATAAATTAAAATGCCTGAGAAACTTGTAATAACTATTATAATAACTGTTATATTTGTGGATGTGTAACAACAAAGGATTACAAGAGAAAAATATCAAACTACTTCAAAAAATTTTATAAACTATATTTCAAAATTGAAGTGGGAGATCAAGGCAAGAAATGGGCACCACATATATGCTGTTCATTTTGTTTCTTTGCTCTATTGAAATGGCCAAATGGTTCTGGAAAAGGCCTCAAATTTGATGTTCCGATGGTCTGGAGAGAGCCACAAATTCACACTGAAGGTGGCTATTTCTGTCTTACTATAGCACAAGGTAAATATATATAAACTTCATATTTTTAATTAAATTCTAGTTTTATCCTTAGTCTTAATATACTTAATACTCATTAGCCTTCTAAATAAAGTAAAATGCTATTCATGTGTTATTTTTATTTCAGGTATGACAAAAAAAAAATCTGTCAAATACCCAAGTCTTAGATCAGCAATCTGTCTTGTGTCACATTCTGAAGAAATTCCTGCTCCACCAAGCACAAAGGCTGAAGATTTATTGGAATTTTCCAATTCTGAACAGTCAGAACCAGGAGGCTCATCTTCATCTAATCATGATGAATCTTTACAGATGGAAGCATCAAAATCAAAACCAACTCTCTTTACCCAAACCGAGCTAAATGATCTCATGAGAGATCTCAATTTAACAAAACATCAGAATGAAGTGTTAACTACAAGAAAAGAATATGCTGCATAAAGATGTTCGAGTAAGCAAGTTCAGATCGCATTCTGATGACTTTTTACAGAGATTTGCTTTAGAAAACAATTTGTCATATTGTAATGACATTCTTGGACTGTTCATGGATTAGAATTTGAGCTATGACCCTACTGAATGGAGACTGTTCATCAATTCTTCACTTTACAGTACAAAAGCTGTACTTCTGCATAATAGAAACACCTTACCATCGATTCCAGTTAACCATTTGGTGATTTTAAGAGAGAATTATGAAAATTTGGCATTTATTCTAAAAAAGAAAAAGTACAAAAAGCATAAATGTTGTGATTCAAAAGTGGTTGCAATTTTCAGTGGATTTCAATTAGATTTCACAAAATATATATGCTTCCTATGCAAATGGATTAGCCGCACTAAAAAAAAAATACTACATACGTTCAGAATGGGAACCCAGAGACAGTACACCAGGCTCCCATAATGTCATTCGAGAACCCCTTGTGGAAAAAGAATTAATCATTCTCCCTTACATATTAAATTAGGGTTAATCAAGCAATTTGTAAAGGCCCTAGACAATGATAAACATACTTGTATCTGAGAGGAAAGTTTCCCATTTTAAGTAATGCAAAAGTAAAGGAAGGTGTATTTGTTGGTCCACAGATTAGAAAAATTATGCTTGATGACGCTTTTGATGATACTATGACGGTACTGGAATTAGCAGCATGGGATAGCTTCAAGAGAGTATGCAATAAATAGTTAAAAATAAATAGTTAAAATAGTATATTTTCTTTGCAAATCTAAATATACTTTTATATATTTGTAAAATATGGTAAACAATCATTAAAATTTTCATTTAAAATCACTTAAATTAAGTGAAATCAAAGTGTTTGTTCTAAAAAGCCTTAATTTATGAAAAAATATAAAATATTAGTATGCGATTTTCAAAAAATTGAGTCCCAATAGAGAAAAATGGTTTGCAGAATCAGAATCAGTGCACCCTAATTCCTAAAAGTCACCGACTCTTAGCCTAGCAATTTTTTGAATGTTAAAAATTGTTGGACAGTGTTATTAAAGTTAAAATTGTAAAAATTGTTTTACATGCATTTGATACTGAAGTCGATCAAGATTGTTTCATAACAATAGTTATTGCTATCATTTTGTTAGGAGATGAAAGTAGGCAGCATCTATCATTAAAAAAAGGACTTCCTGTTGGAGTACATGTTTGGAAAAAATATGGTATTTATACCAGACTATGGTCACTATAACAGAAAATTCTAAAGTTTAGATATACAAGTTGTATAGTGGATAGCAGCACATCACAGAGCCAAGTTTGTATTCCAGTATTGCTGGGTCCATTTAGATGCAAATACCCTTGGGTGTGGTATAAATCCCTCTCCTTCCACAGCTATATGTTAAATAGTAGGGTAGACTTAGCTTTCTATCTGTGGCTGACAATTTTTGTAGAAGAAGGACAACTCCGAATTCAAAACTGTAACAATTAAATCATGGGTTTCCCTTTGGGAATGTAAAACACTGAAATCATGGTTACAGTGAAGGCATTGCAAGCAGCATGTTAGGTACTGTCAGTGGTACAGTCTAACAGGACAGATCTGGTAATACTGCAATGTAAGCACACGAAACAATAACCTTTCATAATAAACATGGGATGCAATAAAATTATTCTAAATCAGATGGAAACTGTGAGAAATGACCCATATATTAAGTATTTATTTTATAATCATTTTACTCCAAGCAAGGCAGTACTCCCACTGGTGCACAGGGGGGTTACATAAGAGGAAAGTGATGAGAAAAAGGAACAATTTATTAGGGGTTTCAGAGAATGGGTAAGAGAAGGATGAAAATGCTGGTGTGAAGAGGGCTGATGAGAGTTGATGGAAAAAAGAACATGAGGGAAAAAATGCAAGTCAAGGAGATAGGAGATGGCAAGTATTCTTACATTGAAATTATTGGAGATTGTAGCTGTCAGGGAAGCAAGAATACGGAAGGGAATTCCACAGGCAGGAAGTGCAAGAAAAGAAGCTGATAGAGTAGAAGTTACAGTTACATTTTATCGATTTCACTGTAAAAAGGTGGGACCTACTTGCTAGTCTAGTAGATTGAGTAAATCCATGCAGTGGGGGCACCAGAGTGCTAAGCTTGTTGGAGCAAATGTCATGAAAATATTTGTAGAAGAGACAAAGGAAAACTGGTGGGAAAAGTGACTGGAACTGAGCTACCAAGTCACGATCGATCACATTGCAGATTCACCGCTGGATTTTGTAAAGAACCTCGAGATGAATAGCAGAGGCATCTGACCAGATGTGACAGAAGTATTCAATACATGGGCAGATGGTAGATTTATATATGTGCAGGATGGATTCAGACGAGAAAAAATTCATGGCCCTACACAGTAAACAGATCTTCCTAGCAGCAGATTTAGCAATGGATTCGATATAGTCATTCCATTTCAGGTAGGCTGAGAAATTTTGGCTGCAGTATCATGGGTTCCCAAAGTACCTAATACTGCAGAAATAGAGCAAACCAGTGGATATATACAGGGGTAATTTTCGTAGCCAATTTGTTATTCTCTTGAGAAAGAGGTTTTCTTTGCTCTTGTGGACTAAACCTGATCAGCGCTGGAGAATTAGACTTCAGAAAATTGGAGATCAGTACAATCAAAACCTTGCAACAATAGTAAGCATACAAAGAAGTGATTCAAGTTTTCCAACAATTTTGCCTGTAATAAATTGTTGCATTCATTGCATCTATAATCAAATTCCCTGTTTCTCAAAAGAAAATGTTAAAACAATGAACAGTCAAAATCACCTGTATCCCATCATTCGACAAATAACTTTTGCATCATTCTTATCAAAGTGGTCATCACAGACAGTTCCTCTGACACCATTACGGGTGATTTCAATTCTTCCGCTAATTTCTGATAAGCCACCAATAAGCTGGATTCTGATCCCTGCAGAGAAAAAGATTTAACAGACAAAGTAAGTGAAACCTGTGAAAATTGACACATTCTTTTTTACTCATTTTCCTCAAGCAAGGCAATGAAGTCAATAAGACACAAGGGGTTACTGTGTGCAAAAGAATAAGAAAAAAAAACAGTACAGTAGATAACAATTGACATTGCATTAAAATTTTTGAAGATTAAATTTGGCTGGAGAGCAAGAAGTTTCACAGGTGCGACATGCAAGAGAAGTGACTATTAGTGAAGAGCTTATAGTTACATTTAGTCAATTCATTAGTAAAATGATGAGACCTTGTTACTAAGTTAAGTACCATACATGAAATACACTTGGGTGATCATGTGTCAAAAGAGACATGGCTGACTGGGAAAAAGATTTTCCAGCAGTAAGTTGCCATTATTTTCTGTGGTAGACTGGTAACCAATCAAGGCCATAAAACCCAATCTGTCCCACTATTTAACCTATAGCTGAATGAAGAAGCAACTGTGCTTAAATTCATAAAGTCTAGCGAACATAGAGGAAAGTTCATCAGAGCAATTACAATGAAAGTATTTCAAGAAGAAGCACAGAGAAGCTTTGAGTTAAGAGGTGGCATACTGAATTTAAATGTGGTTGTAAACACACAAATGATGCTGAAAGCTCAGAGTACCCAAAATCAGAAGTTGTTCTGGAAAGCACCAAAAAACTCCACATACTCATTTTGACTGATCATAAATTGAAGTTGCATGAGATAGCAGAGGAGTTGAACATATCAGAAGACAATGTATTCACCATTTTGCAGGAACATTTGTCAATGAGAATGCTGTGTTCAAAGTTGATGCTGCATTTGTTAACAGTTGATTAAAAACAACAACGAGTCAATGATTCAGAGTATTGTTTGCAAATGTTTCAATGCAACAAGAAGGAAATTTGTATAAATATATGACAATAGATGAAACATGGATACACCACTTCACTCTGGAGCCAAATTTGCAGCCAGTTGACTGACAACAGCAGATGTATTTTGGGATGTTCAAGGTATTCTGTTCATTGATTACTTTGAGAAAGAAAGAACCATCGATAGTGAATTTTATATAGCAGTAGTGGGGACCTGATCTGGAGAATAGGGTGTATGTGGAAGCAATTCAAAGTGCAATTCATGTAGTTTTGCTTTCGTTGCAATTGACTTGTGACATGATGCGTTGACTTGATCACTTTTTTTGGATCACTTTTTCTTCTTCATTTCTGGTCATTTTTTAGCATTATCTTCCTTCAGACGCACAAATAATGATCATAATGAGCGCATTCATGACTGTCAGACAATTTCTGTGACCATATCAAATCCTTGATTATTATATGTGACGGGCATTTGAGTGAGTGTTGAGTAGCCTGGATCAAAGATAACAGACAGGTCATCCCTAATGCAGCCTACATCTTTTCTTTCTTCCTTGCTGAGTTGTTTGAACACAGCTGTATTTCATGATAAATAGCTGGGAAGATCAGCAAATCACTAAAAACCATTATTAATGCAATTTTCATGTATTATTCATTTCATGGTCTTTTATAATAAAGAAAGATTGTCTTTCTAATTTCACTGACTGTGCTCCCCATTTACCAAAGAGCCCAAAAAAGGGAAATACCTAGGAGGAAGCCAATTCACTTTGACTGATCAAGGCTACAAAGTCAGTATACTCACACTATGATGAAGCAATGACTGTTTAACTTCCTAAGCTTCAATTTCCAAGTTAATATTTTGCCCAGGAATAGTTTAAAACAATAGTCCCTTCCTAGCAGGATTGACCCTACAGCCACTACCCTATGAATCAGCTTTTTCAGTCTAAATCAGGGCTTGGCATGACTAGCAAGTTGATTCAGATTGGGTCTCCAACCAACCACCATCTACTTGAGGTAAAAGCCAAAGTGATGTGTTGAGATTCTGAACTTAAAACTACCTCCTCCTTTTAGCTGATCACCAGGCATCAAGGGTCACCATTCATGGCTAACAGTTAGCCTCTTAGTGGGAGGCTCTTTCCAGAAATGCAGTCAATGTATTTAGCTGAGAGGGTATCATATAGCATGAGCGCTAGACAAATGATAGGCCACAAACAAACAATTCAAGTAAAGAAGCATGTTGATCAGAATTATTAGGTAAATAAACAAGGAAATCTACTCTGAGTTTGAATACCAGTTGAATTCATTGCATTTTTTTCTACATTCAATGTGCAAATACACTTAGGAAAGGTATGACTCCATTGCTTCTTTTTCCAGATACGAGTTAAATTGTGGGAAAGATTGGGTTCTATAGCCTTGGTTAGCAACCAGTGTATCACAGAAAGTAATGGCAGCCTACTGTGGTAAAATTTTCTGCCCACTCAGTTACATTGCTTTTGAGACATGATCACCCAAGCGTGTCTCACTAAAAACATTAGTAATATTAGAATACTTAAGTCATTTGATATGATGACCATGAAAATCATCGGATGATTGCATAGAGAGATCTATTTCTATACTGCTAGAAATTTTCTCAAATATATTGCAGTCCTGAGAAGAAGGGGAGTAATATAGAAAGAAGAGATAACTAACAGAGTGAAATAACAAAAGCTGAAAGCACGTGAAAGAAACATCTGGGGATTCAAGATACAATCTCCTGCCATTGGAAGATTTTCATAGATACAGACACTGAGGCCATGCATATATATGTCAGAAACTTCTCAATAAAAAGGAAGATACCTTGAAAAAGAATTCATTGATAGTGACAGAAGAATATTAAATAATTATCAACATTTGTCAGCTTGGCCCAGGCATGGCTACAACTAATGCATAATATAGCCTCAGGATTGCCCACCAGAAATATACTCTGGTACACCAACCCATTCACATATACTTAAAAATAGGCAGAGAGGATTTGTAATTCTTTATTTATGACCAGGATATATAAAATTTATAGCATATATATAATCCAACTTTCAGATGGCTGGTATTAATTTTAAGTGATTTTCAAGATGAGAAGAGATTTTTCTAATATTGGAGAATATATTTGTTTTGTTGGGTAAAGTAAGTAAAATGTTAACAAGTGAAAAATACAAATACAAAAATCACTAAGTGCAAAATTCTTTTGTTGAGAGAACCAATCAAAATTTATCTAAGTTAGTTATATAATTCGAGTTAAAATCTTTGTCAATGGCCAAAGTACAGCTGGCACTAACAGGCAGACAGTAAAAGGAAGTGGGTTTTCCTCCCCTTCCCAGAAAGTTGAAATGTTAAAAGCAATTATTTTCATTTTGAGCTGGTCATACAGAGTTATACAGTGACGGAAATAGAAACCCTATACATACCTTTTCTACCTGGTGTGGGTGCCTGTTTAACAAAACCAAGGCGCAAGAAAAAATTAATTTAGTTCAGATACCGTGCTTAGAATGAGATTAGAAAAAGATAAGTTGGAAAAAGTGATTTGAATGGCGGTCTGAATAATAAAGTTGGACTGAAATGAATGTGCTACTCAAAGCCAACTGAGTAAAACCCAACTCAGAAAACATTGTTACTGATTTAATTTTAAAAAACCAACCAACTGATATCTCTTTTTTCACTTACTTTCACTTGCTTATAATCTTGTAATTATTTGATATATATAAATATATATAAATCTATACATTTCAACCATTTCAACCAAACAACAATGTGAGGACTAGTGACAACAGGAGAAGAAACAAAAGCAAATAAATGAGAACAGATGACGACAAAATTGACGAGAACAAGCTGCAATAAGTCAACAAGAACAAGTGACAATGAAGTTGATAAGAATGAGTGACAACAAGTCAACAGGACCAAGTTACAAAGAAGTTGACGAGAACAAGCAGTAACAACTTGGCAGTATCATCTAAGATGCTCTTCAGTCATTTCCTTTAATTCTCGCTTCTGTGGTTGCATTCGCTGAGACAAATTATTCTTTTTCATCGAATTTTCAGTTTTGTAGATAGTCAATAGTTAGCATGGCAGACTATGAGTCTGTGGAATCGGATAAGGATGAATTAAAAGATGAAGTAGGAGAGCAAGAACACACTGCTGAACTGAGAGAGATGCTGGGGAACCACAGGTATCCACATTTAAAGGGGACCTTAAGGAATTAAGAGAGTGTGCTGTTGTCACAAGTCCTGGGTTGCTTTTGGACTTAAGAACCACGTAACAATATATATGGCATGGAATGCCACAACAGGAAAGGCATAGTTTATAGGGTAGCACCTACACATACCCTGGAAAAAGCAGAGGCAAGAATCACGAGGCTGTTTGCCAACAAAGGTATGACAACAGAAGTGATGAGGACACTCCTCAAACTAACTTAGTTGAAGAATGAGACCCCGAATATTTGGGTGCTAGAGCAGAAAAGCTGGCCAAAATAGCATTCTCCAAAGAAGTGTGGGCAAATGCAGTTATGCAAGCCCAGTTCACTGATTTGTATGCAGGGCACTCAGGAAGGAGCTTGTTCACTATGATGTAATAAAAGACAGCTCCTTGAATTTATCGGCTGTGATAGCACTAGCAAACAATAGCACTGTAGTTTGGTGAAGGGCCAGGAGTAAAGAGCCAGAGTAGAGTTTGAGTCATATAGGTGGTTTTTGATGACCTTCGAAAGAGAGTGAAAGGTTTAGGAAAGAAGATTCTGGAAGAAGGTAAAGGTTTTATGAACCCATGCTGGGTAGATACAGCTTGTTTTGCTTGACCTGTGGCAACAAAGGCCACAGGTTGATGAGATGTCCAATGAAGCAGGAAAGGCCTTCCCAACTTCACTGATATTAACAGCAGTGGAAGGTGTGGTGAAAAGGGGCATAAAACTAAATGGAGTGGGCTTGACAGAGGTGCCCTACTATCTTGAATTAAGAAGGAACCTGAAGAATGGAACAATGTAAGAAGGGTTGACCTTGTAGTAAGAAGGAGCATGCCCCTTATCATAGCAAATAAAAAGAGGCGCTGGCCATGTGGACATGAGGATCATTTAGCAAGAAAGGAAAATGAGTGAAATGAGTAGTATCCATTTTGAGTCACCCGGATAGAAGGGGCTAAAGTGGGATCCTTGTATGGATGACTCTGGAAATGTGCTACTGCTGGCACCTATGGCTGGTTGGCATGAGAGCCAAGGCACTAGAACAAAAAAGAAGACAGCTAGGGTGTCTCATTTTTTGGTAGGAGAAGAACTTCATTGTGAGATATTAGTGGGGACTAGACATAGCCAGCTGGAGGAAAAACTAGCTATTAAAAAGAAACTAACCTCATTGAAAATGACCAGGGTAGTGATCACAAGATCCCCAACATTGGAGAAGAATCAAGGGAGGAGGAGGAAAAGACGAACTATCCTCTCCTCACACCAAGACGAGCTGAGAGAAGAGAATAGGTTAGAAGATGAACCTGAAGTAACCTCTGAGGAAAAGTTAGCAGGAGCAGAAAACAAAGGAGAGTAAGTCAGAGGCTGAACCCGAATTACCTCTGAAACACAGACTAAGAGGAGCAAAGAAGCCCAAGTCTCCGTAAGAAGATAAGGTAATTAAAACTGACGTGGATGGGTTATCTACCCTTTCACAAAATGAGCATGTTTTTACAGACTGGAAGGTGTGGCTAACAAGTCATGAGGAGCAAAGAAATTTAACTGTCAATTCTATTGTCAGGCAGCATAGTATTTACATTATTTGGACTATTGTCCTCATCTTTTTTGCTATTTGTATGACGTTTCAGCTGTTGTACGCTCTGACCTTCTTAAGGTGCTAAGAAATTTTGAACCAAACCCCTTATTACCATCACTGGGGTATATGATCTTCATTCCATGTGTAGTAGTGCCTCTTTTAATAGTCATGAGTTATCTCTCTCTAACCCTGTAAGTTACTTGTTCACCACTGCCGTAGCCTGGTACTGAACACACAACTCTTTGGGTCAATGACTATATCCACTTAAGGACAAGAACAACTGGGACTTATAAACCAAATGTTCAGTAAGCCTATTTTACTAGAGTTCATATTGCAAGTTTTTGATGTTAATGGATTTCTCTAGTATTTTTTATCAGAGCTCATATTGCAATTTTGATACACTAATGATTTTCTCTGCCACTCCATATTACTGGTTCCCATATTGTGTTCATGTCTATTCTTGGTTGGCTATGGAGATTTTTGTAGCCTAGCATATGTGCTGATTCCTTAAGCTTATGTAGTTTCCAGTGGTGTTCTCTGCCTATTTCAACTTCATCCCATAGGGGGTGGTGATCTCCTTTCTACCTTCATATGTGGTAGGTACACCTGATTTTTCTATCTTCCCTCGTATTACGGCCTTGCGATGTTCTGGTAGCCTTACCTTAAGGGGGCGGCCTGTTTCTCTTTTATATTTATTTCGACAGTTACATGAAATGGTGTACACACTGTCCTTAGTCATGTTCTCCTCTCTTTGGGGTCATATTCGGGAGAGGTACTTGGGAAGTGTACTTCTAATGTTATTCTAATGTTATATGGATCACAGATAACCAGTTGACATAGGGTAGACAGACAGAGGCTGTTTTCTGTGAGTTGTTATCTTCATGCACCCTCCCTTTCATGTATGTTGGGGTTGTTATCATGTACTTTGGATAATTGTTTCATTGTATGGTTGGTGGGAGTTGAAGTAAAGGTATTGTCTAGTGAATGTTGGCTTGTGGTATACAGATATTTTGAACCCCACCTCTGTTCGAGTTATTAGCACATCCAGGAATGTGAAGAAAGGGATCGTCTGCTGCCTTCAACATCAAGCAAAATCATTAGCGGCGATCCAGAGTCATACGAACAGGAAATGTTCAGTGTAAGCAGCACCCTACAACAGAAGAAGCTAGAATGTGTAGAAATGATGCCTTGGAAACATGTACCCCACTGAGTCTTATTTATGAGACCAGTTAGTGCAGACTGTGTATACTCAAATTATTTAAAGATAATAGAAAGGGGGTTAAGGAATATTGCCAGGTCGAGATATTAACTGATACAGTATTACTGCAAACAATCAGTATAACTGAGGGAGTTTGGATAGTGGTCGCTAAAAAACCCATTGATCACTCCGGGATGTGTGAAGGAGAACCCACTAGGACCCTGAGGGTGAAGCCACACTTAGCCCAGATAAAATTACCTCTGGGTTGTTCTACGATTGACATGTCCATGGCTCTCCCCTCATATTACCAGGCTGAAGAGAAATTTGAAGAAAACACAATAACAAATTTTGTTGGCAAAATGTTAAATAACTGCACACAGAGCTAGTAATGAATAAATAGCCTAAGTTCATGATAGAGTGAATACTGGAGTTATTAAAGCCAATTGATAAAATTAATATGAATCAGATAAAAACAAATTATAATCTTTGCAAAAAGAAGACATGAATTGGAAGAATAGTAAATAATTTTGGTAAACTAGTCTGTAGAAAGCAGTACTTTATTAGTCATTGTTGTGGTGGTAGTAGTAATATGGAAAATAATGAAATACAGAGAGAAACAGAATAACAAGGTCTCAGTAAGCGTAAAAATGATAGAGAAGGCAATACTGTCTGGCAATCCACATCTGAAATGAACAGAACAGGCAGGGTGGGGACGTGTTCCAAATGAACCTGACGACAGGAGCTGAAGAAGAACTGACTATAAAAACACAGATATATTTACATTTGTATAGGATTAAGAAACAGAACACTTCCATTAGGCATGAAAAGTGTTTTCTTGTTAGAATTGCTTAAAATAAACACAGTAAATGCAAGTTTGAATGGAAATAATTTCTTTTTCGGGGGTGGGGTAGAGCCTGACAGTTAATACACATGCTAAATAATGTAACCAATAGTTGGGAGGTAATGTTGGAAGTGATGTAACCCTATTTTCAGATAGCTGATACTAATTTTAAATGATTTTCAAAATGAAAAGAAACTTCTCTAAAATTGGAGAATACAATTATTTTTGTAGCTGAAAGATTAACAAGTAGAAAATACAGGAATCACTGAGTACAAAATTCTTTTGTTGAGAGAAGCAAGCAAAATTTATCAATGTTAGTTACCTAATTCTAGTCAAATTATTTGTCATTGAGTTTTCAAGATATGTGACCCTAGGTCAAAATACGGCTTTGAAAATTTCCTGTGTACTGATTACCAGACAGCTGGTATGAACAGGCTGACAATAACAGAATGGGGGTTTTCTACCCCTTCCCCTGGAAGTTGAAATGTTAAATATAATTGTTTTAATTTTGAGCTGGTAATACAGAGTTATACAGTGACAGAAATAGCAAACCTATACATAACTTTCTACTCCAGTCTGGGTGCCTGTATAACAAAACCAGGGTGCAAGAATAAATTAGTTCGGATCCCGTGGTTAAAATGAGAAGGTTAGAAAGAGATAATTTAGACGAAATGGACATGCTGCTAAAAGCCAATTGAATAAAACCAAACTCAGAAATCATTGTTACTGATTTAATTTTAAAAAAACAGCCAACTGATAACTATGTTTTTACTTGTAATCTTGTAATTATTTGACATACGTAAATATATATCAATCTGTGTCATTCTGGTTTTCATCATCGACCAATCCCTTGAATGTCTGGACCAGCCTCATCAAGTGATAATAAGCAATACGGCTTTGGATAATCAGAGATCATCATAACCTACGCAAAATTGACCAAAGGGCAGGAACATTGGCTAGACACAGACAGGGGTCATGTTATATATATATGTATGCATGAGAATTAATAAATATACATATTCATATAAACTGATGCATAAAAATAATATTCAGTTGTAAATAAAACAGTGTTCAATGTAATATAAACAAAGCTATTAATTATATATTAATAAATATACATATTATCCAACATCAGTATATTTCCTATGGAGGAATATAGAGGAATTAATATGACTTAATCAGAAAAAACTGCTGGCTTACCATTTTGGCCTTTTAAACATTTAATTGCAACATCTTCAGAGTGTTGACAGTTATGTGTTCCCCAAGAAAGATTAGGACACATTTCAAGATCATATTCTGAACCAGTACAGTTGAGGTTATCAAGCCAGATGACACCTACTCCATCTCCAAATGTATTTGGAATTAGTTCTCCAATGCTAAAATGAAAATTTAAAAAAATACATCATGGTGTTAAGGACTGTAAGTTCTTGGTCTGAATTATTTTTGAAAATTTGAATTAATCACAAAAATTGATTTTGAAATCACTTCTTGAATTAGCTGACATGTTTTGACTGCATCCTCATAAAAGAAATCTAATCTTAATTTTTAAAATTATTATGAATTTGAATGCATAAAAAATATCTCAAGGACTATTTTTATATGATTAAAGTTGATTTGAATTAGACTAAAACAATGATTTTGAAGTTGTGTTTATAAGATATGGAAGAGGCTACATACAAAATATGAAAAGTGATCAACCAGCCTGGTACACATTACATTTTATGGGATGAGGTCCTGATAGTTGTGAGAATCATTTAAGGAGTAAGAGAGCTGAATGATGTGACATATATCAGACTGTTAATATGTTAGGTTAGAGGGGCAAGTTTAAATTAAAAAGATAATGGTACATGCATTGTTGGGCCACTCTAGACTTATCATATTTTATTATTAACTGGATGCAACTCTTGCTCTTAAAATAGACCTAACCAGATACTCTTAATCAATTTTTTTGATAATTAATTTTTACTTTTGAAAATAGTTAAATGAAATATTGAAGGATTAAACCTGATGAGGAGTGGAGAATAGAACTGCTAAAATAGTTTCCTGACAAAAGTAAGCATATATAGAAATGATGTCAGTCTTCAAACAATATTGTTGCAGACATTATTTACTGTTGCGAGGAGTTACCCACTTAATGATGGACTCTTCTTTGCCGATATTAACTGAGAGTTAATTACTCTCGAGGTCAGAGCCTGGGCGACAGAAACACTGGTTTCCAGTACGACTTCAGTTCAGTTCATCCTAGTCTGTTTGTCTGTCAGTCACTTGTAGCCAAGCTATTATTACTTTTTCTCTTGGTATCTCTTTGTATCTGTTTGTATCTCTTGTTGACGTAATATATGTTCCTGACTCATTATTTTATGGTTCCATACCGGGTCCATATCCACTGGTGACGAAGATATAAGAATTCACGCAGGGAAGGAAAACCTTTTTCTTTGACCACTGTCGATATATCAACAAGTGACGAAAATATAAGAATTCACGCAAAAAAAGAAAATCTTTTTTTTTTCTTTGGCCTCTCTCGCCACATATCAACTAGCAACGTTGGAAATATGGAAATTGTGAACATCAACAGTCAAACGTGGATTTCAAGTACCAAGGGATAGCCCCCTACTCACATGTAATTGATCGAAAAAACGTGAAGTATCAAGAAAGGAAAAATATATACCCATCTAAGCCAGCCTGCAACTAATAAAAAAAAAAAAGAGAAGGTAAAAATTCAGACTCCAATGAAAAAATTCCCTATAAGCCTGGAACCATATCACAGAAAAATCTGTAAGTAGATTCATTTTGAGTCTATCTCTTTCTCTTTGACGTACATCTTACAAAAAAAATGGAAACTACAGTTAGTGTTTTTCCTCTCATGTTTATGAAAAATTGGTTGTGTTGAGTTTGGAAAAAAAAATGGAAAACTTACAAAAAGTGATAATTCAATTAATGAAAACTCAGTTGGATTGACAACAAAACAGCGACGAGCAGTTACAACAACAATTATTTATGGAGCTACATAAACAACAGATGGATTTGCAAGAACAAGTCTTTAAAAGGACCGAGGAATGACAAAATCAAATTGAAGAGTTACTTTTTAATTCATTAAATGGCAAACAAACTGAGACCAATATGGCTTTTTCTCAGGGTACTATCAAGAGTATTATGGAAACTTTTGAGTATGCACCTGAAGATGAAAAAAACTTTGATGCTTTTTATAGGCAGTACGAGGATTTATTTAACATCAACTGTAATAATTGGCCAAATTCCAAGAAAGTGCGTTTATTACTAAGGAAGTTAGGTACAGCAGAGCACAACAGGTTTGTTGATTTTATCCTCCCCAAAAAGACAACAGATGTGGAATTCTCAGAAACACTCAAGCTACTGTCGGAATTATCTGGGTTGAACACATCACTTTTTCATAAAAGATGGAAGTACCTAAATTTATTCAAAGAGGATCAGCAGGACTATTTAACATTTGCCGCTATGATAAATAAATACTGTAACGATTTCAAATTAGTGGAATTATCTACTGACGACTTTAAATGCCTAATTTTTGCTTAAGGTCTGGTCTCAGCTGGAGACTCTGAAGTTAGACGTCGAGTGCTAACAGAACTAGAAAATGAGTCGGGTTTAACCCTCCAAAAATTAGCAGAAGACTGACAGAGGGTCGTATCCGTAAAAAGTGACTCTAGGAATATCGAGGAGTTGGGAGTCGCTCATATAAAAAAAAATCATGAAAAAGATCAAAACGCCACTCCCTGGAAAGAGAGAAAAGAAAATATCATGACAAGCATACTATAAGACAAGAAAATTCACCACCTGGTCTGTTACTTTTGTGGAAAATTACACTGGATGAGGTTTTGCTCATCCAGAAAGAAAAAAGATCTGTCAGAATTGCAGTAAAGCTGGCCATATAACATCAAGTTTCTGGTATGCAAAAAACCCAGAGGAACAAAAAATAAAATAAGGTAGACACTGTCAATCGATAAGGAAGATGGAAATTTGTGCAAATATGTAATCGTGCAAATATTAAATAAAACAATTAAATTCCAGCTGGACAGTGAATCCAACCTGATGGTCATAAATTTGCATACGTAGAGGTGACTGAAAAATCCAAATTTATTGAGAACTAACAAAATGGCACACTCTATGACAGGTGAAAAAAATAAACATTTTAGAAGTATTTTTCACGGTAACATTAAATGGAACAACTAAAAAATTGAGGGCATATGTGATGAAAAATACTGAAAATTTGTTCGGTAGAGATTGGATTGAAAAGTTCAATTTGTGGGACTGTCCAATGAGTATGTTTTGTCGCAAAATATAAACTACAATGTCCAACATTGAAGAACTGAAACTAGAACTAAAGGAAAAATTCCCGGAGGTGTTTTCAGGCAGCTTAGGGAAATGCACTAAAATAAAAGCTCAATTCAAGTTAAAGGATAATACACAGCTCATGTTCAAAAAGAAGAGGAACGTTCCGTTCGCACTGGCAAACCAAATAGATGAAGAATTAGACAGATTAGTAAATGCAGGTATCCTGTCTAAAATTGATTTTTCTTAATGGGCTGCTCCAGTGGTATATGTTAAGAAGTCAAATCAAATCAGAATAAGCACTGATTTTTCAACAGGTTTGAATGCCTCATTAAAAGACCATCATTATCCTCTACCTAACCCCAAAGAAATATTCAACAAATTAAACAGGGGCAAAATTTTTTCAAAAATCAATTTATCAGACTCTTACTGACAAATCCAGGTTGACAAAGAATGCTCCAAATTGCTGTGTATAAATACATATAGAGGTCTATATAAATTTAATAGATTGGCTTTTGGGATCAAGATCGCGCCTGCTATTTTTCAGTAGGTCATGGACACCATGCTGGGCAACCTTGATTTCGCAATTGCCTATCTTGACGACATTCTAGTTACGAGTGAATCAGTGAAAAACCATAGAGAGCATATAATAAACATATTCGATAAAATCTAGGAATATGGGTTTAAAGTTAAAGAAGCTAAGCACAAATTTTATTTAACCCAAATAAAATATTTAAGACATTATTGATACAGATGGTTGACGACCAGATCCTGATAGGGCTACAGCAATTAAGGACATGCCGGCCCTGGATAATGTACAAGCACTGCAAAGCTTTTTAGGCCTAACAAATTTCTATCAAGTATTCATAAAGAACATGCATAACTTGAGAGCTCCGTTGAATGATCTTTTAAAGAAAGATAAAATCTGGAATTAGACACCAGAATATCAATCAGAATTTGAGAAAATAAAAGATACACTTACGTCAGACCTTTCCCTCACCCACTGTAACCCAAAATTGGATATTATAGTAGCGAGCAATGCCAGCTCTTATGGCATTGGTGCCTGTATATTACATAAACTTCCAGACAGAACAAGAAAACTGATAACAGAAAGGCAGTATTCACAGATCGAAAAAGAAGCATTAAGTACAATCTTTGCTGTGACTAAATTCCACAGATATCTTCATGGCAGACATTTTACTCTACAAACTGATCACAAGCCGCTGCTGACAATATATGGAAGTAAAAAAGGATTGCCAGTGTACACTGCTAACAGACTCATTTGATGGGGAACAATATTATTGACACAGAATTTCAAAATCAAGCATTTGTCTTCCAAGAATATTTGCCACACTGACGGATTATCCAGACTCATTCCTAAAAATAAAGAGTTTTTTGAAGACTCGATAATCGCAACATTGAGAACGGATTGCGAAATAAAAAACATGATCGCCAACACTATAAGAGAGCTCCCAGTTACATTAGCCGACATTAAAAGGGAGGCTCTGAAAGACAAGTTCATTACGTCTACTAAGAATAAAATTTACAAAAAAGACTCAAACGTGCATGAGGGATTTTCTCTCTGTGATGAGGTACTATTATACAACAAAAGAGTGGAGATACCAAGAAGTTTACAAAAGAAAATCCTTCGGGACTTTCATATGAGACATTCTGGAAAAAAACGAACTAAAAGCCTCATGCAATGTTATGTCTACTGGCCTAACATGGACAGAGATATCACAAACATGATTGATGCATACAAAGGGTGTGCGTTTGCTGCTAAAGCTCCACCAGTTACGTGCAAGCCTTGGCTGAAGACGGACCAGCCATGGCAGAGAATACATGTCGATTTTGCGGGACCATTAGAGGATCACTATTACCTCATAGTCGTAGACAGCCACACTAAATGGCCGGAAGTCCTCAGATGTAAAAGACCAACCACAGGATGCACGATAGCTTTTTTGCATGAATTGTTTGCACATTTTGGCATTGTGGATTGCATAGTAACTGATAACGGAACGCAGTTCACATCTTGCGAATTCAAACAATTCTGTGAAATGTTTCAAGTGAACCATATAACAACTCCACAATATCACCCTAGGTCCAATGGGCAAGCAAAACGTTTCGTCGACACATTGAAACGAGCACTTAAGAAAGCACAGGACACACCTACTGAGAAGGCGCAGCAACAGTTTCTGCAAGTGTATAGAATTACTCCAAATCCCAATACACCAGCGGGACTTTCACTGGCAGAAACAATGTTTGCGAGAAAAATCAGATCAGTTTTTGACAAGCTTATCCCCAAGCAAGCTAAATTAAAAAGACAATCACACTTCCCAGAAAACGTTACTTTTGTGGTGAAAAAGTACTTTTCAAAATATACAAAAATAACATGACATTTTGGGAAGTGGGCACTATAAAACGAAGAGTGGGAGGCCTGGTCTACATGATACAAGGTCCAAAGAATATACATAAATGCCACGAAAATCAAATAAGGAAATGTCAGACAACTGACATAAATGATTCACCACCATCAAATGAAGAGCTGACAGATATCATCTTTAAGAATTTCTATCTCGAAGCACCCCAAGCTTCATCCGAAAGAAGGTGATCTAGTAGGAAACAGAAGTTCACAGATCTTTTGATTGTCAACCCTAAATAAAAAAAATATTAAACAGCTTTTCAGGGGAAAAGCTCTTGGAAGAGGGGTGTTGTGGGGAGTTACCCACATAATAATGGACTCTTCTTTGCCTATATTAACCGAGAGGTAATTACTCTCGAGGTCAGAGCTCTGGCGACAAAAACACTGGTTTCCAGTACGACTTCAGTTCAGCTCATCCTAGTCTGTCTGTCGGTCACTTGTAGCCAAGCTATTATTACTTTTTCTCTTTGTATCTCTTTGTATCTGTTTGTATCTCTTGTTGATGAGATATATGTTCTTGACTTATCACCATGTTGACTCATTATTTTATGGTCCCATACCGGGTCCATATGATTTACAATGTCTAATTCTTTGTTTATCCAAAGAAAAAAATATGTAAAAATATTAAAATTCAAAATTACCTGTGCCCCATCATTCTACAAAAAACATTTGCATCATTGTTATCAAATGCATCATCACAGACACTTCCTTTTTCTCCTATACGAGTGATTTCAATTCTTCCACTGATTTCTGATGAGCCATTAACAAGCTGGATTTTGATGGCTGTAGAGAAAAAAATACAACACAGAACGAGAGAGAAACCTGTGAAAATTAATACATGCATTTAAACTGGAAATTTGGAATTTTTAATTTTTATCCAGGTTGCAAAAACAGAATGAAATAACAAACATAGGGAGATATTGTAAAAGAAAATCTTGACCACCTTAGAAATAACAATGAGAAAGAAACTGAAAAAATGATACTGGAATTGTTATCTTTCTAGTATTGTATTGCTAACAATATACCTTATATTGTTGGAATATAAACATACAAGAAGAATTGGTAGTACATTTCTGGAGAAGCTTAAACTAAGCAACTCTGTTGTGTGTGTGTGTGTGTGTGTGTGTATGTTTATGTATATATTTACACTCTCACACCCTGATTGAGCACTCTGGAAAAAGTGGGAGACTTTGTAAACAGTAGCTACTCCGGCATAAACGCATCGCTCATTCAATAATGAATTGGGGCACTCTAGCTATTGGGCGTGTTTATACAAGCTAAAAAGCCTGCCTTCTTCTACTAGACGCTCGTGGCCTAAGGGGTAAAAATGCCGACTGATGCCGATTCGGTCGGGTTTCAATCCTGGGTTAGGATGCCAATGGAGTCTAAGCCATACTGATGAGCTGTGATACAGCGAAACAGATCTGTCTGCATATGACTATATATATATATATATATATATATATATATATATATAATTTCTACAAATTCTGATATAACTAAAAATATATCTTTTTATCACCCAGCATGCATCTGTCTTGCATTGTGTTCATGCTCCAGGTGAGCAGAAAAACATCTTATGTTAACTGAAACTCTTGTTGAAGGAGCGCATGAGCACCACTTTTTGATATCACTCCATGCAGTAACCCAAGGGCTAGTCATTTTTCAGTTCATGGACAATAACCAAACAAAAAAGCTGCTTTCTTTCTGCCTGGGCTCTATGGCTCCTTTTAATCTTGATTCCTTAAAATGACTTCTGGACATTTTAACTCATGCATTTCATGAATATTTACACAGTCTACATGTTCATTCAGAGGTTGAATATAAAATGATTTTGTCCACCTCTCGCTTCTTTTTGCCTCTATTTTAACTTTTTTGAGTTTGGCTATAACAAAGTTAAATACAACTTTCCTAGTTGACTAACAAATTTTTGTGTTTTTTTGTGCTAATTTTAATAGCATATCTTTTTGCCACATTTTCAATATTCCTTTGTGGAAATATTTTTCTTTCCATGTGTACACTTCCTATTATTCTTTAAAAAGATCAAGTCTATCAGACACCTCTATATGCTGCTTTTAGGTATGGTAGTGACAAATTTCAGCTATAAGCATTTTATAGTTACTTAACCTCAGGATATTAACAAACATTATACTGTTGTATATACATTCTATGATAGAAAACTGTTTCATATATATTTATAGGATTGAATGGAGATATTTTTCAACATGAGCACCATCGTCCTCACCTCCAAACTGTGTTGATTTTGGTGCCTTTCAAAGGAGACCATGCTTTAGCTCATCTTCTCTTTCTATTATGATGTATAATCCGTGATTGTAAACCCCGCCTCTTTAACCCAATCAGGTTAACTATAACCTCCATAGTAGTGGATGTCAGTATGGGGATATTTAATCTAAATATATTTTTTATATATATATTCGTCCGGCCTTTTCCCAAGAATTTTATTGTTCATTCATGCAATTTTTCCAGAGATATTTTTCTCCATTGCAGGATATTTAATTAAATCACAATGTGTGGGTAGAATTTCACTACGACAGTATTTCAAAAATTAATTAGATTTGTTCCATGAAATTAAAGTGTATCATATTGTTTCAAACAAGCATTTGTGCTTGGATGTTGATGTCTTTTCTACTGGCATCGAATGTTTACCCACTCCCCCACAAGAGTGAGTTGTGACACAAGGTCAGTTTTTAAAGTGGGGAACACAAGCACAGACGCTCGGTTCAAAGTTAAAATATTTCCCAACTACTGGTGACGCAGCAACTGTTGGGTTAAAAGTAACATCGTATGTCCACATTCAGCAGAAACCAATTTTTTTTTCTTTTTAGGACTACTTAGCATCTTGAAATATCCATGTCCCGAACACTGACCTTGAAACAGTGAATGACTTAGCCAAGTCAAATGCATTGCAGTCACATAAACAGAAACACACCAGTCACAACATCATCTTTAAAAGCATCAGATTTACAAATTCAAACTGTGACCAAATCTAGCCATCATTTAAGTGCTAAAGGATTTTTATATCTTAATTTGGGATCTGTTTTTCAAGCTCATATATTTTGTAAAATAAATTTTGCATTTTTCTAATACAGGAACAACTTTTTGTGCTATTGAATGGATATTGTTTTAGTCATCTAGTAATTTTCTATATATATTGCAAGAATATTTCTGTTTATATTTTAGTTTGCATAAAATATGGTCCTGCATTTCTAGTATATCAACAAAAAGCAAGATAAAAATGACTCCTCAGAGCTGGTTTGAGAACCTGTTTAAAAGAGGAGATGTGTTGGGAAGCAGAACGCACTTATATTCCTTTGGTAGAGGTAAGACTGGTGGATCACATGACAGGGGCTTTGAGACATCATTCCATACAATGACCTAAACTATAGTAATTTTTAAACTCATGGACAACAACCCAATTATAAGGTTGCTTTTTTATACTTTGCTTTGCTCTTTGAATATATGATATATAGTTCTTTATGTGGAATGCTTGTATATATGCCTATGTATAGTTTGGTGTATGTCATAGTATATAAAGGTCAGTCTTAGAACAAAGCATGTTTGTCATTCTTTTTCCTTTTAGCCATTTCATTCTATTACATTTGTGAGCTTCGGAATCGTTATATTATAGATATGACAATGCCCATAATTGGTGGTAGCAGGTCCATGTGGAGAGAGAAAATAGTGAAATAAATGTCTACAAATGTGGCTATCTTAAACTAATGATAGGATATTAAAGGAGACCAATGTAGAGCAGGAAATGGTTAGAAAACTATGTTTTGGAGGAAGCGAAAGTAGGCAGATAAGGAGATTGGAACTGTGTGCTTTAAGCCTGTGCTTAATTTAGCAGAGCATTTAATTGATAATCATCTTGTATAATTTTCTGAGAATGAACAATTCTTTCCCAATGGTTATCAGCATTTAAAATGGAATCTATCAAATAATTTCAAATTTATTAACTAAACTACTTATTAATACTTTTAGAGAGAAGAGAGATATCATTCCTCAATGGAAGCTAGATGGTTTGTACCAGGTTTGGATGTCTGTACGTTGATATTTGAAGTTAGGTTCAATCGTAAATTCCCAAATTTAGGGAGAGAGCATGTGGGCTTTCTGCACAAGAAGTCTGGTAAGAATTTATGTAAGGTTGTTATTTGGATGTTGTATCTTATGGTACAGTGTATTCTTGTCTATCAAGCTGATAAACAGAATTGGTTTCATTTGTCTCAGGTGCTGGTCCCAGATGGACAACTATGTTGTGCATCTCGCTATCAACCACTGCTTTTTATATATTTATTAACATTTTTATTTACAGAAAGTATTATCCAAAATCACATCATCAAGAATTTTAAGATGGCTTTTAAGTACTAATGGCATTTAATTTTCATATCAACTGTATTGAAGGAAATTCTATGCTGATATTTTCTCTTCTCACTGCTTCAAATATATATATATATATATATATAAAGTATGTATATTTTGGCAGCATCTTTTCTTTTAAACAAGTTGTATTAAACGATAGAGATAATGTACTCTTATATATTTTTTTAACATTTTTTCATATTTTCTGATTTGGCTTTTTATTTCCAAATTATATTTGTATAAATATTGCCCTAGTACTTACAAACATCATCGTTCATCACGAGGGACTATATTACAGTTTAAAAATCAAATATTACCTTGTAGTAGGACAAAGGTTACAACATTTTCAAAGAAAATAAATAAACATTATAAAAATCTTTTAATTCAAAGGCAGTAATAATGTAAATAACATGCACACGTGAAGATATGTGCTCACGTAGATGCGTGAATTACATGGAATATTTGGTTGTTAAAGATTTTAAATGATGTAAAAATACGTTAGAGAATTTGTACTTCAAAGGAACTAATTATGTAAATTATCAAATTACTCAGAGGCAAAGAATTATATACCTTAATTATATTTCAAATAAACCCTCTAAACACAACTCAGTACATGTCCAGAAACTTGTTAAGCTGTGCCAATGATAAGAGGTGTTTTACTTCTGATATGTAGTGCCTCTAAAATTTTTAGGTGTCTAATGTCTGTGTGTTGATCAATAATTTTAGTATTGTCTATAAGAATTTTACAAATGTCAGAATGTTGAAGAGAAACAGAACATGACTTAAGATGTTGTGTAATGGCACTAAAATCATTTAACTGCATAGTTAATCACATAGAGTATATATATATATATATATATATTGGTAATATGTCTGTATATATATATATATACACACACACACAGACATATTACCAATCATTATATTATAGCTGTGCATTTAATGAATTTCATTGATGAAATGCATGAATACAATTATCAACTTTTTTGACAAACTTCTACTAAAATATCTGTAAATTTCTAATTTTTCAGCAATATTTTATGTCTGTTGGTTGGTTGGTTGTTTTGTTTTAAGGCATATCAACCTCAGCAGGTCATTTATTGTCAACTAAATTTTATTTATTGCTGGTAATACCTTTTACTTTCAACAATTTATTGTTGTTTTTATATAAATTTTGTGCCTAGTAATACTTTTTCTTTTCGTGTATCAAGATTCATTGGGATTTGTTTTTAATGGCAGGGCCCCCAAGTCCTATCCTGTTATTTAACCAATAACTGGAGGTAAGGGACGGATTAATACCTTTCCCAAGGGTACCAGTGCTTAAGTGAATGCAGGGTATTCAACTGGAATTCGAACTTGGCTCACTGATTTCTCTTTCCAAGCCAATATCCACTGCACCACAACACACATCCATCACTAAACGCTTACAGCACCTGGTATTCCCAAGTGATCACCCATCTAAGTACTGATCAGGCTCAATGTTGCTTAACTTCAGAGATCGAGCGAGAACCGGTGTATTCAATGTGATATGGCCGTAAGCCTCATATCTGTTGCTTTTCAGCTTTGATTGTGAATGATTTTTTAATCTATATGTTGGTTTCAATCAAATGAAGGAAAAAAATATTTGTTATTGTAAGTTGGGTGAAGCTGGTCAACACTTTCTATTCTAGACCTAGCTAGTAGATTCACGACCCATTCTCTAATTAAAATTTGTCCATTTGCCACAAGAACTCATCCATCACCATTAAATCAAACATATACCACACTATCTCATATTTACAGGAGGCCTAAAAAAAACCATGGCATAAAAATGTTCTTTTATATACAATTATATTTTGCTTTATTTATTTTCTAATTTTTTAACATAAAATATATCTAAAAATATAATGATATCAATATGAAAGGGGAGGGGAAGAACCGAAAAACAAACTAAACTATAGAAAAACATTCAAACTAAAAATAACAAATGTTATTAGGACTCCTTCACCCAACAAAACTAAGAGGGGACCACTGTATTTTTCTGATAGGCAGAATCAAGAAAAACACTTACTAACCAAGAGGGAAAGATAAAATAAATAACAAAATGGGAAAATCAAAGACTGAAGTAGTCAAGATAAATTGGTGGCCAAAAACAAACTGGGGAGTTTGGGAATCTTGATGTGGATCATAACAAAAGAGAATGCCTGGAACAGGCTAGGCACAGCACTTACTGCCATTAACTAGGTAAACAAAGAGAGTCTATCTTAATCAGAAAAGGCTTCACAAGAAACAACTTCATTGTAACAAATGTGTCATAAAAATGAAAATCAAGCTCGTTACATTTACCCACCTTTCACTGAAATCTCTAAATGTCAAATGCTTTCTATTGTGTCAGATCTACAGCCTGAGCCCAAAGAAACCAATTAGATCCTGATAAGAATATCAGTCTTACTGCAAGATTCCCTCCAATCATGATGTCCAAATCCTCATTCTTGATACAGCTAGCAACATGAGAATCACTAGCCCTTTCACCCCAGAATACAGGAGCAACACATTATCACACACATATGCGAGATCAATGGACATGAGATGTTCAGATGTAATATGAACCATCAACTCACTGAAATACTTCTAGAAAGGGTGCACGTGAGAACAATGAGAGAAGGCAAGCAAAGTCATTATCTCACACCTGATGACAGTTGGCAAACTCATCCAGCCTCCTCTAAAAACCACATAATTAAGAGATGGAATATTCTGAATTAATTGCCAGGTAGGAGTAAATTCAGTGTTTTCAAGCCCCTCACATTCAAGCTGGCAAACTTCATAGACATTTTTCAAGTAAGTTCCTCTATTCATATACTGGGCAAAAATCTGCAGAAGTCAGGACCCTGACAAATTGTACCAGACTCCCTTTGTTGATATCAAATGTAATTTGTCCATCTGTGACTATACCACTGATGTCCATTGGGTAGGTAAGTTTTAGTACCCAATATAAAGAGATAAAAAGAGACTCTGGGATAATTTCTTCAGTTCAGGCCATTTGATCTGAGTCATCCTGACAAGCAATCCCAAAATTTAATGTTATCCCCAGTGTTCCGTATTATGGGGATCACTCTGGGGGTATTGAGTAAGTTTCTTAGGTCCTCCATTGCATTCTGATTAACAAAGGTAAACATGGAAAAAAAGCCCTTATGTAAGAAAAATGGTCCCTCTTGAGAGGATGCCTGTCAGTGTGACGTATTTTATAACTGCTGTTGAGTTTTGTTTTTCCTTTTTTGGGAAATGATTGGGGAAGATGGAAGATGAAGCCCTAAAAGGGGAGGAGGAGAAAGCTGCTTGCCTTACCTACATGGCTTTTACTGGTAAAACAGGAATGAATTTTCTACCTCCGCTCTCGTCATAAACAAACAATTCCAAAATATGGTATTGCCAAACAATGAGAAACAAATCACAACAACAACCAACAATACTGGACAGAACAAACATCAACAAAGCATCATTTACTTGCCACATGCAATATCATAAAGGATTCAATCCAATGAAAATGATCAAATTAAGGAATAATTGCAAAGCACTTTCCATTGACAATTTATAGGCTGGTTCACAGTTTTATCTGATGTAAACCTCATCTGTCTTAACTTGAAGATATACTGATATGTTTGGTTGTCCAAACTTGCTTTTGCATATCAATGCTTATACGTAGTTTATGAACTTTTAGCCATATTACTGTTAATTTACCTCATTACTGTTACTTTGCCTTAAGTTTCTAATAAACGATAAGAAAAAGACAGAACAAAAATAATACTAATCAAATAGTGTGTGGAATGTACAAAGTTTGCACATAAAACTCATGAAATTTCACACCTCTATGTGAAATGTTTTTCAGCAAATAGCAAACTAGGAGACATCTAAAAAAAGACAAAAATTCAAATAATCTTTAATTATAAAAAAATAAAAAAATCAAATTCCTTTTATGGACCCATTTTCGCAAGCTGACACAAAATTTGTTTGTTCTTTCAACTGGAAGCCTAGAATTATATCCAGGTGTGAATTCTTAAATGACCTGTTTTGAGTCCTAGGAAACAAAATAAAAAAAACAGACAGGAAGACAGTTGCAGTAGAGAAAATACAAGCATAATTAACACGTCCCTTGACAAATGTCAAGCGATCATATTATTGTTGCCTTTCTTTCTTGCTCATCTTCTTTACTTCATGATTCACCAATCTACTTAATAACTGACCAGTATCCGAAAGACTGAGAGAAGACTTCAAAGACACTCCTAAAAAGCAAACGCTCACACATATGCATATACATTTTAACGACCTTGTACTAATCAAAAGACATTACTTTTATTTGTAAAAACCTTAATTGATTTATATATATATATATATATATATATATATAAATGTTGTTTCTATATACAATTTGATTTTCTTGCACCCCTCTTATAGTGGGTTATCTACTAACAAGGCCAAATCAAACTAATCTGTTTCAACACATACACATCACTATAATGGATAACCCATGATAAAAGAACATAGGTGTGATTTTCCTCATCCCTGAATTTATCCAAGATGGAACAAAGACATCGAGAAATCTCCTGAACTTTTCAAATGCAATGCATATTAATACAAAACAGCCTACTTTGACCATGAGGTGAACTCTTGTACATTTCAACAAGTAATATCAGTTTGATATACCACTACAATAACAAAACAATAATGAAGTGTTCTTGGTTTTAGATCAAAGCAAAATGGCAAAATGAAATACATTACTCATTTAATTTCTCCTAATTTAGAAGTTAGAGGCTTACAATGAGTTTTTTTTAAAGCAGTCTCTTGATCAGTGATTTTCACTCATTGATGTTAGTCACTGGTCGCATTCTGGAGGTGGTCGCTCACTAAAGGTAAATTAACATATGCAAATCATCTGTGTATAGAAAAACGGTCATTAATAGCAGGTGGTTGCTGACAAAGAGGGTCACATAAAGCAGGTTCCACTGTATATTTCACAGATTTATATTTGCATCTGCAAATATTCAACTATAAGTTGCCTCATTTTCTGGATGTGAACAAGACTATTAACTCAGTAGGGGGATTTAGTCATTGTATTCTAATCATTACAAACAGGTTAGGAAGAGTTTGTGTATCAATTTGGGGATGGTTCGATGACAAAAAATATCTCCCACTTTCTTCCAAACATAAGAAAAATGAATCAGCCAATATTTAATAACAACAAGTAAAATAACATCAACAGACTAAATAATACTTGGAAGAATGAGAATATCAATAGAAACACTTCCTGAATTAATCAGAAAAAACAGTTTACTTACAATTTTGGTCTATCGAGGAAGATGGGGTCGTACTTCTGATTGTATTTACTACACCAAGACATTTAATGGCAACATCCTCACTGTGTCCACAGTTATGCTTTCCCCAAGAAAGATTGGAACAATTTTGAAGTTCAACTTCTGAGCCAGTACAATTGAGGTCATCTAGCCAGATAGCACCTTGCCCTTGTCCAAATGTATTTAGAATAACTTCTCCAGAACTGAAATGAAAAGTTATTTAAAAAAACAAAAAAACTACATTACATAGGTGATAAGTGAAAAAATTTTGGCCAAACCCTTCTCTAAAAAATCTGACAAAATTGGCAGAATTTATTCTGGAACTCCTTTCATTTAAGCTGATAATTCTAAAAACTTTCCATTTATAAACAATTTTTAAAACAATTGTTAAAATTCAAATTGTAAAAATTGTTTCAAATGCTTTTAATACTGAAGTTGATCAAGATTGTTCCATAAGAATAGTTATTGCTATCATTTTGTTAGGAGATGGAAGTAGGCAGCATCTATCATTAAAAAAAGGACTTCCTGTTGGAGTACATGTGTGGCAAAATATGGTATTTATACCAGACTATGGTCACTATAACAGAAATTTCTCAAGATTAGATATACAAGTTGTATAGTAGATAGCAGCACATTACAGAGCCAAGTATGTATTCCAGTATTGCTGGGTCCATTTTGATGCAAATACCTTTGGGTATGGTATGAATCCCTCTCCTCCCATAGCTATATGTTAAATAGTAGGGTAGACTGAGCTCTCTATCTGTGGCTGGCAATTAATGTACACGAAGAACAACTCCGAATTAAAAACTGTAATGATCAAATTATGGGCTTCTATTTGGGAATGTAACACACTGAAATTATGGTTACATTGAAGGCATTGCAAGCAGCATGTTAGGTACTGTCAGTGGTACAGTCTAACAGGACAGATCTGGTAATACTGCAATGTAAGCACACAAAACATTCTTCATAATAAACATGGGATGCAATAAAATTATTCTAAATCAGATGGAAACTGGAGAAGTAACCCATGTATTATATTAAGATTTTTTTTATAATAATTTTACCCCAAGCAAGCAGTACTGCCACTGGTCCACAGAGTAAGTACAATAGTAAGGATACAGGATAAAAGTGATACGAATGTCCAAACAATTTTACTAATGTAAAATGTTGCAGTCATTGCATCCATAATCTTATTTATTATTTCTCTAAAGAAAATATATGAAAATATTAAAAGTTAAAATCACCTGTATCCCATCATATGACAAATAAGTTTTGCATCATTGTTATCAAAGTGGTCATCACAGACAGTTCCTCTGACTCCTTTACGAGTGATTTCAATTCTTCCACTGATTTCTGATAAGCCACCAATAAGCTGGATTCTGAGGGCTGTAGAAAAAAAGATGTAACACAGTGAGTGAAACCTGTGAAAATTAACACATTTTTTTCACTAATTTTCCCTAAGCAAGGCAATGAAGTCACTAAAACACAAGGGGTTACTGTGTGCAAAAGAATAAGAGAAAGAAAAAAACATTATAGTAAATAACAATTGACATTGCATTGAAATTTTTGAAGATTAAATTTGGCTGGAGAGCAAGAAGTTTCACAGGTGAGACATGCAAGTGAAGCAACTGTTAGTGAAGAGCTTATAGTTACATTTAGTCAATTCAATAGTAAAATGATGAGACTTTGTTTCTAATCTAGTCAGTTAAGTATCACACATGAAATACGCCATTATTTTCTGTGGTAGACTCGTAGCCAATCAAAGCCATAAAACACAATCTGTCTCGCTATTTAACCTATAGTTGGATAAAGAATCAACTGTGCTTATATTCATAAAGTCTAGATAACATAAAGGAAAGTTCATCAGAGCAATTACAATGAAAGTATTTCAAGAAGAAGCACAGGGAAGCTATGAGTTAAGAGGTGGTATGCTGACTTTAAACACAGTTGAAAACGCAAATGATACTGAACGCTCAAGCCACCCAAAATCAGCAGTTGTTCTGGAAAGCGCCAAAAAAAATCCATGAACTCATTTTGGCTGATTGTAAATTGATGTTGCATAACATAGTACAGAAGTTGAACATATCAGAAGGCAACATATTCACCATCCTGGTGAATATTTGTCAATGAAAACAGTGTGTTCAAAGTGGGTGCTGTATTTGCTAACAGTTGATCAAAAACAATAACGTATGAACAATTCAGAGTATTGTTTGCAACTGTTTCAATGCAACAAGAAGGAAATTTGTATAAATATATGACAATAGATGAAACATGGATCCACCACTTCACTCTGGAGCCAAATTTGAAAGCCATCCAAAGCAACCAAAGATGCAAACATCAGCATGCAAGGTTTTGGCCTCTGTATTTTGGGATGTTTAAGGTATTTTGTTCATCGATTACTTTGAGAAAGAATGAACCATCAATAGTGGATTTTATATAGCAGTAGTGGGGCCAGATCTAGAGAATAAGGTCTATGCGGAAGCAATTCAAAGTGCAATTCATGTAGTTTTGCCATCGTTGCAATTGACTTGTGACACGGTGCATTGACTTGGTAAAAGATCACTTTTTTCTTCTTCATTTCTGGCCATTTTTTGGCAATTTCTTCCTTCAAACACACAAATAATGATCATAATGAGCTCATTCATGGCTGTCAGACAATTTCTGTCGCCATATCAACCCCTTGTTTATTATGTGTGACAGACAGGAAATGTCTAGGAGGAAGCCAATTCACCTTGACAGATCAAGGCTACAAAGTTAGTATACTCACACTATGATGAAGCAATGACTGTTTAACTTCCTAAGCTTCAATTTTCAAGTTAATTTCTTGTCCAGGAATAGTTTAAAACAATAGTCCTGTGTACTGATTACCAGTTGGAACTAACAGGCAGACAGTAAAAGAAAGTGGGTTTTCCTCCCATTCCCCAGGAAGTTGAAATGTTAAATGCAATTGTTTTCATTTGTAGCGGATAATACAGAGTTATACAGTGACGGAAATAGAAATCCTATACATAACTTTTCCACCCCGGTCTGGATGCCTGTTTAACAAAACCAAGGTTCAAGAATAAATTAATTAGTTTGGACACTATGTTTGGAATGAGAAGGTTAGAAAGAGATAGGTTGGAGGAAGAGATTTGAATGGCAGTTTGAATAATAAGGTCGGACAGAAATGTACGTGCTGCTAAAAGCCAACTGAGTAAAACCCAACTCAGAAAACATTGTTACTGATTTAATTTTAAAACACCAGCCAACTGATATCTCTTTTTTGTCACTTACGGTCACTTGCTTGTTATCTTGTAATTATTCGATATATATATAAATCTATATAAATCTACAAATTTCAACTATTTCAACTTGGATTAGACCCAAAGGTGGCCACAACAATGTCGTCGAGAACGCGTGACAACAGCTACCAACATTTGGAGGGGACCCTAAGGAATTAAGAGGCTGGCTGTTTTTGATCCACAAGCACCAGGTTGCTTTTGGACTTAAGTTCTATGAGACCATATATATGGCATGGAATGCCACAACTGGGAAGGCAGAGTTTATAGGGCTGCTCCTACAGAGGGATCCACAGATACCTTGGAAAGAAGTAAAGGATAGAATCACGAGGGTGTTTGCCGACAAAGGTACGGCAACAGAAGCGATGAGGACACTCCTCAAACTAACTTAGTTGAAGGATGAGACCCCTAAAGATTTGGAAGCCATAACTGAGAAGCTGGCCAAAATAGAATTCTCCAAGAAAGTATGGGCAAATGCAGTTATGCAAGCCCAGTTTGCTGAGTTGTATGCAGGGGCACTCAGGGAGGAGCATGTTTACCATGTTGTAATAAAGGACAGCCCCCTGAATTTATTGGCTGCGATAGCCCTAGCAAAAGATAGCACTAGAGTCTGGTGGAGGGCCAGGAGTAAAGAGCCAGAGCAGAGTTTGAGTTGTAAAGGTGGTTTTTGATGACCTTTGAAAGAGAGTGAAAGGTTTAGGAAAGAAGATTCTGGAAAAAGGTATAGGTTTTATGAACCCATGCCGCGTAGATACGGCTTGGTTTGTTGGACCTGTGATCGTGAAGACCACAGGTTGATGAGATGTATAATGAAGCGGGAAAGGCTTCCCTAACTTCAATGACATCAATACCTGTGGAAACTGTGGTGAAAAGGTGCACAGAGCCAGATGGTGTGGGCTTGACAGAGGGGCACCACCATCTTGAATCAAGAAGAAACCTAAAGAATGGAACAATGTAAGAAAAGTTGCCCTGTAGTAAAAAGGAGGGTGGCCCTTATCATAGCAACTAGAAAGAGGGACTGGCTATGTGCTCGTGAAGGTCATTTGGCAGGAAATTGCCCCATGAGAAGGTGCTGGTATTGTGAAAGATCAGGTCACCTGAAGAGAAGGTGCTATCAGTGAAGGGGGATGAGTGAAATGAGAAGTGTCTGTTTTCAGTCACCCAGATGGAAGGGGTTAAAGTGGGATCCTTGTATGGATGACCCAGGAGATGTGCTACTGCCGTCACCCATGGCTGGTTGGTGTGAAAGCCAAGGCACTAGAACAAAAAAGATGACAGCTAGAGTGTCTCATTTTTTGGTAGGAGGAGGAGAACTTCATTGTGAGATATTAGTGGGGACTAGACATAGCCAGCTGGAGGAAAAACTAGCTATTAAAAAGAAACTAACCTCATTGAAAATGACCAGGGTAGTGGTCAGAAGATCTCCAAGATTGAAGAAGAATCAAAGGAGGAGGAGGAAGAAGATGAACTATCCTCTACTCACTCCGAGACAAGCTGAGAGAAGTGAATAGGTCAGAAGTTGAACCTGTAGTAACCTCTGAGGAAAAATTAGAAGGAGCAGGCAATAAGGAAGAGAATAGGCCAGAAGTTGAACCAGAAGTAACCCCTAAAAAAAAGGTTAAAAGGAGCAGACAAAAAGAAAAGAATAAGTCAGAGGTTGAACCCAAATTACCTGTGAAGCACAGACTAAGAGGAGCAAAGAAGCCCAAGTCTCCGTAAGAAGATAAGGTAATGAAAACTGATGTGGATGGGTTATCTACCCTTTTATTCCCAAAAAGAGCTTGTTTTTGCAGACTGGAAATTGTGGCTAACAAGTCATGAGGGGCAAAGAAATTTAACTGTCAATTCCATTGTCAGGCAGCATAGTATTTATATTATTTGGACTATTGTCCTCATCTTTTTTGGCATTTGTATGACGTTTCAGCCGTTGTACTCTCTGACCTTCTTAAGGTGCTAAGAAATTTTGAACCAAACCCTTTATTACCATCACTGGGGTATATGATCTTCATTCCATGTGTAGTAGTGCCTCTTTTAATAGTCATGAGTTATCTCTCTCTCTAACCCTGTAAGTTACTTGTTCACCACTGCTGTAGCATGGTACTGAACACACAACTCTTTGGGTCAATGTCTATATCCACATAAGGACAAGAACAAGTGGGACTTATAAACCAAATGTTCAGTAAGCCTATTTTACTAGAGTTCATATTGCAAGTTTTTGATGTTAATGGATTTCTCTAGTATTTTTTATCAGAGCTCATATTGCAATTTTGATACACTAATGATTTTCTCTGCCACTCCATATTACTGGTTCCCATATTGTGTTCATGTCTATTCTTGGTTGGCTATGGAGATTTTTGTAGCCTAGCATATGTGCTGATTCCTTAAGCTTATGTAGTTTCCAGTGGTATTCTCTACCTATTTCAACTTCATGCCATAGGGGGTGGTGATCTCCTTTCTACCTTCATATGTTGTAGGTACACCTGATTTTTCTATCTTCCCTCGTGTTACGGACTTGTGATGTTCTGGTAGCCTTACCTTAAGGGGGCGGCCTGTTTCTCTTTTATATTTATTTCGACAGCTACATGAAATGGTGTACACACTGTCCTTAGTCATGTTCTCCTCTCTTTGGGGTCATATTCGGGAGAGGTACTTGGGAAGTGTACTTATAATGTTATTCTAATGTTATATGGATCACAGATAACCAGTTGACATAGGGTAGACAGACAGAGGCTGTTTTCTGTGAGTTGTTATCTTCATGCACCCTCCCTTTCATGTATGTTGGGGTTGTTATCATGTACTTTGGATAATTGTTTCATTGTATGGTTGGTGGGAGTTGAAGTAAAGGTATTGTCTAGTGAATGTTGGCTTGTGGTATACAGATATTTTGAACCCCACCTCTGTTCGAGTTATTAGCACATCCAGGAATGTGAAGAAAGGGATCGTCTGCTGCCTTCAACATCAAGCAAAATCATTAGCGGCGATCCAGAGTCATACGAACAGGAAATGTTCAGTGTAAGCAGCACCCTACAACAGAAGAAGCTAGAATGTGTAGAAATGATGCCTTGGAAACATGTACCCCACTGAGTCTTATTTATGAGACCAGTTAGCGCAGACTGTGTATACTCAAATTATTTAAAGATAATAGAAAGGGGGTTAAGGAATATTGCCAGGTCGAGATATTAACTGATACAGTATTACTGCAAACAATCAGTATAACTGAGGGAGTTTGGATAGTGGTCGCTAAAAAACCCATTGATCACTCCGGGATGTGTGAAGGAGAACCCACTAGGACCCTGAGGGTGAAGCCACACTTAGCCCAGATAAAATTACCTCTGGGTTGTTCTACGATTGACATGTCCATGGCTCTCCCCTCATATTACCAGGCTGAAGAGAAATTTGAAGAAAACACAATAACAAATTTTGTTGGCAAAATGTTAAATAACTGCACACAGAGCTAGTAATGAATAAATAGCCTAAGTTCATGATAGAGTGAATACTGGAGTTATTAAAGCCAATTGATAAAATTAATATGAATCAGATAAAAAACAAATTATAATCTTTGCAAAAAGAAGACATGAATTGGAAGAATAGTAAATAATTTTGGTAAACTAGTCTGTGGAAAGCAGTACTTTATTAGTCATTGTTGTGGTGGTAGTAGTAATATGGAAAATAATGAAATACAGAGAGAAACAGAATAACAAGGTCTCAGTAAGCATAAAACTGATAGAGAAGGCAATACTGTCTGGCAAGCCACATCTGAAATGAACAGAACAGGCAGGGTGGGGACGAGTTTCAAATGAACCTGACGACAGGAGCTGGAGAAGAACTGACTATAAAAACACAGATATATTTACATTTGTATAGGATTAAGAAACAGAACACTTCCATTAGGCATGAAAAGTGTTTTCTTGTTAGAATTGCTTAAAATAAACACAGTAAATGCAAGTTTGAATGGAAATAATTTCTTTTTCGGGGGTGGGGTAGAGCCTGACAGTTAATACACATGCTAAATAATGTAACCAATAGTTGGGAGGTAATGTTGGAAGTGATGTAACCCTATTTTCAGATAGCTGATACTAATTTTAAATGATTTTCAAAATGAAAAGAAACTTCTCTAAAATTGGAGAATACAATTATTTTTGTAGCTGAAAGATTAACAAGTAGAAAATACAGGAATCACTGAGTACAAAATTCTTTTGTTGAGAGAAGCAAGCAAAATTTATCAATGTTAGTTACCTAATTCTAGTCAAATTATTTGTCATTGAGTTTTCAAGATATGTGACCCTAGGTCAAAATACAGCTTTGAAAATTTCCTGTGTACTGATTACCAGACAGCTGGTATGAACAGGCTGACAATAACAGAATGGGGGTTTTCTACCCCTTCCCCTGGAAGTTGAAATGTTAAATGTAATTGTTTTAATTTTGAGCTGGTAATACAGAGTTATACAGTGACAGAAATAGCAAACCTATACATAACTTTCTACTCCAGTCTGGGTGCCTGTATAACAAAACCAGGGTGCAAGAATAAATTAGTTCGGATCCCGTGGTTAAAATGAGAAGGTTAGAAAGAGATAATTTAGACGAAATGGACATGCTGCTAAAAGCCAATTGAGTAAAACCAAACTCAGAAATCATTGTTACTGATTTAATTTTAAAAAAACAGCCAACTGATAACTATGCTTTTACTTGTAATCTTGTAATTATTTGACATACGTAAATATATATCAATCTGTGTCATTCTGGTTTTCATCATCGACCAATCCCTTGAATGTCTGGACCAGCCTCATCAAGTGATAATAAGCAATACGGCTTTGGATAATCAGAGATCATCATAACCTACGCAAAATTGACCAAAGGGTAGGAACATTGGCTAGACACAGACAGGGGTCATGTTATATATATATGTATGCATGAGAATTAATAAATATACATATTCGTATAAACTGATGCATAAAAATAATATTCAGTTGTAAATAAAACAGTGTTCAATGTAATATAAACAGTGCTATTAATTATATATTAATAAATATTCATATTATCCAACATCAGTATATTTCCTATGGAGGAATATAGAGGAATTAATATGACTTAATCAGAAAAAACTGCTGGCTTACCATTTTGGCCTTTTAAACATTTAATTTAATTGTGGTGGATTGGGGTAAGAAGTGGCTTGTTAATTTCAATGTATCTAAGACCAAGCTGCTGTCTGTCAATCATCACAGGCAACCTCTCCTACCTCCCATAAGCATGGACCAAGTAAGTACCCTGAGAGCAATACACTACGCCTCCTTGGCCTTACTCTCTCTTCCGATCACAAGTGGAATAATTACATTGACGCAATAGCTAAATCCACTGCGAAGAAAGTTGTGTCACTGTGTTCGGCCAGGATGATTTTTCTACCTGAATCCATCCTGCATATATACAAATCAACCATTCATCCGTGCATGGAGTACTGCTGTCATATATGGTCAGGCGCCTCTGCTGTTCATCTCAGTGTTCTTGACAAGCTCCAAAGGAGAAACAGTAATGTGATAAGTACCGACTTGGCAGCTAGACTCCAGCCACTTCCCCACCGACCAAATGCAGACAACAATTCTACTCCTGCAGCTTCTTTTCTCGCACTTCTTGCCTGTGGAACTTGCTTCCATATTCTTGCTTTCCTGATGGCTACAACGTCCAGGAATTTAAATGCAATGTCAATACTCATCTCTTAACCACTTCACTCTAGTTCTTTCCACACCACCCTGTATATCATTTCCTTTCTCTCCACCATTGTCATCACACCTGTATTCCCATCCTTCTCTTGCTCCTTTCTAACTGGTTCATCTTGCTCTTCACTTTCCTCCTATCTAATCGTTTTACACTTCTGTAGCCCACTAATCTTTTTACTCTTATGTAGGCCCCTGCACATCAGTAGCATTACTGCCTTGCTCAAGGTGATATGATTAAAAAAAGAGAAAAAGAAAACAGTGTTCAATGTAATATAAGCAAAGCTATTCATTATATATTAATAAATATACATATTATCCAATGTCAGTATATTTCCTGCTGAATAACTCTCTTAAAAATAAAAAATATGAAGGAATTAATATGACTTAACCAGAAAAAAATGCTGGCTTACAATTTTGGTCTGTATTTGAGTCTTTTAAACATTTAATTGCAACATCTTCAGAGTGTTGACAGTTATGTGTTCCCCAAGAAAGATTAGGACACATTTCAAGATTATATTCTGAACCAGTACAACTAAGATCATCAAGCCAGATGGCACCTTTCCCATCTCCAAATGTATTTGGAATTACTTCTCCAGTACTGAAATAAAAATTAAAAAAAAAATACATTACAGTGGTAACGTCTGTAAGTTCGTGGTCTGGATTATTTTTGAAAATCTGCCTTAATGACCAGAAACAATTTTGAAATACTTGAATTTGCTTAAATATTTTGACTACATACTCATAATGAATAATCTTAAAATAAATGTTAAAATTATTATAAAAAGTAAATGCATAAAATATAACTCAAGAGCTTTTTTAAAAAATTGAAGTTGATCTGAATTCGACGCTAGCAATTGCTGTCAGTTGTGTTTGTAGGATTTGGAAGAAGCTACATTTAACTATGAGAAATGGAAAGTGATTCCCTTGCCTGGTAAGCATTACATTGTATGGGATCAGTAATGACGGCTGAAGTATGGAACATCTAAAATATTAACAATATTATACATATGTAGAAATGATATGAGTTTCCAAAACATCATTGTTGCAGTCATTATTTAATTCTTTGTTTATCCAAAGAAAACATAAAAATATTAAAACTCAAATTTACCTGTACTCCATCATTCTACAAATAACTTTTGCGTCGTTCATATCAAAACCATCATCACAGACACTTCCTTTTTCTCCTCTACGAATGATTTCGACTCTTCCGCCAATTCCTAATGAGCCATTAACAAGCTGGATTCTGATAGCTGCAGAGAAAAAGATACAACACAGAAAGAGAGTGAGACCTGTAAAAATTAATGCATGCATTTAAACATTGGTACTGTAAATTTGGAATAGTTTATTTCTATCCAGGTTGCTAAAACAGAAAGAAACAACAAATACAGAGAGATATTGTAGAAGAAAATCTTGACCACCTTAGAAATAACAATGAGAAAGGAATTGAAAAATATTATATTTTGAATTGTTATCTTTCTAGTATCATATTGCTAACAATATATCTTATATTGTTGGAATATAAACATACAAGAAGATATAGTAGTACATTTCTGAAGAAACTTAAACTAAGCAGCTGTGTTTGTGTGTGTGGATATATATATATATAATTTCTACAAATTCTGATATAACTAAAAACATATCTGTTCTATCACCCAGCACAGGTCCACCTTGCATTGCGTTCATGCCCCAGATGAGCAGAAAAACATCTTATGGGAATTGAAACTTTGGTTGGGATACTGAAGGAGCACATGAGTGCCACTTTGTGACATCACTCTATACAGTAACCCAAGTGCTACTCCTTTCTCAGTTCATGAACAACAACCAAACAAGGTTAATTTCTTCTGGCCTGGACTCTTTAGCCCATTTAAATATTAAGCCCTGAAAATGACTTCTGGACATTTTACCTAATGCATTTCATAAGTGAATATTTTCTCGG
Source organism: Ascarosepion bandense (assembly GCA_037127315.1). Lineage (NCBI taxonomy): Eukaryota > Metazoa > Mollusca > Cephalopoda > Sepiida > Sepiidae > Ascarosepion > Ascarosepion bandense. Next base: position 321,319 of record JBBBDQ010000451.1, read on the forward strand.
TCCACATGTTCATGCAGAGGTTGAATATAAAATGATTTTGTCCACCTCTCACATTTTTGGACTCTATTTTAACTTTTTTGAGTTTGGCCATAGCAAAGTTAAAGACAATTTTTAAACACAAATTTTCTAGCTGACGAAAAAATTTTTGTGTTGTTTTGTGCTAATTTTAAAAGCATATATTTTGTCACATTTTCAATATTCCTTTGTGGGAATATTTTTCTTTCCCTGAGTACACTTTCTATTATTATTGAAAAGGTCAAGTGTATCAGATAACTCTATATGCTGCTCTTAGGTATGGTAGTGAAAAATTTCATCTATAAACATTTTTATAGTCACTGGACCACAGGATATTAGCAAAACTTATGCTGTTGTATATACATTTTATGATAGAAAAATATTTCATATATTTTATGGGGTTGAATGGAGACCTGCATCTTCCTCATCTCCAAACTGAGTTTGATTTTGGTGCCTTTCAAAAGAGACCATGCTTTTTAACCCTTGTAGTTCATATTCTCTTTCCATCATGATGTATAATTTATGGTTGTAAGCCCTGCCTCTTTAACCCAAGTGGGTTAACTACTTATCTCCATAGTATTGGATGTCAATATGGGAATATTTAATCTGAATATATTTTTTACATGTATTCATCTGGCCTCTTTTAAATTTTGTTGAGAATCTCAAGATGAATAGCAGGAGCACCTGACCAGGTATGCTAACAGTATTCAATGCATGGACAAATGGCAGATTTAAAAATGTGCAAAATGGATTCTGACACATGCAATCCAAACTTCCTAGCAGTAGATGCAGCTTCAATGTAGTCATTCTATTTGAGGTCATTGGAGAGAGTGAGGTCAAGGATGTGTAGTGTATTGCTCTCTAAAGAAGTTAGCGCTATGCATTCTGATGGTAGGGTGGAAATTTTATCTATGTTAATTAAAGAAGAGCAGCTTCTCTGTGGAGGCATTAAAATTTACAAGTTATTTTCTACTCCATTCAATCACAGATAGAGTGCATCTGAAAAGGAACAAAATGACTGCAAAGAGACAAGAGGAGAAACTATTCTTAGCTGATACATTTCTGATTTATCAAAACAAAGTCTCTCAGAGGAAAAAACACATCAGATAGAAGTAGTTTTTCTTCTTGTGTGCTTATTTATGTGTGTAATAATGAATTATACAAAACTATCAAAATACATTACTCAGCTTTTCATGTAATAACAATCATCAGGCTGATATAATCTGGAATCAATAGCTAGAACATGATTTATATATACCTGGGTGGCAGGTATTTACTAACTCGGATGTATAATTTTTATTAAGCACTTATTCCTATGCCTATATGTGGCCATAAGCTCATTTCTCTTATTCAATAGCCAGTCACCTATTTCACAGTAGGGTTATCAATTTTTCACTTTGGCACAAACTGAAGTCTTCTCCAACTCTGTTATATGGTCTGGCTTTAGCCAAAATTTTCCATGTCAAAATTGAGGCCTCTCTTCCATTGCTAATGGTATCCAAACAGTTGGTAGAAAGAGTGGTACTACCTTTGCATTTGTTTCTCAGACTCATCTTATGGTTATGAAAGCTTCATTTATATTCACTTTTGCAGCAGCTTCTATGTAACACATGATTTCACCACCACTAATTGTGCTACCTTCTAAAAGAAAATCTTATAGCCATATTTTATCTTATCACTTTTTTTCTTTTTTTTTTTAATCATCTCACCCCAAGCAAGGCATTCCACTGCCACTATTGCGCATGGGGCTACATAGAGGAAGGTAAAGAGAAGGAGTGGTTAGACATAGGGAATGTCAGGAGGAAGGTGACAGATGAGTAAGGATAGCGAGGATGAGGGTTAGGCAGATGGGAAGAGTGCTAGATAGAATGGGAGCAGGTTAGTGTGTTAGGAGGTGTCTATTGACCTTACATTTAAACTCCTGGAGATTGTAGCCGTCGGGAAAGCAATCGTTTGGAAGAGAATTCCACAGTCGGGAAGTGCGAGGAAAGAAACTGTTGGAGTAGAAGTTACGGCTGCATTTTACTGTAAAAGAGTGGGATCTAGTTGCTAATCTAGTATCTCATGCAAATTTGTATTTAGGGGGCACCAGTGATCTAAGTTCATCGGAGCAGAAGCCGTGAAAGTATTTATAGAAGAGACACAGGGAAGCCACGTCACGCCTGTGGGAGAGAGACTGCAGGCGGTCTGCCAAGTCGGTATCTATCACATTACAGACCCTCCTCTGAACCTTATCGAGAAGACCGAGGAGAACAGCAGGGGCACCCAACCAGATATGGCAGCAGTATTCAATGCACGGGTGGATGGTAGATTTGTAAATGTGCAAGATTGATTTAGACGGAAAAAACTTCCGGGCCCTACACAGAGAACCGACTTTCATAGCAGCGGATTTAGCAATGGATTCAATATAGTCATTCCATTTGAGGTCCACTGAAAGTGTGAGACCAAGGAGGCGTAGTGTTTTACTCTCTGGGAGGCAAGCCTGGTCCATGCTAATGGGAGGTAGGTGAGATTGTCGATGATGGTTAATTGAGAGTAGCTTCGTTTTAGAAGCATTAAAATTTACTAGCCATTTCTTACCCCAGTCCAATATGGATTGGAGGTCTTTTTCAATCTCGGCTGCGAGGTTAGCTTTGACACCCACGCCAGATTTTTGTTGGAGGCGATAGTAAACTGTGGTGTCATCGGCGTACAAACCTATTTGGGCTCTTATGGAATCAGGGAGATCATTAATATATATCAGGAAGAGTGTAGGACCTAAGATGGAGCCTTGGGGGACACCTGCGTTTGTATGGTAGTTCTGAGAGGCATGTCTGTTTAATACCACCTTCATTGTGCGGTTAGAGAGGAATGACTGGATTAGTTCAAACAAATGTCCAGTTATACCATAGCTCCGCAGTTTACATAGAAGGCCAGCATGCCAAACTCTGTCGAACGCCTTAGATATATCCAATGCAACGGTTCGGGCTTCGCCATTCCTGTCGAGTGCCTGGTATATGTACTCAGTGATGGTCGTTAGCATATCAGCAGTAGACCTGGTGAAGCGGAAACCATATTGCTTGTCCGAGAGGAGCCTGTGTGCTGTGAGATGCTGAACCACCTCGTTTTCTCAATTGGAGTAGATAGACTAAACTATCGCCCGGTTCACACTACACCCATATCTATTGAACGGGTGAAGAGGCTCATCCCTTGTTCACTGTTTAGGATGTGGTTTCCGGCTTTCTCTTTTCTAATCATTTTACTCTTAAGTAGCCCCATGCGCATCAGTGATATGCTTGGGGTGATATGATTAAAAAACAAAAAAAAAATTTTGGTGTCAGGAATGTACCGCAAACTTAGTATAACTATTTTTGCATTGTATCTTGAATTATACATTTAACAGAGTCTAGTTTAAACTTTAAATTTAATAACACAAAAAGAAAGGATTTGCGGACATATGATTATACAGAATTTTGTCCTTGTTTGGATATAAAGAACCTATGCCCAAAGCTTGTAAAAGTATTTTTGATAGACCCTGGGTTTGTATTTGCGTGCATGTTGTTACATTAGACCAATAACTGTACACCCACCTTAGATTTTACAAGTATATTTTTAATATGTTATATATTTGCGACGAGGTATGAGAACAATAGTTGTCTCTTTATTTCTTTGAATATGCAGATTATGGAATAGTTTTTTTTTTTGTTTTTTACCCGGTTAAACTAAAGCCAGTTCTTAGAAGATAATCTCAAGATGTTCCTCAATGAAAGACAGGTTAACACAGCCTATGAGATGGTTACCCTTGTGAACGAATATGCACTAATGCATGTGAGGCAGGAATAAATCAGAGGACACATCTGAATATGGGAGAAGCACGAAGCCTCGAGTAATGGCTAGTGCTGGTCCGAGGACAAGACCTGGTCAGACAAACTACCCACATCAACTGAACAGCCTGAAAAGTAAATGGTTTGATTCTCATTCTTTTACCACCTGACGGACAGAAGGAGGGAAAAACAACATTTTACTACTGTGGGAAGGTAGGACACATGGCGCAAATTGTTTTGTGAAGGATGGTGGTGAACACAGGAATACAAACCATTTGTGTCAAATGGTACCATATGTCTGGTGGATGACCCCACAAAAAGGGTCAAGATCAAAATCCTAAGAGACACAGGAGTGACCCAGTCTCTGATTGTTGGAGAAAACATGCCACGCAGATCAAAGACAGCCACAGGCGAATGAGTAGTTATATAAGGGGTAGGAGGCCATTTTGTTAGTGTTCTGCTTCACTAGATCTCCCTTGACTATAAAATAGTATGTGGACCTATAGTCATCGGAGTGGTTGTTAGTCTGCCTATGAAAAGCATATCAATGATACTTGAAAATGACCTGGCTGGAGAAAGAGTCCAAGAGTGGTGGAAATACCAAGTGTTTCGGAGGAGGCTGAGAAGATAGAGGAAATGCATCCTGGAATATTCCCATGTGTGATGACCTGAGCAAATGCGAGGAAGAGAGCTGAGGAGACGAGTTCCAGGGTGGAAAGCGAGGACAAAGGGAACAAGGTAGTTGATCTCTCCCAAACTTGTTTAGGCCACGAGATAGAATTAAAAACCCTATGCTTCAACAGATTACAACATCAAGCCCTAGCCCACAGAAGAAAACAATGAAGTCATGCCCATCATAGAAAGGTCTATGGCAGTCAAACAGAGAGAGGATAGCCAAATCGCCCCACCCCCGTTCAAAGAATCGTTACCTGAGGAAGAATTGAGCAAGGTATCCTTGGGATACTACGTCAAGAATGACATCTTAATGCGGAAGTGAAGGCCCACACACACACACACACACACACACACACACACACACACTCGCCCAGTAAGATTGGTCCAGTGTACGTCAGTTGGTATTGCCAAGGAGATACAGAGAGGAAGTGCTTTGAACAGCTCATGAAACACTCATGGGGGGTCACTTAGGCATCTGTAAGACATGCAAGCAAATCGGTAGAAGCTTCTACTGGCCCGGAATCTGTGGGGATGTATCGAGATATTGCCAGACCTGCCATACCTGCCAGATGATAGGTAAATTAAATCAGCAAATCCCTGCTGCCTCTTTACACTCAATTCCTGCCTTTGAAGAACCCTTCTGCAAAGTCCTCATCAGTTGTGTTGGTCCCCTCCCCAAAACCAAGCATGGAAACCAATACTTATTAACTATCATGTGTGCCTCAACCTTCTTTCCTGAATCAATCCCTCTGAGGAGCATTCTGAGGGAAGATTACTAAGTCACTCACTAATTTCTTTTCTTCCTGAAGGCTCGCTTTCACAGTCATTACGAAATTTCTTGGAGGGTTAACGACCCCAATACATCGTGAACATTCTGGACTGAAAGATAAGAAAAACTAATGTGCCACATTAAGATGCTCAAACCATATTATGAGAGAGGGAAACCAAGCCACATCCTAGCTGTAGATAGACCCCACCATGCCTCTAGTGATGCAGATGTAGATCCAGAAGTCCTAAAGAAAACGATCATTCCCTGAGGTTACAGAATTCAGAGGTACAATCAGATCTTGCGTCTAAGTTAAATCACTTAGCTCACAACAAAACGGAGGAAGTAACCCATCTCATTCGAAACATCCATGACTTATTCCCAAACATACCTAAACGAACTGATATATCTCAACACAATGTAGATGTCGGAAATGCCAAACCCATTAAGCAACATCCATACTGTGCCAACTCGCAGAAGGTGGAAATAATACGGCAAGAAATAGAGTATGTGCTTCACCATGGAATCATTGAACCCAGCCATAGGAGTTGGACAACACCATGTGTGCTGGTCAAGAAGCCTGATGGCTTGATATAGTTTTGCACAAACTACCGTAAAGTGAATACCCTTACCTACACCAATTCCCATCCCATCCCTCGAATGTATAAACCAAATCGGTAAAGTGATGTATATCACCAAGTTGGATCTAGTAAAGGGCTATTGGTGTGTGCTACTTACTGAATGCACCAAAACAATATCAGCTTTCATGACGCCTGATGGTCTATACCAATATCATATCATGCCTTTTGGCATGAAAAATTCTCAGACCACATTCCAACAGATGATGAATCACTGTATGCAAGACCTATCTAATGTCACAATGTATATTGATGACATAGTAGTCTACAACACAAACTGGGCAGACCACATGTCAACATTACAGAATGTTTTTGATAAGCTCTAACAAGCTAATCTTACTGTCGGAATGGCCGAAGTGACATACTTGGGTCATACAGTGGAATATGGTAAAATCTCTCCCATTGACACTAAGGTTCAAGACATCTTGAATGTCCCAACCCAACAGAACCTCAGGAGCCTAAGACGGTTCCTTGGAATGGCCGGATACCATCGGAAATTCTGCAAGAACTTTTCTGATGTAGCATCACTGCTCATCCAGCTGTTTTCCAAGAAAGCCAAATTTGTTTGGGCACCCTCCTGTCAGAGATCGTTTGAACAGATTAAGTCTTTGCTATATTCTGACCCTATTCTGAAGGCCCCCGATTTTTCTGGCAGTCGATGCCAGTCATTTTGGGATGGGTTCCGTTCTACTTCAACTCAATTCTAATAACATTGAACACCCTGTTAGCTATTTCTTACAGAAGTTTAATTCAGGCTAGCAAAATTATTCAATCATAGAGAAAGAAACATCAGCCCTTGTCTTGAGCTTGCATCATTTTGATGTGTATGTGTCTTTGTCTTGCCATCCAACAACAGTATACACTGACCATAACCCTATCACATTCCTTCATCGGATAAAAAGTAAGAATAGAAGACGACTAAATTGGAGTCTAATTTTGCAAGAATATAGTCTAGATATTCAACATATTCAAGGCACTGACAACGTATGAGTGGACGCTTTATTGCGCTGCTACCATAGTAAATAAGATACTCTTGTTTTAAAAAAGAAGAAAAACAAAGAAGAGTAAATCTCTCATTCTTAAAGTAAATCCAATTCCCTATTGTGTTGAAAAAGAATCGCAAGCGATCCTTTTTCAATTTTTTTTATGAGAAGGTGTTACATGAAACCAATAATTGTACTCCCACCTTAGATTTTACAAGCATATTTTTAATATGTTACATATTTGCTACAAGTTATGAGAACAATAGTTGTCTCTTTATTTCTTTTTTTTATCTGGTTAAACTAAAGCCAGTTCATAGAAGAGAACATTCCTTTCCCCCACCTCCAGTCTGGTCTCTGATCACAGGCCAGACGAACACTGCTTCTCTGATAAATACAAGTGACCCTAGTAGTGTTCAATGGATAACACCTACTCACATTCATATGCCAATACGTGACTTTATCTCTAATTATTTGTTTCGTACATGTTGGGATATAACAACTAAGGTTGGCTGTTTGCTTTTAGAGGAATCGAAAGTCACCAAATCTGGACTTGGCTGTTTGCTTTCACAGGAATCAGATATCACCAAGAATCAAATGACCGACAAAAGAACCGGAATGGTATTCTAAAACACAAGTCGTCTATACTCTTGTGGTTTATCTGTATACAATACTCACCATCATCAAAAATTGAATGGCGTTAATCAAAGACATATCACTGTAGAGCAATTATGTTGTTAAGATAAGCACTCAGTTGTGGAACAACCTGAAACCAGCATAACCCACCTTGAGAAAGAGAGTGATTTATGGTGCCCTGGAGCATTTCCTTGTGCTCAAGTGGGATAGTTCATTGCCTGGGCTGTAATTGGCTGCTGGTAAATGAGTGGAAGCATTTCTGTATAAATACTAGCTTGATTCCAGTCATAGTTTGCAGGGTTTGTATTGAGTTACTGATATTAGTTGACGCTAGCTGGGACCCTTACTCCGGTAAGTGTTATTCTGTTGTTATTCTACAATATCACGACGTTAGCAAATCAACCTTTTTCTCTCAGAGGATTGAATGGACATCTGTCCTTTCGAACTTTACATCTGATAACAACAAATCAACATCGATCCCTACGATTTGTAAGTCTTTATATGTTTATATATATGTTCTATAATCTGCTGTCACTATTTTTGTCTGTATTTTGTCGCATTGATATATGTTTGACCAATCAATTGTCCCTTCATCCCTTTTGTGATTTAGTTTTGTTTTCTTTAAGTTAATACATTGTATATTTTATAAATAAACTATTTTTATAATATATTCTCATGTCATCTTCTGTTGTTCTGTGTCTGCATTTTGTTCCTCGCTATCGTAGACCCCCCCAAAAAACTAGGCGTAACAATATATATATATATATATATATATATATATATACACACACACACATTCACTTGACATTTATTTGTGTCTGTGAAATATCAACCTCAAAAAAAATTCAATGAAAAGCGGACTTCAATTGCTGTAGGAGATTTAGTTAACCTATTTTAATCATTGCCAACAGGTTAAGATGGGATGATGATATGAGAACATATCCCACTTACATCTAAACATATGAAGGCAGCTGAAAACCGAATATTTAATGATAACAACAAATAAAATAACTTCAATAATCTGAATAATTTTTGGAAGGATGGGAATATAAGTTAAAACACCCACTGAATTGTTCAGAAAAAAGTTTACTTACCATCTTGGTCTCTTAAGGAAGATGGAGTTGTACTTCTGATTGTATTTACTACACTGAGACATTTAATGGCAACATCCTCACTGTGTCCACAGTTATGCTTTCCCCAAGAAAGATTGGAACAAATTTCAAGTTCAGCTTCTGAGCCAGTACAATTGAGGTCATCTAGCCAGATGACACCTTGCCCTTGTCCAAATATATTTGGAATAACTTCTCCAAAACTGAAAAAAAAATTTTTTTTAAAAGACAAACTACATGACAAAGGTGTTTGAATGAAAACTTCTTGGCCTAAACATGGTCTCCAAAATGTGACAAAATGATCAGAATTAATTACAGAAATTTTTTCAATTTCACTTTCTAAATCTCCAAATAAAACAATTCTTAAAGATAAATTTGTAAAAACAAATTTCAAAGGCTTTTGATAGTAAAGTTGATCTGAATTAACCATAATAGTTGTTGCTATGATTTTGTAAGGAGATGAAAGTAAGCAGTATCTATCAACAAGAAAAAAGGAACAGATCCTGCTGTTAGACATTCTGTAGATTCGTTGGTGTAGAATTACCTTGCCGAAGCAAGAGAAAGTGGTTTGTCTGCACATGCGTTCGTAGACGTCATGGAACTGTGAGGCAAGCTCATGCAAGGCAGTCTTTGGAATGACACACGTATGCGTCATTGGTGAAAACAAGGCTTTCACATGCAAGAAATTACGGTTTCTTGTTCAAGACCAAAAACTCATAAAAAGAGCCAACTTTTGCTTTGGAGGTAGTTTGGTGTTTGCGATTCATGAAGGCTACACCAGTGTTCGGGAGACAGTGTTTTGTTTACAGTGCGCAGGAAACGGAGTCCCAAGTAAAGCAGTGTTCCGGGTTCTACATGGAGCAGCTGGGAAAACGGATCCAAATGGTCATTAAGTCGTCTACAAAGTACACTCCAAGAAGAAACAAATACTATTGAATCTTAGTAGATTTGATTGTTTACAGTAGCAATGTATGACCAGATATGGTATTGATAACATACTCTGTGAATGCTTCCATATTCAGATGGTATAATGGATATCTGCATGTCACAGGGCTAGGTTTGTATTTCAGTCAACTTTGGTGAGGTTCATTCTCTACAAGGCCTAGAAGCCAATTGAAGTAGGGTGTTACAGAGTGGGAGACCAAGTTTATTTGAATAGAGGGGAAGATAATGGTTGGTTCCATGGACTAGTTGTTAGTGGGAAGAAGTTGCTTGAGTAGGACTTAATTCTCATCAATGGAATACAGAGGGAATGAGGATGATTTGCTAAAATGTGAGTAGTATGTCAGGTTCAAGCTATTAACATTAGAACTGGTGGAACTAAGGAATGTAGCTTATCTTATCATGGAAGCAGCAATAGAGCAGTGAGAGGCTTGCTACATTTCATCTGTGAAAGAGGAGTTGCAGTGTGAAAAATAATTTCTCACCAACAAGGATGCAGAAATGCATTTGGTCTCTATTAAGACTGAAAAGTGAGGACTGACCAGCTCCTGTCTTAATATGACACTGGTATTCCATGTTAAATATGATCTGGCTCGTGTAAAAGTAGGCAACAGCATGAGGAGTCAGGTTATAGTGAAGACATTGGTAGCAGGATGTTGAGTGTGGTCAGTGGCAGAATCTAACAGAACAGATTTGGTATTACTACAATATGGACATGGAAAATTACCTTTATACTGGATAATGGATGTGATATAATCATTTAAAATCACATGAAAACTGCAAGAATACAGAGTAGGACAAGCAAAAACCCATATGATGAGGCATGTTAACAGCACCAGGAAGAAGATGCTTACAAATAAAGGGTCAAAATACTAACACCACATGTATTATATGATGATATAGGTTCTTCAGGTGCCTAATACTGCAGAAATAGAGCAGGCTAGTTGATATATACAGGAGTAATTTTTGTAGTTAATTTGTTAGCCTCTTGCGGAAGAGGTTTCTTTTATTTTTACAGATTATACATAATGAGAATTGAAGAACAGATCAGGCATCTGTCAGCATTTCAACAAGAAGCATTAACCAAACTAGTATAAAATGCAACACTATTGGGATTTTCTTTTCAGAAGTGTTAGGTCAGTCTACACTTATCATACATTCTAATCCCAAGGATACTGATGTAACTAATGCTGTAGAAATAGACCCGGCTACTGAGTATATTCACAAATAATTTTTATGGCTAATGTAACATTTTCGTGCATTGTAGTGCAGTGAATATTGTCTCGAAACTAAAAATTGAAGGACCCAGGATGAATTACAATTGAATTTGTTACATTCACTTATGTGCTTATGCCCTTGGAAAAGGTTTTATTCTGTCATTTCTGCCTCTAGCTATGAGTTAAATAGCAGGACACATTGGGTTCTACAGCATTGGCTGGTAACCGGTCTACTGCAGAAAGTAATAGCAACCTACTGCAGGAAAATCTTCTGCCCAGTTAGTCATGTCTTTTTTGAGACATGATCACCAGAATACGTATCACGTATGGCACTTAACTGACTGATTGAACATTTTCTTGAGAAAGTGCTTTCCTTTATTCTCATGAATTATACCTGGAAAGGGCTGGAGGTCAGATCAATCAAGATCTTGATAGTAAGGATACAGGATAAAAGTGATATGAATGTCCAAACAACTTTACTAATGTAAAATGTTGCAGTCATTGCATCCATAATCTTATTTATTATTTCTCTAAAGAAAATATATGAAAATATTAAAAGTTAAAATCACCTGTATCCCATCATATGACAAATAACTTTTGCATCATTGTTATCAAAGTGGTCATCACAGACAGTTCCTTTGACTCCTTTACGAGTGATTTCAATTCTTCCACTGATTTCTGATGTGCCATCAATAAGCTGGATTCTGACGGCTGCAGAGAAAAAGATGTAACAAAGTGAGTGAAACCTGTTAAAACTGATACATTTTCTTTTTACTCATTTCCCCTCGAACAAAGCACTGAAGTCACTAAAAAACAAGAGTTGTTAAAGAATAAGAAATTTGTTAAACAACAGCAAGAAGAAAAACATTGTCAAGGAGCAAAAACAATAAAAGATAAAAAGGAGATAAAAATTGACATTTCATTTAAAATTTAAAGATCAAAATTGGTTAGAAAGTAAGGAGTCAGAAGTGGAAAGTGTGAGAAAACAGGATGTTCATAAAGAATTTACAGTTACACCTAGCCAATTCAAATGATGTGGTATTGATGAACTCAAGCCCATAACAAGACACAGGTCCCTTACATGGCGAGGCATCCTGTCGACAAGGACGTTTTGTGGGCTTATCACACCTGTAACGCGTTCACATGTAATAAAGGATATGCAGAGTCCAATTGGTGTCTTCATTCAGACACAACTGCCCACGTTGTATCGACACTGCTGCTTGGGCCTATCTGGCAGGGGTGCATTGATACACTTCAGTCGAACGTGGTAGCGATGAATCCAATTGGCAGGGGTAGTCAGCGTCGATACATTATCCTTAGAAGTAACATTATATCAATAGACTGATTCCATTATAGTGCATTGTTTCCTTCCTGCAATTCATTTTACACTTTGATGACATCGTCCCACAATGCCATTTCCGGAGGGAACATGCACACAACAAAAATGCAGTTGGACTCCCCACTCACTTACAAAGTCCTCAAAGCTCTTGCTGCGAAATGCCATATCATTGTCACCGAGCATTTCAGCCAGGTTGAAGAATAGATCAGGCATCTGTCAGAATTTTTTTTTTTTTTAATCATATCACCCCAAGCAAGACGATAACGCCACTGATGCGCAGAGGGCTACGTAAGAGTAAAAAGATTGGAAAAGAGAAAACCGGAAACTGCATCCTAAACAGGAAACAAGGGATGAGCCTCTTCACCTGTTCAATAGATGTGTGTGGAGTGTGAACAAGGGGCATTAACCAAACTAGTATAAAATGCAACACTATTGGGATTTTCTTTTCAGAAGAGTGTTAGGTCAGTCTACACTTATCATACATTCTAATCCCAAGGATACTGATGTAACTAATGCTAGAAATAGACCCGGCCACTGAGTATATTCACAAATAATTTTTATGGCTAATGTAACATTTTCGTGCATTGTAGTGCAGTGAATATTGTCTCAGAATTAAAAATTGAAGGACCCAGGATGAATTCCAATTGAATTTGTTACATTCACTTATGTGCTTATGCCCTTGGAAAAGGTTTTAATCTGTCATTTCTGCCTCTAGCTATGAGTTAAATAGCAGGACACATTGGGTTCTACAGCATTGGTTGGCAACCAACCTACTGCAGTAAAATCTTCTGCCCAGTTAATCATGTCTTTTTTGAGACATGATCACCAAAATGTGTATCACGTATGGCATTTAACTGACTGATTGAACATTTTCTTGAGAAAGTGCTTTCTTTTATTCTCATGAATACATCTGGAAAGGGCTGGAGTTCAGATCAATCAAAATCTTGACTTAACAATAGCAAGGATAAAAAGTGATACGAGTGTCCAAGCAATTTTATTAATGTAAAATATTGCAGTCATTGCATCCTCACTTGGAAAGTCCTGGAAGCTCTTGCAGCGAAATGCCATATTGTTGTCAACGAGCATTTCAGCCGGTGCTCTATGCTCACAGAACAGGCCTTCCAGGTGGCTGATAATGCTTGCTGCATCTTGTTGTCTTATATGATGCCAAATTGAAAACCACCAGGGCCCGCAGTCAATGAGGGACAGATAGTGTTGGCCTTGGTAGTGGGTTACATCCATTCCCACTTGAAACCAAGTGTTGCTCATGTTCAATCTTCCCCTTGGCTAAAGCGTGGGTGGTGGATCAATCGACAGGCACTTCTCACAATTTTTCACCACAGCCCTAACCAACGCTTTAGAAACTGTAGGATCGACCTGTCTGACAAAGTACAACATCTGCCTTATTCCAGGGTGACCACTTCAGTGATGGATGAACCTTATCCAGTCAGAGTCGTGCTTGCACAGCACAGAGGTTCAATCGTGTTCTTGACAAGATCAAACCATTGATGTGACACTCTCATCAGACTATCTGCTCGGTTATGTTCTGACCTCACCAGGACTACGTCTACAGACTTCATATTTTTCAACCAGGCTTGCCAGTGCATCAAGCCACTGTCTGATTAGCACCTCACACCTTTTGTGCACACCCTAGCCTTCCCCATGAGGGTGTCCATCTGTGCACACAGGCAGAGTCAGTGTGAAGATGCAGTACAGTTGCTTTCCACATTAATGCCATGTTTACACCTTTTAGCATCGTATCAAGCTCCGCCAAATTTATGTGCCGTGTATCCCTTTCCTTCTGTAACCAGCTTGCATCCTCCACAGCAGCTCCATCTGCTCCTGCGATACTCCAGTGGCTAAGGAGCTTGCGTTGACCCAAACGTCAAGCTTGGGACCATTAACACACCACCTTCGCACGGGGTCTTCTTCGCGCAGTCTTGCGATAACTTCTATCATCATCGTTAAAGGAACCTCAACCACCTTGTCATCCCAACACTTTGTCATGTCTGCCACTCTCCTCTTAATAAATGCTACAGTCACCCTAAGCCATTTCACCACTGGGAAGTGCTCGACCAACTTTCTACAAAAATGAGAACACACTACGTTGGGTAAGAATACGTGGCATGCTTGGGACCTTGTTCCCTTGTTCCCATATCGGAGTGTTGCTCTCTTCCCGAACTGCTAGGCCAAGCACTCTTACTCCATTCTGCAGCCGCTACAGTTCTTTGCTTGTTAGTCCGAAAGTTAGCCAAATGTTGTCTCACCCTGAGTGCAGAAGATATGTCTTCATTAATAAGAACATCATCAATGTATTCTGATGTTGCCTACTAGATTGCGTCATCCTGCGAGAGTGTAGCCTCAACAATAGCTTGCATGATAGATGGTGCTACACTGAGTCCAAAACCCATGCATGATAAGTAGTACCTATTTCCTTTGAAGACAACAGTCTGGTATCGCCATAAGAATTATGTGAATATGCACTTGTAATAGGCCCTTCAGAGTTCGAGCAACGACACATTGAAGACTTTCTTTCTTCACTCTCGTAACTTTTGTGCACAGATGTCGACATGTCGTGTAAGCATCAATGTATCTGTCCAACTAACGAAAGTCCAGCACCGGGCACGCCTTAGACTTATTCTGTTGAAAGGCAGCCATGAAAGGAATCAGACCTTTTGGGGAACCAAGATAGGGAAGCAGCCATCCATTGCTTAACCACGTTTCCAGCTCATGATGGTACTCTTGTCAAATTTGGGCAGACATAGGATACTCGGGCACCTTATTCATAAGTCCACTGGGTGGCTGATTGCTCAACTACTTCCATGACACTGTCCAAACCCCGGTCTGCTCATCAAACTCAGCACTCGTCTGGTTCCTCTATTCTGATCAGGGCACAGGCACACAGCTCCGTCCTTGAGAAGATAGCATCACCAAACTGGTCTATATGAACTCCACCCAGCATTTTGATTATATCCATTCCAATTTGTAGAAGAATTCTGTTATTAAGATAAGCCCTCAGTTGTGGAACAATCAGAGACCATAATAAATCCACCTTGAGAAAGAGAGCTATTTATGATATCCTGGAACATCTCATTGTGCTCAAGTTGGATAGTCCATTGCTTGGGCTGTGGTTGGCTGCTGGTAAATGATTGGTTGGTTGGTTGTTTTGTTTTTATCGCAAATTAACCTTGGCAAGTCATTTATTGCCAACTAAACTTTATTTATTGCTGGTAATACCTTTTTCTTTCAACAATTTATTGTTGTTTTTTTTTTATATAAGTTTTGTGTCTAGTAATATATTTTTCTTTTTCAAGTATCAAGATTCATTGGGATTTGTTTTTAAGGGCAGGGTCCCCAAGTCCTACCCTTGT
This sequence comes from Ascarosepion bandense, assembly GCA_037127315.1. Classification (NCBI taxonomy): domain Eukaryota; kingdom Metazoa; phylum Mollusca; class Cephalopoda; order Sepiida; family Sepiidae; genus Ascarosepion; species Ascarosepion bandense. The sequence continues at coordinate 336,810 of JBBBDQ010000451.1, forward strand.
TATTTAACCCATAACTTCATCCAACATTCTGGCGGCATTTCACCTACCAGCCATGCCAGCCATTGCAAATCTGTCAGAAACTCATCCACAGTCTCTTCTGGACAAAGGCGACAACTGGTAAATCGTTCGAAATCCATGAATGAATCCGTCCGTAGGCTTTCACAAGAGCACATTTAATCTCCTCAATGATACTTCGTTGTTCTTTTGATAGCTGCTGCTATGTCTCCCAGGCTGCACCTTTCATTTACAGTGGCAGGACCTGCTCTATCTTGGTTATTTTGCAAAGCTCACAAGTTAACTATGTCTCCCAACCATTCCATTATTGAGATGTCTGTTATTGCACCACTGAATTCAGGAATTAGCCGAATGTCAAATTGCCTCGATGTCATATTTCTAATAGTGCCAAAATTAGTTTCTTGTTGATGGAGGAAAATAGATTTCGATAGTCTCCGTGCCAACACACTCAACAGAACAGCTCAACCAACTCAAAAATTCCAAATCATCCACCGGCCGAGATTGCTCGTTTTATATTAGTTCTAGCTGACCAAAATTTACATATGTTATACGTTTGTAACTTATAATTTACACCCACCAAGGATGCTCAGGCTTTTATTGTTGACTTTCGGCACTCTGCACACGAAATGCATTAGTTTCAGATTCTAAGGTAGGCCATTTTTAATCAGTTAATGTTTTTTGCCTTGTTTGACCAGCATTTCATCTAGCCAGGGATGGTTGCTACATTTACGTAAGCGTCCACTATCCTGCTTGCATATAATGCATGCCACTCATTGCCACTTTGAATGGGGAACTATAGTTGGTTCAGCAGAACACAAGTGGAGCACAAAGGAATAAATCAAGTAAAGAAGAATATCAATCAGATTTATTAGGGAAACAAGTAAGGAAAAACAATAATTTCTATAAGAGACTGAGCAATGAAAAAATTGAAACATTTTTATCATTCTGCCACTTTAATTTATGAGAAGTGCATTAGCTGTGTTCTAACAACTCAGCAAGGAAGAAAGAAAACATATAGGCCATATTAGGGATGTCCTGTCTGTTGCCTTTGCCACAGATTCATTTGTAGCATATGACCAGGTTGTAGCTTCTTCTTCTTCAATGTGCCTTGTCCTTTCAGGAAGTAGGCGATCATGGCCTTCCACATCTCCCTATCTCTGGTGGCTCTTAGCACGCTTTCTCATGTAACATCTCGCAGCCCCCTTTCTGTCATCCACCTGCTCAGGCCCTTTAAATATGTTATCCACTGCTTTCCTTTGTCTCTTTTTCCCTCTATATGACCTGTTAGTATCAGGTTCTCTAAGTCCTCCTTCCTCATTGCATGTCCCAGGAACATCAGTTGTCTTTTCCTGATGCTCAATATTAATTTCCTTTTCATTTCCATTCTTTCCAATACTTCATCATTGCTTATATGCTCGGTCCATGATGTTTGCAGCATCATTCTGTAGAACTACATTTCAGCTGCTTCAAGTTTTTTCTTCATCTTTGTTGATATTGTCAAACATTCACTGCCATATTGAAGAACTGACATCACATAGCAATCTAGTACTCTCTTCTTTGTTTCTTGTGAAAGTTTCCTGTGTATTAATACTTTAGTCAGCTTCTGGAACGTGTCCTTTACCATGCCAATTTGCCTTCGGGTCTCTGTGTCGCACTTTCCGTCTTCTGTCAGAACACTTCCCAGGTATTTAAATTTTTGTACCTGCTTGTTTTAATATTCCCCACCTGTATTTGGCATTTTGGGTTGCTCTTTCTGCTGATGACCATGCATTCAGTTTTCTTGCAGTTTATTTATAGTCCTTTTTTGTCACTCTCTTCAGCTACCTTCTGTAGGAGGTCTTGTAGTTTTCTTTCCATAACTGCAATCAGCACTGTATTGTCTGTATATCTTATGTTGTTCAAATTGTGGCCTACGAAGACAAATCCTGGCATAACATCTATGGTCCTCAAAATATTCTCACTGTACAAGTTAAAGACATTCTTGTCTTACACCCTTTCCTATCTTTGTATATCTGTTGAATTCGTTACTTGTCTGTATGCAAACAGTTTGCTGCCAGTAGAGATTCTCAATTACCCTAAGGTCTTTCCCAAATAAATCAAGGCTGCTGAGCATTTCCATCAATTCTTTGTGGTGTATTTTGTCAAATACCTTCGCATAATCAATAAAAGAGGTACAAGTCCTTCTTCATTTGCACTGCCCTTTCAGAGAGCATGCTAATCATAAATATGGCGTTCCTTGTTCCAGTGTCTTTGATGAACATGCACTGTTCTTGTCCTATCTCTGACCTGATTCTGCTTCTTGCTCTATTCATCAGTTTTGCAATATGACTCATTAAGCTGATAGTTTGGTCTAGTTCTCACCTGGCTTCTTAGGCAGTGCTATGAAAATAGACTTGCATAGGTCGTCTGGCATTATACCACTATTATAAATTTCATTTATTATTTCTGTAATTCTCTTTATGCCGAATTCTTCCAGGGTTATCAGCAACTCTATTACAATGCCATCTGGACCAGCTGTCTTGTTTTTATTCAGTTTGGACATTGCAGCTTCCACTTCGGACTTTAATATTTTCAGTCCGTCCTCATCTTTGTGTATTATCGGTTGCTCTCTCTTGTCGTGGAAGAGATCTTTTATATATTTTTCCCATTGCTGGAGTATTTCCTCTTTGTCCAATACTATCGTTCTATCCTTGGATTTTATACATCCTGTTGAAGTGCAGGTTTTTTGTCCTTTCAGTTTGTAGCTAGGTGCTTGAATTCAAATGAATTTTGGCAGACATTTGTATGGAGTGGTGATCTTGCATGTGAATTTGCAGAAGGGTTGCCTGACCTTGTTAGGAAGCTGCTTCATGCTTCTTCTCGAATGGATGCATTAGATGTCAAACAGATATTAGACAAGTTTAGAGCCATACTGAAAGATGATACACCAGTGGCAGAAACGATTGTGGCAGCCGCAAAACTTGAGCAACTGGGTGCAGACTTGACTTTGGCCAATGATATACAGAGCAATATTGACTGCTACAAATGGGGGTGCCAATAACTTTGCCAAACACAGTTAAGATTTGTCCTCAACATGGTACCTCTAGTTATGAAGTCTATTATTGCTACCATACAGTCAAAGAAAGGAGGAATCAGTTGGGAGAGCAACGTCAGTATACATAGTTGATGTGTATATCCATGAGAACATCATATCTGCATAACGTCAGGGCAAAATTGACCCAGTATGGACTAATGTGTAAAGACCCAGAATTTCAGAAGGATGAGGCTCACATGCTTGGACTGGAAGTCTGGGGAAGTGTAACATACTGCTGTGAATACAGGGAAGCATGAACCAAAAGGCCCCTGATATTATGACTCAGCAAAATGTCTTCTCACTATGTGGGAAGCTGGTCGAGCATCTTCTAGTTTATAAATGGCTGTGTATTGCAACCAGGTTCATCAAGTAATAGGAAAACAAAATCATAAAGGGATGGGATGACCAAACTGACAACATCCTACTAAAGTTCATTGTGAAGGAAACTGTAGACAGAGTGCAACAGAAATCAATGTATAGGTTAATGCAAGCTCCCTAGTGACAAGAATATTGCTTGTAAAAGATGGAGCAATGTTGGAGGATGCTTGGTTTCTTTGGCTAACAAAGGACACCCAACATATCAACTTGACTAAACTGGATGCTGCAATCAATGGCCTTCATTAACAGATTGTGGCCTGTCACGTTTTTCACGAGGTGGAAAAAAAAAACAAACCAGCAATACTTCAGAGAAGCACTGAAGAAAAGAGACCTGCTTCATACTTTTGTATCTGTGATTAAAAAACCAGGAGGGAACATGGCAAAAGTACATCAGTACAGACACAAAACTGGGGTGCATATTTTATAAGAGTTCAAAATGTTATTAAAAAATTCATAACGAAAAAATTAAATTCCATCTTCAATTCAATGTTGATGTAAAAGAATACAGCTTTGATCCAGGACACTCAACTCTCACTCAACTGCCCTTCACACAAAAAATCAAGTGGGTGATATGGTCACAGAAATTGTCTGACAGCCATGAATGAGCTCATGATGATCAGAGTGAATTTTCCAAGCTTCTGTGTGTCAGTAATAACAACTTTTTCTGAATCCTTTGCACTGTCCTCAGATTGACACCCAAACACTCAGAAATGTTTATATTGGAGCTTCTAACATGAGTGCCAAGTAGTACAGCTTCCCGTTTTCAGATTTCTGGTGGAGCGAATTTTGTAATGGTTCTTTTTCCTCACAGACTATAGCCAACTGACTACTATTCTATGCAGTCAACAAAATCAAAAACAAAAACACACATGTGCAAAATTAAAAATATACAGTAGCAACAATTTACTCATTACAACCTGTATTCAGGTTGCAACAAATAATTCTGAAACATTTATTTTTAAGTTTTCATTTTATATCGGTTATTATAAAAATGCATTGCAAATAATGATTATGACATGAATGCATTGAGCATCATTTTACAATAGAAATTTATTGCAAAAGGTTTCTATTATAGAAACATATTGCCAAACATTTTACTGAAGAAATATATTATCCATCATTTACAACATAAGTACTTTGCAAATTATTATAATATTGCAATACATTATCAATCATTTACATTATGGAAGTATATTTCCCACAATGTTTTTATGAAATGCATTAACAAGTATTTTTTTCCATTAGTTTTACATAAATAATTATTTTTGCTACAGAAACCCACTAAAAATCATTTATCTGATTGAAAATAAAGTGATGGAGCAATTCTTTTATCTTTCAACAATACTTCATGTATATTACTATAAGTTATTATGTAAAAGATGATGGCTTCAAAGGTGATGTTGGTTAATTTACTGACATATCAACTCTTTTTGGTTTATTTCCTGCTGAATACCTCTTTTAAAAGACAAAAATATCAAAAAATTAAAGAATTAATATGAAATACTTCTGGCTTACCATTTTGGTCTGTTGACGAGTTTGGGGTTATACTTGCATTTGATGATAAGATTGTATTTGCTTCTTTCAAACATTTAACTGCAACATCTTCATTATGTTCACAGTTATGTGTTCCCCAAGAAAGATTAGGACACATTTCAAGATCATATTCTGATCCAGTACAATTGAGGTTATCAAGCCAGATGACACCTTCCCCATCTCCAAATGTATTTGGAATTACTTCTCCGGTACTGAAATAAAATTTTTTTAAAAATACATTATTACGTACTTGGTCTGAATTACATTTGAAAATCTGACTTCATAACAAGAATTCGTTTTGAAATTTTTGAATTAGCTCAAATGTTTTGACTACATCCTCATAAAAAATAATCTAAACTTAAATTTCAAAATTATTGTAAAAATTAAACACATAAAATGTATCTTAAGTGCTTGTTTTTAAGTTAAAGTCAGGTTGAATAAGACCCTAGCAATAGTTGTTCATTTGTGCTTCTAGGACATGGAAGAGGCTAAATTAAACTACAAGAAATGGGAAGCAATTCCCCAGCCTGGTACACATTACATTTTACGAGGCCGATGTCCAGATAACGGGGAGCATCATTTAAGGAATAAGGGAGCTGAATGATGTGACATCTATCAAACTATTAATAAATTATGTTAGAGGGGCAAATAGAAATTACTTAGAGAATGGTGCAGATGCTTTCATTTTTTAGAAATGCAATGCTACGACACTCTACACTTATTATATTATCACCTGGACACTTGATGCAACTCATTCTGTTAAATCAAGGACTATAGCATCAGATATTTCAATGGCTTCTGAGAAAGTGTGGCATTAAGCATTGCTGCACAAGTTCTTTCGTTATGTAATCACTGAACCTTTTCAATTATAAAGTACTTCCTGAGTGCTCAACAACCATTCTTTTGGGGCTTTAGGATTAAACACAAGCCTCCTGCAGAGATTGCTTTACAGATTAACCCTCTATGCTGATGATACAACTGGATAATGGTGCACCTCCAAAATTCTAGATGACCCGAAATTCCCTATACTGCTCTACTAAGTACCTGTCCTGTCTCTTCATGCTATCCTCTACCTTTACAAGAGCTAGATCAGGACTGTTGCCATATATGGGCAGAAACTGCCCAGTTTTCACTTTTCTGTCTCAGTAGAGACCAAAACTTGTTAGTGACAAATTGTTTTTCATACTTCAACCCTTTTCTCATGAGCAAATGTTACAAGCATCTCACTGCTCTATCACAATTTCCATGGAAAGCACTCAGATGAACTATAGTTCCACCAGTTCTAGACTTCACAGCTGAAACTGCCATGCTACATGCAGTGAACCAATTTCATTCCCTTTGTATTCCACTTGTGAGATAAAAGTTCTACTTGAGAAGCTTCTTCCAAAAAACTGCTGTTCAGGGTGGCATATTCCTGATTACTACAATCTTAAACTGGTTAACTGTTATCTTCCCTAAATATCTGCATAAACTGTACCTATTACTCTGTGACCCTCTAAATTAAGTGCTTCCTGGACCTTGTACAGTTTGGAAAAAAAAAACTAAAAGCAAAATCTAATCAATGTTATTCTTTCTTTTCCTTGATTCATTTGATTCTTGTGTATTACACCTGATAATGGCTGGAGAATGGAACTGCTAAAATATTAACAATATTAAGCATATGAAGAAATTATTTGAGTTTCCAAATAATATTGTTGCAGTCATTGTTTACAATATCTAATTACTTGTTTATCAAAAGAAAAAATAAGTAAAAATATTAAAATTCAACATTACCTGTGCCTCATCATTCTACAAATAACATTTGCATCGTTCATATCAAATGCATCGTCACAGACACTTCCTTTTTCTCCTATACGAGTGATTTCAATTCTTCCACTGATTTCTGATGAGCCATTAACAAGCTGGATTCTGATGGCTGCAGAGAAAAAGATACAACACAGAACGAGAGTGAAACCTGTGAAAATTAATGCATGCATTTAAACATAGGTACTGGAGACTTGGATTTGTTTATTTCTATTCACATTGCAAAAACAGAAAGAAACAACAAATATAGGGAGATATTGTAGAAGAAAATCTTAACCACCTTAGAAATAAGAATGAGAAAGAAACTGAAAAAAAATTATATTTTGAATTGTTATCTTTCATTTTATTGCTAACAATATACCTTATATTGTGAAAATATAAATATACAAGAAGATTTGGTAGTACATTTCTGGAAAAGCTTAAACTAAGCAACTGTGCTTGTGTGTGTGTGTGTGTGTGTGGATATATATATATATGTGTGTGTGTGTGTGTGTGTGTGTAATTTCTATAAATTTTAGATATAACTAAAAATATATCTCTTTCATTACCCAGCACATGTCCGTCATGCATTGCATTCATGCCCCAGATGAGCAGAAAAACATCTTATGGTAATTGAAACTCTTGTTAAGCACAACATGAGTTCCACTTGGTGACATCACTCTATACAGTAACTGTAAGTGCTAGTCATTTTTCAGCTCATGAACAACAACCAAACAAGAAGGTTAATTTCTTTTGGCCTGGGCTCTTTAGCCCATTTCAATTTTAAGCCCTAATAATGATTTCTGAACATCTTAACTAATGCATTTCATGGTTGACTAACAAATTTTTGTGTGTTGTTTTGTGCTAATTTTAATAGAAAACCTTTTTGTCACATTTTCAATATTTTTTCCCATGTGTACACTTATTATTATTATTAAAAAGGTCAAGTGTATCAGATATGTGGCTCTCAGGTATGGTAGTGACAAATTTCAGCTATAAGCATTTTATAGTCACTTGACTAATGGATATTAACAAAAAATATGCTGTTGTAAATACATTCTATGATAGAAAACTGTTTCATATATTTTTATGAGGTTGAATGAAGATACTTTTCAAAATGACCTCCATCTTCCTCACCTCCAAACTGAGTTTAATTTTGATGTCTTTCAAAAGAGATCATGCTTTTACCCCCTGTAGTTCATCTACTCCTTCAGCCATGATGTATAATCCGAGTTGTAAGCCCCGCCTTTAACCCAATCGGGTTAACTACTTATCTCCATAGTACTGGATGTCAATATGGGGATATTTAATCGAAATATATTTTTTATATATACTCATCTGGCATTTTTCCAAGAATCTTATTGTTCGTTTATGCAATTTTTCCATTGAAGGATATTTAATTTAACCACAATGTGATGGTAGAATTTCACTATGACAGTATTTCACAAAATTAAATTAGATTTGTTCCATGCAATTGAAGTTATCATTGTTTCAAACAAGCATTTGTGCTTGGCTGTTGATGTTTGCTTTACTGGCATTATACGTCCACATTCAGCAGAAACCAATTTTCTTTTTTTTTTCTTTTTTTTTAAATAATTTTTACAGATACCATTTCCTATGGCAATGAAGCTTTTCTGCTGAGGGCACATGCATGAACTACCAGTCATTTCTGTATGAGCAAAAAGAATAAGTGTTAGAAGATTTTTTTTTTCAGGACTACTTAGCATCTTGAAATATTCATATTTTGAACACTAACCTTGAGACAGTGAATGACTTAGCATTGCAGTCACATAAATAGAAACACATCAGTCACTACATCATCTTTAAAAGCATCAGATTTACAAATTCAAACTGTGACCAAAAAACTTGAATATCTTAATTTGTGATCTGTTTTTCAAGCTCATATTTTTTGCAAAGGAACTTTTGCATTTTTCTAATACAGGAATAACTTTTTTGTGCTCTTGGATGGATATTGTTTTAGTCATCTAGTAATTTTCAATAGATATTGCAGGAATATTTTTGTTTATATTTTAGTTTGCATAAAATATGGTCCTGCATTTCTAGTATATCAACAAAAAGCAAGATAAAAGTGACTCCTCAGTGCTGGTTTAAGAACCTGTTTAAAAGGGGAGACTTGCTGGGATGCAGAAAGCACTTGTATTCTTTTGGTATAGGTAAGACTGGTGGGTCACATGACAGGGGCTTTGAGACATCATTCCATACAGTGACCCAAACTATAGTCATTTTTAAACTCATGGACAACCTAATTATAAGGTTGCTTTCTTTTATACTTTGCTTTGCTCTTTGGATATGTGATATACATTTCTTTATGTGGGATGCTTATATATATATGCCTATGTACAGGTTGGTGTATCTCGTAGTATATAAAAGTCAGTCTTAGAACAAAGCATGTTTGTCAATGTTTTTCCTTTTAGCCATTTCATTCTATTATGTTTGTGAGCTTCAGTGTTATTATATTATAGATATGACAATGCCCAAAATTGGTGGTAGCAGGCCCATGTGGAGAGATAAAATAAAATAAAACACCTAAAGTTAAATGGAAAATCCTTAAACAAGCAAGAACAGCTAAATCTATAAAGGAACTCTGCTTCTTTTGTCTTCAAGAAAAAATTTAAATCATTAAATATATGAATAGTAACAAGCTTTTAAACCAGAGGCATGAAGCCATAGTAAACTGCAAGCACATTAAAGAACTAAATTTTAATCATGCTAAAAAATACTATAAAAGCTAGAGCTAGGACCCCCTAGAAATTTTTCTAAAAAATTAAAAATTCTATAGAAAAAATCAATTTACTAAATTCTAAAGTAAGGTTTAATATACATAATTAGATTAATTATAAAATCTGTCCTTAATACACACATTGAACTTCAACTATTACCTTAAATACAAACACACCTTTTACCTATTCACCTATTACCTTAAATACAAACATTATGCACTTATTACCTGCTTACATATTACCTTAAAATTTTAACATTAAATTTTACCTCTTACCGCAAACAGTGATCTAATTAAAATTTAAAATTTAATAGAAAAAATCAGTTTCCAAACTGTGATCTAATTAAAATTTAAAATTTAATAAAAAAAATCGATTTCCTAAATCCAAAATTAAATTTTAATCTACAAAATTAGATTAATTATAAAAACTCTGCTTAAATACAAAAATATTCTGTACAAAATAAGCATCCTACCCCTAACCTGTTCCTCTAAGAAATCCTAAAGGATATAGTCTAGTCTAGTCACAAGATAATGAAAACTTACATTCTATCTTCTAATGTTAAATCTGTCTAGAAAACTCAAAGACAATCATTAATCAACCATATTCACTACACACACCACTTTCTTCAAAATTCTAATGGTCAATCCACAGAAATTGTTCCCCTATCACTAACCCCTGCCAACATCCCACACACAACTGACAAAGTATAAGAAAATAAATTAAAAATTTAATAGAAAAACATCGGTTTCCAAACTGTGATCTAATTAAAATTTAATCGGAAGAATTGATTTCCTAAATCAAAAATTAAGATTAAATATACAAATTTAGATTAATTATAAAGATTCTGCTTAAATACAAAAATATTCTGTATAAAATAAGCATCCCAACCCCTACCTGCTCTTCTAAGAAATCCAAAGGATACAGTCTAGTCGCAAGATAATAAAAACTTACATTCTAACTGCTAATGTTAAACCTGTCTAGTAAACTCAAACACTCTCATTAATCAACCATATTCACTACCCACACCACTTTTTTCTAAATTCTAACGGTCAATCCACAAGACTTGTTCCCTTATCACTAACCCCCACCAACATCCCACACACAACTGACCAAATATTAGAAAAGAGGCTTTCTATTCCTATCCACACTACCTGAAGTTTCAATGTCAAAACAAATGTACTATTTGTAGTGGATGTATAAAAAAAATTATGTACATGTTCTAAAATATAATTTATAATAAATATTCACAGCTCTATATATCATATATTGAGCACTGTTTTAAATTCATGTTTTGGACGTTGTTAAAAAAATTTTTCTTCGTTCTGTATTCATTCGGATATATATATATATATATGCAACACAGAAGTAAGCAAAGTCATTCCAATATAATGCACTAATAATTCTGTTAGATATGTAAAATCAATTGTAATTTGATATTTTATTCTCTGTTAATGATTCATATTTATTACTTGTGATCTATATAAAGGATAAAGGGTTCATGGTGAGCTCAAATTAGATTATGAAATGATATACCAACACTTCTTGGTTTTGTAATTATAATAATATTGAATAGAAGTCTTATAGGACAGTACTCATAAATAAATAAAAACAGCTGACAAGTTAGACACATTCTCAAAATAGTAAACAGAAGTCTATTTTACACTAGTGTCAAACAGATATATTTTTCAGAGATTCATTTTTGCATCTGCAAATATTCAGCTATAAGTTGCCTCATTTTTTGGATGTGAACAAGACTATTAACTCAGTTTGGGGATGGTTCGATGACAAAAAATATCTCCCACTTTCTTCCAAACATAAGAAAAATGAATCGGCCAATATTTAATGATAACAACAAGTAAAATAACATCAACAGACTAAATAATACTTGGAAGAATGAGAATATCAATAGAAACACTTCCTGAATTAATCAGAAAAAACAGTTTACTTACAATTTTGGTCTATCGAGGAAGATGGGGTGGTACTTCTGATTGTATTTGCTACACCGAGACATTTAATAGCAACATCCTCACTGTGTCCACAGTTATGCGTTCCCCAAGAAAGATTGGAACAATTTTGAAGTTCAACTTCTGAGCCAGTACAATTGAGGTCATCTAGCCAGATAGCACCTTTCCCTTGTCCAAATATATTTAGAATAACTTCTCCAGAACTGAAATGAAAAGTTATTTAAAAAAAACAAAAAAACTACATTACATAGGTGATAAGTGAAAAAATTTTGGCCAAACCCTTCTCTAAAAAATCTGACAAAATTGGCAGAATTTATTCTGGAACTCCTTTCATTTAAGCTGATAATTCTAAAAACTTTCCAGTTATAAAGAATTTTTAAAACAATTGTCAAAATTAAAATTATAAAAATTGTTTCAAATGCTTTTAATACTGAAGTTGATCAAGATTGTTCCATAAGAATAGTTATTGCTATCATTTTGTTAGGAGATGGAAGTAGGCAGCATCTATCATTAAAAAAAGGACTTCCTGTTGGAGTACATGTGTGGCAAAATATGGTATTTATACCAGACTATGGTCACTATAACAGAAAATTCTCAAGATTAGATATACAAGTTGTATAGTAGATAGCAGCACATTACAGAGCCAAGTATGTATTCCAGTATTGCTGGGTCCATTTAGATGCAAATACCCTTGGGTGTGGTATGAATCCCTCTCCTCCCATAGCTATATGATAAATAGTAGGGTAGACTGAGCTCTCTATCTGTGGCTGGCAATTAATGTACACGAAGAACAACTCCGAATTAAAAACTGTAATGATCAAATTATGGGTTTCTATTTGGGAATGTAAAACACTGAAATCATGGTTACAGTGAAGGCATTGCAAGCAGCATGTTAGGTACTGTCGGTGGTACAGTCTAACAGGACAGATCTGGTAATACTGCAATGTAAACACACGAAACATTCTTCATAATAAACATGGGATGCAATAAAATTATTTTAAATCAGATGGAAACTCTGAGAAATGACCCATATATTAAGTTTTTTTTATAATCATTTTACCCCAAGCAAGACAGTACTCCCACTGGTGTGCAGGGGGAGGGGGTTTACATAAGAAAAAAGTGATAAGAAAGAGGAACAAGTTATAAGGAGTAGCAGAGAATGGGTAAGAGAAGGATGAGAACACTGGTGTATTGAAAGCTGATAAGAGTAGAGTGGACAGGAAAAAGAATATGAAAGAAATATGAGTCAAGGAGATAGAAGAAAGCAATTGTTCTTACATTTAAATTCTTGGAAATTGTAGCTGTCAGGGAAACAAGTATATGGAAGGGAATTTTACAAGTGGGAAAAGTGCAGTTACATTTTATTGGTTTCATGGTAAAAAGGTGGAACCTAGTTGCTAGTCTAGTAGATTGAGTAAATCCATGCAGTGGGGGCACCAGAGTGCTAAGCTTGTTGGAGCAAATGTCATGAAAATATTTGTAGAAGAGACAAAGGAAAACTGGTGAGAAAAGTGACTGGAACTGAGCTACCAAGTCACGATCGATCACATTGCAGATTCACCACTGGATTTTGTAAAGAACCTCGAGATGAATAGCAGAGGCATCTGACCAGATGTGACAGAAGTATTCAATACACGGGCAGATGGTAGATTTATATATGTGCAGGATGGATTTAGACGAGAAAAAATTCATGGCCCTACACAGTAAACAGATCTTCCTAGCAGCAGATTTAGCAATGGATTCGATGTAGTCATTCCATTTCAGGTAGGCTGAGAAATTTAGGCTGAAGTATCATGGGTTCCCAAAGTACCTAATACTGCAGAAATAGAGCAAACCAGTGGATATATACAGGGGTAATTTTCATAGCTAATTTGGTATTCTCTTCAGAAAGAGGATTTCTTTGTTTTTGTGAACTAAACCTGATCAGGGCTGGAGAATTAGACTTCAGAAAATTGGAGATCAGTACAATCAAAACCTTGCAACAATAGTAAGCATACAAAGAGTTTTCCAACAATTTTGCCTGTAATAAATTGCTGCATTCATTGCATCTATAATCAAATTCCCTGTCTTTCAGAAGAAAATGTTAAAGATATTAAAAGTCAAAATCACCTGTATCCCATCATTCGACAAATAACGTTTGCATCACTCTTATCAAAGTAGTCGTCACAGACAGTTCCTCTGACACCATTATGGGTGATTTCAATTCTTCCGCTAATTTCTGATAAGCCACCAATAAGCTGGATTTTGACAGCTGCAGAGAAAAAGATTTAACAGACAAAGTAAGTGAAACCTGTGAAAATTGACACATTTTTGTTTTACTGATTTTCCCCAAGCAAGGCAATGAAAAGGGGTTACTGTGTGCAAAAGAATAAGAAAAAGAAAAAGAAAAACATTACAGTAGATAACAATTGACATTGCATTGAAATTTTTGAAGATTAAATTTGGCTGGAGAGCAAGAAGTTTCACAGGTGAGACATGCAAGTGAAGCAACTGTTAGTGAAGAGCTTATAGTTACATTTAGTCAATTCAATTGTAAAATGATGAGACATTGTGACAAGTCTAGTGAGTTAAGTACCATACGTGATACACACTTGGGCAATCATTTGTCACTGACTGGGACAAAGGATTTTCCAGCAGTAGGTTGCCATTATTTTCTGTGGTAGACTGGTAACCAATCAAGGCCATAAAACCCAATCTGTCCCACTATTTAACCTATAGCTGGATGAAGAAGCAACTGTGCTTAAATTCATAAAGTCTAGCTAACATAGAGGAAAGTTCATCAGAGCAATTACAATGAAAGTATTTCAAGAAGCACACAGAATCTATGCATTAAGAGGTGGTATGCTGACTTTAAATGTGGTTGTAAACACACAAATGATGCTGAACGCTCAGGCCACCCAAAATCGGCAGTTGTTCTAGAAAGCACCAAAAAACTCCACAAACTCATTTTGGCTGATTGTAATTTGATGTTGCATGATATAGTAGAGAAGTTGAACATATCAGAAGGCAACATAAACTTCTTAATAAAAAAGAAGATACCTTGAATAAGAATTCATTGATAGTGACAGAAGAATATTAAATAATTATCAACATTTGTCAGCTTGGCCCAAATATAGCTACAACGAATGCATACTATGGCCTCAGGATTGCCCACCAGAAATATATTCAGGTACACCAACGTATGCACATATACTTAAAAATAGGTGGAGAGGATTTATAATTCTTTATTTATGACCAGGATACATCAAATTTATAGCATGTATATATATGTATGTAATCCAATTTTCAGATGGCTGGTATTAATTTTAAGTAATTTTCAAGATGAGAAGAGATTTTTCTAAAATTGGAGAATACCATTATTTTTATTGAGTAAAGTAGCTGAAATGTTAACAAGTGAAAAATACAAATACAGAAATCACTAAGTGCAAAATTCTTTTGTTGAGAGAACCAAGAAAAATTTATCTAAGTTAGTTACATAATTCAAGTTAAACTCTTTGTCAATGGGATTTGACGATATGCGACCCTACGTAAAAATACAGCCTTAAGAATTTCCTGTGTACTGATTACAAGTACAGTTGGTAATAACAGGCAGACCGTAAGAAGAAGTGGGTTTTCCTCCCATTCCCCAGGAAGTTGAAATGTTAAATGCAATTGTTTTCATCTTGAGCTGGTAATACAGAGTTATATAATGACGGAAATAGAAATCCTATACATAATTTTTCCACTCTAGTCTGGATGCCTTTTTGACAAAACTAAGGTGCAGGATTAAATTAATTAGTTCGGATCCCGTGTTTGAAATGAGAAGGTTAGAAAGAGATCATTTGGAGGAAGTGGTTTGAATAATAAGGTCGGACTGAAACGTACGTGATGCTAAAAGCAAACAGAGTAAAACCCAACTCAAAAGACATTGTTACTGATTGAATTTTAAAAAAACAGCCAACTGATATCTCTCTTTTGTCACTTACTTTTACTTGCTTGTAATCTTGTAATTATTTGATATATATAAAATCTATACATTTCAACCATTTCAACCAGGATTAAACCCAAATGAGTGAGATCAAATGATGACAAATTTGACGAGAACAAGCTGCAATAAGTCAATAAGAACAAGTGACAATGAAGTTGACAAGAATGAGCAACAAGTCAACAGGTCCAAGTGACAACAAAGTTGATGAGAACAAGCAGTAACAAGTTGGAAGTATCAGCTAAGATGCTCATCAGTCATTTCCTTCAATTCTCACTTCTGTGGTTGCGTTCATCGTGACGAATCATTATTTTCTATTGAATTTTCAGAGTTTTGTAGATAGTCAATAGTTAGCATGGCAGACTATGAGTCCATGGGATCAGATATGGATGAATTAGAAGATGAATTGGGAAAGCAAAAACACACCACTGATCTGAGAGAGATACTGGGGTACCACAGGTACCCACGTTTGGAGGGGACCCTAAGAAATTAAGAAATAGGCTGTTGTTGGCCCACAAATCCAGGGTTGCTTTTAGGATCATGAGACTATATATATGGCATAGAATGCCGCAAAGGGGAAGGCAGAGTTTATAGGGCAGCTCCTACAGATGGATCCGCAGATACCCTGGAAGAAGTAGAGGAGAGAATCACGAGTGAGTTTGTCGACAAAGGTACATCAACAGAAGCAATAAGGACGCTCCTCAAACTAACTTAGTTGAAGGATGAAACCCCAAAAAATTTAGGGGCTAGAGCTGAGAAGCTGTCCAAAATAGCATTCCCGAGGAAGTGTGGGCAACTGCAGTTATGCAAGCCCAGTTCGCTGCTTTGTATGCAGGGACACTCAGAGAGAAGCATGTTCACCATGATGTATTAAAGGACAGCCTCCTGAATTTATTGGCTGCGATAGCCCTAGCAAAGATAGCTCTGGAGTCTGGCAGAGGGCCAGGAGTAAAGCGTCAGAGCAGAGTTCAAGTCATAAAGGTGGTTTTCGATGATCTTTGAAAGAGAGTAAAAGGTTTAGGAAAAAAGATTTTGAAAGCAGGTATAGATTTTATGAACCCATGCCGAGTAGATACGGCTTGGTTTTCTGGACCTGTAACCGAAGGCAACAGGTTGATGAGATGTCCAATGAAGCGGGAAAGGCTTCCCCAACTTCAATGATATCAAGATCTGTAGAAGGTTTGGTGAAAAGAAGCACAGAGCTAGATGGTGGGGGCTTGACAGAGGCGCCCACCATCTTGAATCAAGAAGGAACCTGAAGAACAGAACAATGTAAGAAGGGTTGCCCCTGTAGTGAGGAGGGTGGCCCTTATCATAGCAACTAAAAAGAGTTGCTGGCCATGTGAACATGAAGATCATTTGGCAGGAAAGTACCCTATAAGGATGTGCTGGTATTGTCACCTGAAGAGAAGGTGTCCTCGGCAAAGGAGGATGAATCAAATGTGTAGTGTCCATTTTTGGTCACCTGGATGGAATTAGCTAAAGTGGTATCCTTGTATGGATGACCCTGGAAATGTGCTACTGCTGGCACCCATGGATAATTGGTGTAAGAGCCAAGGAACTAGAACAAAAAAGAAGACATCTAGGGTGTCTCACTTTTTGGTAGGAGTAGAAGAACTTCATTGTGAGATATTCGTGGGGACTTGACATAGCTCGCTGGAAGGAAAACTAGCAACTAAAAGAAAACTAACCTCATTGAAAATGACCAGGGCAGTGGTCAGAAGATCCCCGAGATTGGAGAAGAATTAAGAGAGGAGGAGGAAGAAGACACACTATCCTTTCCTCGCTCCAAGATGAGCTGAGAGAAGAGAATAGATCAGAAGTTGAACCAGAAGTAACCTCTAAGGAAAAGTTAAAAGGAGCAGACAACAAAGAAAAGAGTAATTCAGAGGTTGAACCCAAATTACCTGTGAAACACAGACTAAGAGGAGCAAAAAAGCCCAAGTCTCCGTAAGAAGATAAGGTAATGAAAACTGATGTGGATGGGTTATCTACCCTTTCACAAAATGAGCTTGTTTTTACAGACTGGAAGGTGTGGCTAACAAGTCATGAGGGACAGAGAAATTTAACTATCAATTCTATTGTCAGGCAGCATAGTATTTACATTATTTGGACTATTGTCTTCATCTTTGTTGCCATTTGTACAACATTTCAGCTGTTGTATGCTCTGACCTTTTTAAGGTGCTAAAAATTTTGAACCAAACTCTTTATTGCAATCACTGGAGTATATGATCGCCATTCCTTGTGTAGTAGTGCCTCTTTTAATAGTCATGAGTTATCTCTCTCTAACCCTGTAAGTTACTTGTTCACCACTGCCGTAGCCTAGTGCTGGACTTACAACTCTTTGGGTCAACGTCTATATCCATTTAAGGACAAGAACAACTGGGACTTATAAACCTAATGTTTAGTAACCCTTTTTTACTAGAGTTTATATTGCAATTTTTTTATGTTAATGGTTTTCTCTAGTATTTTTTATCAGAGCTCATATTGCAATTTTGATACACTAATGATTTTCTCTGCCACTCTATATTACTGGCTCCCATATTGTGTTCATGTCTATTCTTGATCGGCTATGGAGATTTTCGTAGCCTAGCATATGTGCTGATTCCTTAAGTTTATGTAGTCTTCAGTGGCATTCTCTACCTATTTCACCTTCATCCCATAGGGGAAAGTGATCCCCTTTCCCCCTCCATAGGTGGTCAGCTACATCAGATTTTTCTATCTTCCCTCATGTTACAGCCTTGCGATGTTCTTGCAACCCCGAAGAGATATATAATAAATTAAACGGCGACTAAATCCATTCTAAAATTGACTTGTCAGATGCATATTTACAAATCCAGATTGAGGAGAACTGTTCCAAACTTCTTTGTATAAATACACATAGAGGTTTTTATAAATTTAATAAACTGGCTTTTGGAGTCAAGGTCGCACCTGCTATCTTTCAGCAGGTTATGGATCCCATACTGGTCGACCTTGATTTCACAACTGCCTATCTTGATGATATCCTAATTACTAGTAAATCGGTGAAAGACCATTGGGAGCACATACTAAGCATATTTGACAAATTCAAGAATATGGTTTCAAAGTCAAAGAGGCTAAATGTGATTTTTATTTGATGCAAATAAAATATTTGGGGCATATCATTAACAAAAACGGTCAACGACTGGATCCAGACAGGGCTACAGCGATCAAGGACATCCTGGCTCAGGTTAACCTGCAAGCACTACAAAAGTAACCTAGGCTCAGTGAATTTTTACCAGGTGTTCATTAAAAACATGCACAACTTGCGAGCTCCCTTAAACGAACTACTAAAGAAAGACAAAACCTGGGAATGGACACCGGAATGCCAATCTGCATTCGAAAAAATAAAGAACACACTCACTTCAGACCTTTCTCTCACTCACTATGACCCAAAGTTGGACATCCTAGTAGCAAGAGATGCCAGCTCTTATAACATCAGTGCCTGCATTTTACACAAACTTCCAGATGGAATGAGGAAACCCATCACGCATGTGTCTCGAACTTTGCTGTCTGCGGAAAAGCAATATTAGCAGATCGAAAAGGAGGCATTAAACATAATCTTCGCCATTACCAAGTTTCACAGATATCTACACGGCAGATATTTTACATTACAGAATGACCACAAACCACTGCTGACTATATACAGATCTAAGAAGGGACTACCAGTGTACACCACGAACAGACGTACAATACTGCTGAATTATAATTTTAAGATTGAGTACCTGTCCTCCAAGAACATCTGCCACGTTGACGGTTTGTCTAGACTCATTCTAAAAAACAAAGAAATATTTGAAGACTCAATAATCGCGACCTTAAGAAAGAAATGTGAGATAAAGAACATGACTGCGAACACCGTGAGAGAGCTTCCAGTAACACTATCAGACATCAAAAGAGAGGCTCTAAATGACAAGTTTATCTGTACTACCAAGAACAAAATTTACAATAAAGACTCAAGTGTGCCAAGGTTTTTTCGCTATGTGATGATGTATTGTTGTATAATGAAAGAGTGGTGAAACCTAAAAATTTGCAAAAAAAATCCTGTGGGACTTTCATATGGAACATCCCAGAAAAAACCATACAAAAAGTCTCATGCGTTGTTATGTCTACTGGCTAAACATGGACAGAGATACAGCTGACATGATTGAGGCATGCAAAGAGTGCGCATTCGCAGCTAAAGCTCTACCAGCTATGTGCAAACCGTGGCTGAAGACTGACCAGCCATGGCAGAGGATTCACATTAATTTTGCGGGTCCATTGGATGACCATTACTACCTCACAATCGACAGCCACACTAAATGGCTGGAAGTTCTTAGATGGAGAAGACCCACCACGGGGTGCACAATAGCTTTCCTTCATGAACTGTTCACGTGTTTTAGCATAGTGGACTGTGTGGTGACGGACAACTGAACGCAGTTCAAGTCTGGTGAATTTAAAGAGTTCTGTGAAACGTTCAGGTGAAACACATTACAATCCTGCCATATCACCCTAGGTCTAATGGACAGGCGGAGCAATTTGTGGACACCTTAAAACGAGCAGTTAAAAAAGTGCAGCGCACACCGACTGATAAGGTGCTGCAATAGTTTCTGCAGGTGTATAGTATTACACCAAACCCCAATACACTAATAGGACTTTCACTTTGTTTGCAAGAAGGATGAGATCAGTATTTGATAAGCTCATTCCAAAGCAGGCAAAATTTTAAAAAATGATACTTCTGTTCAAAGTCTATAAGAACAACATGACATTTTGGGAAGTAGGCACAGTAAAGCAAAGAGAGGGAGATCTCGTATATATAATTTAAGGCCCCAAGAATACACACAAGCGCCATCAGAACCAATTGAGGAAATGTCAAGCAGCCAACATTAATGAATCACCACCAACCAATGAAGAGCCGACAGGCACCATCTTCAAGTGTTTTGATCTTGAGACACCCCAAGCTTCCCCCGAAATAAGGCGATCTAGAAGAAAAAGAAAATTTACGAATCCTTTGATTGTTGATCCAAAATGGAAGAAATATTAAACAGCATTTTGGGTAGAAGCTCTTGAAGTGGGGGTGTTGTGGGCATTACCCACTTAACTATAGACTCTTCCTACCAGTATATTAACTGAGAGTTAATTACTCTTGTGGATTCACTTCAGCTTGGCACAGTCTGTCTGTCTGTCAGTCACTAGTAAGCTAAGCTTATGTTACTCTGTTCTTTTGTATCTATTTTTGACTTAATATATGCTGTTAACTATACCACTGTGTTTCGAGTTACCAATTTGTGGTCCCATCATCAGTCCACATCAATAACTTTCAACTCCAGTCTGGGTGCCTATATAACAAAACCAAAGTGCAAGAAGAAATTAGTTCGGATCCCGTGTTTGAAATGAGAAGGTTAGAAAGAGATAATTTAGAGGAAGTGATTTGAATGACGGTTTGAATTATACGGTCAGACTGAAATGGACATGCTGCTAAAAGCCAATTGAGTAAAACCAAACTCAGAAATCATTGTTACTGATTTAATTTTAAAAAAACAGCCAACTGATATCTATGTTTTTGCTTGTAATCTTGTAATTATTTGAGATACGGAAATATATATAAATCTACACTGTGTCATTGCAGTCTTAAATCTGATTTTCATGATCTACCAATCCCTTGCTGGACCAGCCTCATCAAGTGATAATAAGTAATACTGCTTTGGCTAATCAGAGATCAACACAACCTGAGTGGAATAGACCAAAGGTCAGGAAGGTTGGTTGGACACAGCCAAAGGTCATGTTATATATAGGTATGCATGAGAATTAATAAATATACATATTCACATAAACTGATGCATAAAATATTATTCAGTTGTAAGCAGAAACCATGTGTTTGAGATAGCTCAACTTTCTTTAAAATATTGTCAAAAGTAAGTCATTTTTTGCTTAATTTTAAATTTGTTTTTATGCTTTTTGTTTTCTTTTTAACTTGGTAGAAATTTATCTGGTTTGTTGGACTTCAACTAAGTTAAAACTTAGCAAATTCTCCACCCTAATTTTTTTTTTAATTGGAGTAGATAGACCAAACTATCACCCGGTTCACACTCCACCCACCTCTACAGGTGTAGAGGCTCATCTCTTGTTCCCTGTTTAGGATGTGGTTTCCAGCTTTCTCTTTTCTCTCCTCAGTCCTTAGTATTGGTGCTTCCATGATTTTCCTGTAATGTGTGTGGCTGGTGGCAACATCTCTTCATTGTGAGAGTTGTGGGTATTTGTGTCTTCTCAGAGTGTAGTTCGTAGACGAATTAATAACCACTGTGCCAGCTGCTACTTGTAGAACCCGGAACACTGCTTCACTAGGGACTCCGTTTCCTGCGCACCGCAAGCAAAACGCTGTCTCCCAAACACCGGTGTAGTCTTCTCGAGTCGTCGCTAGCCAAGTGCCTCCGAAACAGAAGTAGGCTCTTTTTATGTGTTTTTTGGTCTCGTAATTTCCCACTCTCGGAGAGCCTCACTTTCACCAATGACGCATGCGCCGTGTGATTCGAAAAACTGCCTTGCATGAGCTCGCCTCGCGGTTCCATCACGTCTACGAATGCACATGCAAACAAACTGCCTTCTTTTGCTTCGGCGAGGTAAGTCTCCACCACAAGAGTACCGGGTTGGCAGTTTCCTGGTTGCTGCTTCAGACTGGTAGTTAGGAGCCCTAACACTTGCGTAGCACCAAGAGCGGCTGCTCTGATCAACAGTTGCATAATATCAGGATTCTTGTAGTACCATGTTGCGCATAGATAGGTGTCCTTGCCAGTGCTTTCTATGGGCAACCCTGAGGCCACACTTTGATGCAGCCCGAGTATATCGTGGATAATGACCATTGCATCCTCTACTCAAGGTCACTCCCTACCAACAAACCTTAATATGAAAGACAAAATCATAAAACGTTCTAAACCAGTCAAACTCAAATCACCAAAACCTCTTAACATTTCTTTTACTAACACCCAAGACATTCGTACTAACTTTTGTAGTTTAGAATCTTTCCTCCATGAAAAGTCCCTTGACATCCTAGCACTCTGTGAGACTAACCTCAACTCATCAATTCCCTCCTCTGACATCGATTCCTGGCTATCTTTCCCTCTTAAAAAAGGATTCCATTGTCCATATGCATGGGCTGGGGGGTCTACGTTAGTGAATACTTCTCTGTAGGTAGGGTGACATTGCTTGAATGCCCTGACCACCAATATGTCTGTCATCTCGGTTTGTCAATTCTCAGTTCGGTTAGCTACCTTTTCTTCCTTTATCATTCCCCATCCTCAACCGACTGCTCCCTTCTAAACAGCATTTCTGACAATATAGAGAAGGCTACTTCCTCCCACCCATTCACTCATATATTTGTATTCAGAGATCTTAACACCCATCATGCTGAGTGGCTTAAAGACTACGTTACTGATTCAGCTGGCATACACACCAACAACTTTGCCATTTCCCAGCCCCTTACGCAAGTAGTGGACTTCCTCAGATACTTTCCCAGCATTCCCTCTGGACACGCCTCTCTACTAGATCTATGCTTTACCTCTGCATTTAACTCCTGCCAAGGCTCACAGCTTTGCCCTCTCAGCAACTCTGACCATGCTGTTTTCTCTCTTAATATTTCTCACCACTCTTACTCCTACCAGGAGCCTCCTACCTATAGGACCTCCTACTGAGCTGACTGGGATGCCTTTTGTGATTTCCTATGCAACGTCATTTGGGGGAAAGTGTTCAATCTCTCAAGTGATGACTGTGCCTCCGAGATTTCTTCCTGGGTGAAAGCTGGGATTGATGCTTTCATACCTACCAAAAAGTTTTGTCTCAAACCTCATTCCTCCCCTTGGTTCTCTCCTGCCTGTTCGGCTGCTATTACCCACAGGAACCACTACTTCCAACTATTTTGGAGACATGAATCTGACCACAATAGGCGCCTATTCATGTCTGCTCGTAATGAGTGCAAGAAAATCCTGAATGATGCCAAGCGGTTGTTTGCTTAGAGAATGAGACGGCGAACAGCGGATCACAAGTTCAGCACCAAGGACTATTGGCGGTTATACAAACAGGCGCTGAACAACAAATCCTCTATCCCTCCCTTAATCAACGAATTTGAAGTCCTCAGAGCATCAGCAAACAAGGCCGAGTGCTTTGCTCGCAGATTCTCATCCAAATCCATATTTGACTCATCTGGAGTACCTGCATCCAAATTCCCTATTAGAACTGAGGCTAAACTGAACAATATATACATTACCCAGACAGTAGTATCTCGAGTAATATCAAAAATTGATCCCCATAAGGTGAGTAGTGGTGATGGAATCCTGGTGATTGTCCTTAAGAAATGTGCCCTTGAACTCTCATCTGTCCTCTCTAAATTCTGTAATGACTGCCTTTCTGCATGCTGGAAGTCCTCTTCTGTTGTTCCTGCATTTAAGAACTCTGGTGAACCCTCGGACTCATCCAACTATCACCCTATCAGCCTTCTACCAATTTTCAGGAAAGTGTTCGAGGCCATTATTAATGCTGAAATAGCTCACCATCTTACTGCCCATAAACTATTCTCTGACAGGCAGTATGGCTTCCGCTTTACCAGTACCACGACCGACATGCTAACAACCGTCGCGGAGTACATGTTCCAGGCTCTTAAGAAGTCCGGCGAGGCTTGTGCTGTTGCTCTGAACATCTCCAAGGCCTTTGACAGGGTTTGGCATGCTGGCCTCCTATGCAAGCTATGGGGTAACAGTATTACTGGACACTTCCTTGATCTGATCCAATCTTTTCTAAATAACTGCATAATGAAGGTCATTTTGAATGGGCATGCCTCCACATCCTACTGTACAAACACTGGTGTCCCTCAGGGCTCCATTTTAGGCCCAACGCTCTTCCTTATTTTCATAAATGATCTCCCAGATGAGATCAAGTGCCAAGTAGGCATCTATGCAGATGACACTACAATTTACACCTGTATCAGTAAGAAAGCTGGCATGGCGGACAAACATAACCTCGCTGCTGATCTTGAGAGGTATCTACATTCTGTGGTGGATTGGGGTAAGAAGTGGCTTGTTAATTTCAATGTGTCTAAGACCAAGCTGCTGTCTGTCAATCATCACAGGCAACCTCTCCTACATCCCATAAGCATGGACCAAGCGAGTACCCTGAGAGCAATACACTGCACCTCCTTGGCCTTACCCTCTCTTCCGATCACAAGTGGAATCATTACATTGACGCAATAGCTTAATCCCCTGCTAAGAAGGTTGTGTCACTGTGTTGGGCCAGGACGATTTTTCCGCCTGAATCCATCCTGCATATATACAAATCAACCATTCATCTGTGCATGGAGTACTGCTGTCATATATGGTCAGGCGCTCCTGCTGTTCATCTCAGTGTTCTTGACAAGCTCCAAAGGAGAATCAGTAATGTGATAAGTACTGACTTGGCGGCTCGACTCCAGCCACTTCCCCACCAACAGGATGTAGTTTCCGTTTGTCTGTTCTATAAATACTTTCATGGCTTCTGCTCCAATGAACTTAAGTCACTGGTGCCTCTGCCACAGGTATTTACTCATGCAACCAGACTGGCAACTGGGTCTCACCCATTTACAGTTAGATCAACCAAATGCAGACGACAATTCTACTCCTGCAGCTTCTTTTCTCGCACTTCCTGCCTGTGGAACTTGCTTCCACATTCTTGCTTTCCTGATGACTACAACATCCAGGAATTTAAATGCAATGTCAATACTCATCTCTTAACCACTTCACTCTAGTTCTTTCCACACCACCCTGTATATCATTTCCTTTCTCTCCACCATTGTCATCACACCTGTATTCCCATCCTTCTCTTGCTCCTTTCTAACTGGTTCGTCTTGCTCTTCACTCTCCTCCTATCTAATCATTTTACTCTTCTGTAGCCCCCTAACCTTTTTACTCTTATGTAGGCCCCTGCACATCAGTGGCATTACTGCCTTGCTCAAGGTGATATGATTAAAAAAAGAGAAAAAGAAAACAGTGTTCAATGTAATATAAGCAAAGCTATTCATTATATATTAATAAATATACATATTATCCAATGTCAGTATATTTTCCTCTCTTAAAAATAAAAAATATGAAGGAATTAATATGACTTAACCAGAAAAAAATGCTGGCTTACAATTTTGGTCTGTATTTGAGTCTTTTAAACATTTAATTGCAACATCTTCAGAGTGTTGACAGTTATGTGTTCCCCAAGAAAGATTAGGACACATTTCAAGATTATATTCTGAACCAGTACAACTAAGATCATCAAGCCAGATGGCACCTTTCCCATCTCCAAATGTATTTGGAATTACTTCTCCAGTACTGAAATAAAAATTAAAAAAAAAAATACATTACAGTGGTAACGTCTGTAAGTTTGTGGTCTGGATTATTTTTGAAAATCTGCCTTAATGACCAGAAACGATTTTGAAATACTTGAATTTGCTTAAATATTTTGACTACATACTCATAATGAATAATCTTAAAATAAATGTTAAAATTATTATAAAAAGTAAATGCATAAAATATAACTCAAGAGCTTTTTTAAAAAATTGAAGTTGATCTGAATTCGACGCTAGCAATTGCTGTCAGTTGTGTTTGTAGGATTTGGAAGAAGCTACATTTAACTATGAGAAATGGAAAGTGATTCCCTTGCCTGGTAAGCATTACATTGTATGGGATCAGGTCCAGTTAATAAGGAGCATCATTTAAGAAGTAATGACGGCTGAAGTATGGAACATCTAAAATATTAACAATATTATGCATATGTAGAAATGATATGAGTTTCCAAAACATCATTATTGCAGTCATTATTTAATTCTTTGTTTATCCAAAGAAAACGTAAAAATATTAAAACTTAAATTTACCTGTACTCCATCATTCTACAAATAACTCTTGCGTCATTCATATCAAAACCATCATCACAAACACTTCCTTTTTCTCCTCCACGAGTGATTTCGACTCTTCCGCCAATTCCTAATGAGCCATTAACAAGCTGGATTCTGATAGCTGCAGAGAAAAAGATACAACACAGAAAGAGAGTGAGACCTGTAAAAATTAATGCATGCATTTAAACATTGGTACTGTAAATTTGGAATAGTTTATTTCTATCCAGGTTGCTAAAACAGAAAGAAACAACAAATACAGAGAGATATTGTAGAAGAAAATCTTGACCACCTTAGAAATAACAATGAGAAAGGAATTGAAAAATATTATATTTTGAATTGTTATCTTTCTAGTATCATATTGCTAACAATATATCTTATATTGTTGGAATATAAACATACAAGAAGATATAGTAGTACATTTCTGAAGAAACTTAAACTAAGCAGCTGTGTTTGTGTGTGTGGATATATATATATATAATTTCTACAAATTCTGATATAACTAAAAACATATCTGTTCTATCACCCAGCACAGGTCCACCTTGCATTGCGTTCATGCCCCAGATGAGCAGAAAAACATCTTATGGGAATTGAAACTTTGGTTGGGATACTGAAGGAGCACATGAGTGCCACTTTGTGACATCACTCTATACAGTAACCCAAGTGCTACTCCTTTCTCAGTTCATGAACAACAACCAAACAAGGTTAATTTCTTCTGGCCTGGACTCTTTAGCCCATTTAAATATTAAGCCCTGAAAATGACTTCTGGACATTTTACCTAATGCATTTCATAAGTGAATATTTTCTCGGTCCACATGTTCATGCAGAGGTTGAATATAAAATGATTTTGTCCACCTCTCACATTTTTTGACTCTATTTTAACTTTTTTGAGTTTGGCAATAGCAAAGTTAAAGACAATTTTTAAACACAAATTTTCTAGTTGACTAACAAATTTTTGTGTTGTTTTGTGCTAATTTTAAAAGCATATCTTTTGTCACATTTTCAATATTCCTTTGTGGGAATATTTTTCTTTCCCTGAGTACACTTTCTATTATTATTGAAAAGGTCAAGTGTATCAGATAACTCTATATGCTGCTCTTAGGTATGGTAGTGACAAATTTCATCTATAAACATTTTTATAGTCACTGGACCACAGGATATTAGCAAAACTTATGCTGTTGTATATACATTTTATGATAGAAAAATATTTCATATATTTTATGGGGTTGAATGGAGACCTGCATCTTCCTCATCTCCAAACTGAGTTTGATTTTGGTGCCTTTCAAAAGAGACCATGCTTTTTAACCCTTGTAGTTCATATTCTCTTTCCATCATGATGTATAATTTATGGTTGTAAGCCCTGCCTCTTTAACCCAAGCGGGTTAACTACTTATCTCCATAGTATTGGATGTCAATATGGGAATATTTAATCTGAATATATTTTTTACATGTATTCATCTGGCCTCTTTTAAATTTTGTTGAGAATCTCAAGATGAATAGGAGGAGCACCTGACCAGGTATGCTAACAGTATTCAATGCATGGACAAATGGCAGATTTAAAAATGTGCAAAATGGATTCTGACACATGCGATCCAAACTTCCTAGCAATAGATGCAGCTATAGATTCAATGTAGTCATTCTATTTGAGGTCATTGGAGAGAGTGAGGTCAAGGATGTGTAGTGTATTGCTCTCTAAAGAAGTTAGCGCTATGCATTCTGATGGTAGGGTGGAAATTTTATCTATGTTAATTAAAGAAGAGCAGCTTCTCTGTGGAGGCATTAAAATTTACAAGTTATTTTCTACTCCATTTAATCACAGATAGAGTGCATCTGAAAAGGAACAAAATGAATGCAAAGAGACAAGAGGAGAAACTATTCTTAGCTGATACATTTCTGATTTATCAAAACAAAGTCTCTCAGAGGAAAAAACACATCAGATAGAAGTAGTTTTTCTTCTTGTGTGCTTATTTATGTGTGTAATAATGAATTATACAAAACTATCAAAATACATTACTCAGCTTTTCATGTAATAACAATCATCAGGCTGATATAATCTGGAATCAATAGCTAGAACATGATTTATATATACCTGGGTGGCAGGTATTTACTAACTCGGATGTATAATTTTTATTAAGCACTTATTCCTATGCCTATATGTGGCCATAAGCTCATTTCTCTTATTCAATAGCCAGTCACCTATTTCACAGTAGGGTTATC
Source organism: Ascarosepion bandense (assembly GCA_037127315.1). NCBI lineage: Eukaryota > Metazoa > Mollusca > Cephalopoda > Sepiida > Sepiidae > Ascarosepion > Ascarosepion bandense. The sequence goes on from JBBBDQ010000451.1 coordinate 365,371, forward strand.
AATTTTTCACTTTGGCACAAACTGAAGTCTTCTCCAACTCTGTTATATGGTCTGGCTTTAGCCAAAATTTTCCATGTCAAAATTGAGGCCTCTCTTCCATTGCTAATGGTATCCAAACAGTTGGTAGAAAGAGTGGTACTACCTTTGCATTTGTTTCTCAGACTCATCTTATTGTTATAAAAGCTTCTTTTATATTCACTTTTGCAGCAGCTTCTATGTAACACATGATTTCACCACCACTAATTGTGCTACCTTCTAAAAGAAAATCTTATAGCCATATTTTACCTTATCACTTTTTGATTATACAGAGTTTTGTCCTTGATTGGTATAAGAACCCAACCACTAAAGTGCTTGTAAAAGTAATTTTGATATACCCTGGGTTTGTGTGTGAGTGCAAGTGTGTGCGTATATATATATATATATATACGGAAGATTTACATTTGTATCTGAGAAATGTCCACCTAAAAAGTGACTCAAGAAGAGGACTTATATCACTGTAGATGATTTAGTCAGCCTATTTTAATCCTTGCCAACAAGTTAGGGAAAGATGATGCTATCACTTTTGAGATGATGAGAATATGTTTCACTTACATCCAAACATAGGAAAGCAGCTGAAAACTAGTTCAACCAAATATTTAATGATAATGACAAATAAAACAGCTTCATTAGTTTGAATAATTTTTGGAAGGGTGGGAATATAAGTTAAAACACCCACTGACTTGTTCAGAAAAAACAGTTTACTTACCATCTTGGTCTATCGAGGAAGATGAAGTTGTACTTCTGATTGTATTTACTACACTGAGACATTTAATGGCAACATCCTCATTGTGTCCACAGTTATGCTTTCCCCAAGAAAGATTGGAACAAATTTCAAGTTCAGCTTCTGAGCCAGTACAATTGAGGTCATCTAGCCAGATGACACCTTGCCCTTGTCCAAATATATTTGGAATAACTTCTCCAAAACTGAAAAAAAAATTTATTTTTAAAAAAGACAAACTACATGACAAAGGTGTTTGAGTGTTGAGTGAAAACTTCTTGGCCTCAACCTGGTCTCCAAAATGTGACGAAATAATCAGAATTGATTACAGAAGTTTTTTCAATTAAGCTGATAACTTTTTAAATCCCCAAATATCAATAATTTTTCAAACAATTCTTAAAGATAAAATTGCCAAAACAAATTTCAAATGCTGATCTGAATTAACCATAATAGTTGTTGCTATGATTTTGTAAGGAGATGAAAGTAGGCAGTATCTATCAACAAGATAAAAGGAACAGATCCTGCTGTTAGACATTCTGTAGATTTTTAGTAGATTTTATTGTTTACAGTAGTAATGTATGACAAAATATGGTATTGATAACATACTCTGTGAATGTTTCCATATTCAAATGGTATAATGGATATCTACATGTCACAAGGCCACATTTGTATTCCAGTCAACTTTGGTAGATTCATTTATGTAAAAATACCTTAAAAGAAAGTATGGATCTATTTCCTCCATCAACTATGGGTTAAATAGCAGAATAGACTGAACTCTCTAGCTGTAATTGGCAATTACTATAGAAAAAAAGAACCTCTGAATTCAAACCTAACAATATCACAGATTGCTCTCTAGACAAAATACCCAGAAGACAACTCTGTCATGTTTTCATTTTTGTTTTATTTTTTTGTCGTGAGGTTCATCCTCTATAAGGCCTGGAAGCCACTTGAGGTAGGGCATTACAGAGTGGGAGCTTATGAGAATAGAGGGGAAGATAATGGTTGGTTCCATGGACTAGTTGTTAGTGGGAAGAAGTTGCTTGAGTAGGACTTAATTCTCATCAATGGAATACAGAGGGAATGAGGATGATTTGCTAAAATGTGAGTAGTATGTCAGGTTTCAAGATATTAACATTAGAACTGGTGGAACTAAGGAATGTAGCTTATCTCATCATGGAAGCAGCAATAAAGCAGTGAGAGGCTTGCTACATTTCATCTGTGAAAGAGGAGTTGCAGTGTGAAAAATAATTTCTCACCAACAAGGATGCAGAAATGCATTTGGTCTCTATTAAGACTGAAAAGTGAGGACTGACCAGCTCCTGCTTTAATATGATACTGGCATTCCATGTTAAGTATGATCTAGCTCTTGTAAAAGTAGGTAACAGCATGAGGAGTCAGGTTATAGTGAAGACATTGGTAGCAGGATGTTGAGTGTGGTCAGTGGCAGAATCTAACAGAACAGATTTGGTATTACTACAATATGGACATGGAAAATTACCTTTATACTGGATAATGGATGTGATATAATCATTTAAAATCACATGGAAACTGCAAGAATACAGAGTATGACAACCAAAAACCCATATGATGATAACAGCACCAGGAAGAAGATGCTTACAAATGAAGGGTCAAAATAGTAACACCACAAGTATTATATGATCATATGGGTTCTTCAGGTGCCTAATCCTGCAGAATTAGAGCAGACCAGTTGATATATACAGGAGTAATTTTTGTTGTTAATTTTTTAGTCTCTTGGGGAAGAGGTTTCTTTTATTTTTATGGATTATATATAATGAGGGTTGAAGAATAGATCAGGCATTTGTTAGTATTTTAACACAGGGCATTAACCAAACTAGTATGAAATGCAACATTATTGGGATTTCCTTTCAAAGGAGTGTTAGGTCAGTCCACAGTTATCATACATTCTAATCCCAAGATACTTGATGTAAGCAATGCCATAGAAATAGATCAGGCCATTGGGTATATTCACAAATAATTTTTATGGCTAATGTATCATTTTCATGCATTGTAGTGCAGTGAATATTGTCTCAGAATTAAAAATTGAAGGACCCAGGATGAATTCCAATTGAAATTGTCACATTTACTTATGTGCTTATGCCCCCAGGAAATCTATTAATCCATCATTTCTCTCTCCAGCTATGAGTTAAATAGCAGGACACACTGGGTTCAATAGCATTGGCTGGCAACCAGTTTACTGCAGAAAGTAATAGCAACCTACTGCAGGAACATCTTCTGCCCAGTTAATCATGTCTTTTTTGAGACATGATCACCAGAATGCGTATCACGTATGGCACTTAACTGACTGATTGAACATTTTCTTGAGAAAGTGCTTTCCTTTATTCTCATGAATTATACCTGGAAAGGGCTGGAGGTCAGATCAATCAAGATCTTGATAGTAAGGATACAGGATAAAAGTGATATGAATGTCCAAACAACTTTACTAATGTAAAATGTTGCAGTCATTGCATCCATAATCTTATTTATTATTTCTCTAAAGAAAATATATGAAAATATTAAAAGTTAAAATCACCTGTATCCCATCATATGACAAATAACTTTTGCATCATTGTTATCAAAGTGGTCATCACAGACAGTTCCTTTGACTCCTTTACGAGTGATTTCAATTCTTCCACTGATTTCTGATGTGCCATCAATAAGCTGGATTCTGACGGCTGCAGAGAAAAAGATGTAACAAAGTGAGTGAAACCTGTTAAAACTGATACATTTTCTTTTTACTCATTTCCCCTCGAACAAAGCACTGAAGTCACTAAAAAACAAGAGTTGTTAAAGAATAAGAAATTTGTTAAACAACAGCAAGAAGAAAAACATTGTCAAGGAGCAAAAACAATAAAAGATAAAAAGGAGATAAAAATTGACATTTCATTTAAAATTTAAAGATCAAAATTGGTTAGAAAGTAAGGAGTCAGAAGTGGAAAGTGTGAGAAAACAGGATGTTCATAAAGAATTTACAGTTACACCTAGCCAATTCAAATGATGTGGCATTGATGAACTTTCTCAAGAATCTCTCAATATATAGTGGGAATCTTGTTGATAGGGACAAATGGATTCCGATAGTCTCTCCGTGCCGACACACTCAACAGAACAGCTCGACCGACTCAAATAACTCAAATCATCAACCTGCCAAGATCAATCATATTATATTAGTTCTAACTGGCTGAAATTTGCATATGTTACACATTTGTAACTTATAAATTACACCCACCAAGTATGCGGATGCTTTTATTGTGGACTTCTGGCAATCTGCACACAAAACACGTTCGCGCTCATTTCAGATTGTAAGGTAGGCCATATTTAATCAGTTGACTTTTTTTTCTTGTTCGACCAGCATTTCATTTAGCCAGGGATGGTTGTTACATTTGCATAAGCATTCACTATCCTGCCTGCATATCACGCATGCCACTTGTTGCCTCTTTGAACGGGGAACTGTAGTCGATTCAGCAGAACCCACAGACTGCTGCCTTTCAGTTCTGCTACAGTCCTGTTATCTCTTGATCACATAGGTGACAACCCAGAGTGAATCTCTTTCATCTAGTGCTCTTTTGCCGTTATGGTACCGCCTGTATTTCCTCCTCCTCGGATGACTCGTCTGGAGAAGTATCATCACTTGCATACGCATTGTTGACCCCACGTTAACTACAATGTGCTTTGTTGATGGTGATTACCATTGCACTTTGGGTTGAGAGTTTACTGTTACTCCCACTCTCCAAGGTACTCAAGCCCATGACAGGATACAGGTCCCTTACATAGCTTGGCATTCCGTCGACAAAGACGGTTTGTGGGCTTATCACACCTGTAACGTGTCCACAGGTATAAGGGGATAGACACTGTCCAATTGGGGTCCTCATCTAGACATGATTGCCCACGTTGTATCCACTCTGCTGCATGGGTCTATCTCTCGGGGGTGCATTGATACTCTTCAGTTGGACATGGTAGCAATGAATTAGGCTAGCAGGGGCAGTCAGTGGCGAGACATTTTCCTTAGGAGTAACACTGTACCGATACACTGATTCCATTATGATGCATTGTTTCTATTGTGAGACCGATACTTACCTACATCATGGACTCTTCCAGTACTATATTACTATGTGAATGGTAGTATTATGGTAGTAGCACCAGTAGTGCACAGCTGCATACAACTATCAATATCGGACACCACTGGATATTCCGCTTACTCTTACACTATTCTTTGTAACCTGTTTAATATATCTTTCTTTACCTCTAACCTCTGTTCCATGTTTTCCTTCCATGGCCCCCACTATGGGTCCACATGAGTGGCAACAGAGGATTCAAGACACGCACCCAAAAGCTCCCGTCCTACATCAGTTACAACAAAGGACTCGTTTAACCCCACTGGTTTCCACATCAGTGTTGAACTAGAATTTGAGCTGGCATTACTACATTAGCAAACAAAACGCAATACACAGCTACCTTTTACAAATAATATTCGAGGTTACTCAAGTATATGCAAACAATAAACTAAGTATTGAGAACAGCTGCTTACAAAAAACCCAGCTTCTGCACAAAACAAACTGATAAACTCAAGAGCTCGAAGTACTACTATTCACCAATTTGCCAATTCAGCAAAGTGTTTAAAATTTTATGGAATTGATTTGAATTCCTACAAATGTCGTGCATAAAATTACCCTCTCCTCAAATTCACTGAGGTGAGTTTTCTAAAAAAAAGCAAATCCAGTGCATTTATTTTTTTTTTTACTGTCTAAGTGATATTCTCCCCACACTTCTAAAAAAAAAGGAGAAAAAACAATTTTTTTGTCAACAATTACAAAAGTCCCCCCCCCCCGCAAAGTAAAGAAAAGAGAAAAAAAACCTGCTTAATTGCAAATACTTATGCAAATGAACTGTTGAATAGTTGTTTTTTTCCTTTTCCTTGCTGAAGTTTTTTTTACTAAAGGAAAAATATAATAAATGTGAAGAAAATTTAAATGATCACATTGAAATTAACAAAACAGCGCCATCTCGAAATATCTAAACCAGTAAGTAGTTCTTCTTAATTTTGTTAATTGTTTGTCAATATTTTTTTACGAAAAAAAAAAAATCTGTCTAGATTTTTCTTGTGTACCCTCCCCTTGGTACATAGGTTTTCAAAGCAACAGTAATTGCTGTTATTTTTTTTGTTTTGTGTGATCTTTTATCTCTTTATTCTACATATTATAAAATCACTGTCATTTTTTTATTATCTAAATATGGAAGAATTCCAAAAAAATAATTGTCCAAATGTTAAAGGTCCAGATGGACCACCAACAAAAATCAGATGAAATTACAGTCGGACCAACAAACAGAACAAAAACTTCAACAAAGACAACAACTCTACCAACAAAAATCAGATGAAAGACAGCAACAATTGTTTATGGAGTTACATAAACAACAAACAGAATTCCAACAATTTACACTTCAGAAAACAGAACTACAACAATTACTTGTAAATTCATTTAACGGCTCTAAAAACTTAAAATGATACAACATTTTCCAAGAGTACAATTTACAACTCAATTGAAACATTCGAATACGTACCAGAGAAAGACAAAACATTCGAGGCTTTTTACAAGCACTATGAAGATATTTTCAACGTAGACTGTGAACAATGGCCTAGTGAGAAAAAGGTACGTCTGTTATTAGGAAAACTGGGAACTATCGAACATAGTAGGTTCATAGACTACATATTGCCCAAGAAAACTATGGAACTGAATTTTTCAGAGACTATTAAGCTTCTTTCAGAACTATTCGAGCCTAACATAACCTTGTTCCACAAACGTTGGAAATGCCCGAACACAGTCAAGGACAACCAATGTTTGCAGCATTGGTAAACAAGCTCTGTAATGATTTTAAACTGGCTGAGTTGACTGCCGACAATTTCAAGTGCTTAATATTTGCACAAGGTCTAGTATCAGTAGAAGAAACTGAGGTCAGACGTAGGGTACTTACCAAACTTGAAAACGAACAGGGATTGACTCTCCAAAAATTGGCAGAGGATTGTCAAAGAGTAATTTCTGTCAAGTGTGACTCAAAAACGATCGAGGAATCAGGTGTGGCTCAGATTAGAAAAATCAGAAGCAACCCAACCTCTTATTACCCGCAAAAAGACTAAAGGCAAATCTCTTGTTCTAAATCCCACAATAAACAAAACACGAATAGGCTAAAAAAACTTTCCGGACCATGTTACCATTGTGGAAAATGGCATTGGATGAAATTCTGTCCATCCAAGAAAAAAACATATTGCAAAAATTGCAAGAAAAACGGTCATAACTTAACTCAGTGCTGGTATGCCAATGAAACGAGGAAACACAAAAGTAAAATTAGGCAAGCCCAATCAAACAATATAGTCGAGAGGAATTTAAGAAAATATGTGACTGTTGATATTTTCAATAACTCTATAAAATTCCAGCTTGATTCAGGTTCTGATCTATCAATCATCAATTGGCGTACTTGGCAAAAGTTAAATAAGCCAACCCTATTAAAGACGAATAAAACAGCAAAATCCGTAACTGGTGAGAATATTAACATCTTAGGTGAGGTGATCCTTACAGTAACACTAAATTGAGTTACCAAAAAGCTAAAAATTTCGGATAACCTATTTGGAACAGATTGGATAGAAAAATTCAATCTATGGGATTGCCCAATGAACACTTTTTGCCAAAAAATAGAAAGTACAATGTTCAATTCGAAAAATTCTCAGTAAAGGAACTCAAACAACAATTTCCACAGGTTTTTTCTGGCGGCCTTGGGAAATGTCCTAAATTAAAAGCTAAGTTCAAGGTGAAGGACGGTGCAAGACCAGTTTTCAAAAAGAAACAGAATGTCCCTTTCGCTGCTCTAGAGCAGATCAACAAAGAATTAGATAGACTCGAACAAGCGGGTATTTTATCAAAAACAGATTTTAGCAAATGGGCAGCAAGTAAGGTTTATGTCAAAAAGAAGTCCAACAAATACGAGTATGTGCAGATTTTTCTACAGGGCTGCCTTGCAAGATCACCATTATCCCCTACCAAGCCCTGAGGAAATCTTCAACAAATTGAATGGCGGAAAAATCTTTTCCAAAATAGACCTCTCAGATGCATACCTTAAGATAGAGGTGGATAAAGAAAGTTCCAAATTGCTCTGCATAAACACCCATAAAGGTCTGTACAAATTTAACAGACTGGCTTTTTGGGTCAAGGTTGCACCTGCAATCTTTCAGCAGATCATGGACGCCATGCTGGGCGACCTTGACTATGCAACAGCCTATTTGGATAATATACTGGTGACCAGTAAAATGATGGCAGAGCACCAGAACCATATAATAAACGTATTTGAGAAGTTAGTAGAATACAGGCTTGAGGTTAAGGAAGTAAAGTGTGACTTTTTCTTACGTGAGATCAAATACCTAACTCACATTTTAGATAGAGATGGTTGTCAGCTGGATCCAGAAAGAACTAATGTGATCAGAAACATGCTGGCTCCAGTTAACGTTCAATTGTTACAAAGCTTCCTTGGCCTTGCTAAATTCTACCAAAGTTTCATTAAGAACATGCAGAATTTGAGAGGACCTCTTGACGAACACTTAAAAAAGGATAAAGCATGGTTATGGACACCTGAATGCCTAGATGCATTCGAAAAGATCAAGAAAACACTTCAGATCTCTCCCTCACCCACTACGACCCTAATCTCAACATCATAGTCGCAAGTGATGAAAGCCCATATGGCATCAGTGCTTGCATTCTCCATAAACTGCCAGATGGTTCGTGAAAAGGCACTAGTCACACTGACGGATAGAGGGTTACAACAGTTTATGCAGGCGTATAGGATAGCCCCTAATCCTAACATGCCTATGGGACGCTCACCTGCAGAAACAATGTTCGCAAAAAATCAAGTCCGTTTTTGATAAACTCATTTCATGGCAAGCGAAGTTCAAGAAAACCGTCTCGCTCCCTAAGAAATACTTTAATCCTGGTGGCAAAGTCTTTTTCAAGGCTTACAAAAACAACATTACATTCTGGGAAGTAGGCAACATCAAACAGAGAATTGGCGAACTGGTCTATATTGTCCAAGGACCGAAAAACACCCACAAATGCCATATGAACCAGCTCAAGAAATGCCGTTTGAATGATTCTGAGAAATCACCACAAAATATCTGTGAAGAGCTGATGGATATAATATTCGAACATTTCGATCTTGACATGCCTCAAGTCTCTCTGGAAATACGGCAATCGGGGAGAAAGAGAAAATTTACTCAACCACTCGACGTGAATCCCAAGAGGAAGAAATATTAACAGCTTTACGTTTTTTCCCCCTTTCAACATCATTCCACAATGCCATTTCTGGAGGGAACATGCGCACAACAAAAATGCAATTGCACTCCCCACTCACTTAGAATGCTCTTGAAGCTCTTGCTGCAAAATGCCATATTGTTGTCAACGAGCATTTCAGCCGGCACTCCATGCTCACAAAACAGGCCTTCCAGGTGGCTGATAATGCTTGCTGCATCTTGTCGCCTTAGACAACATCAAATTAAAAACCGCCTGGGCCCGCAGTCAATGAGGGACAGATAGTGTTGGCCTTGGTAGTGGGTTACATCCATTCCCACTCGATACTAAGTATCACTCACATTCAATCTCTCCTTGGCCAAAGTGTGGGTGGTGAGTCAATCGACTGGTACTTCTCACAATTTCTCACCACTGCCCTAACCTATGCTTTAGAAACTGTAAGATCGACCTGTCTGATGAAGTACAACGTCCGACTTATTCCAGGGTGGCCGCTTCAGTGATAGATGGACCTTATTCAATCAGAGTCATGCTTGCACAGCATGAAGGATCAACTTTCTTCTTGACAAGGTCAAGCCATTGCTGTGGCACTCTCGTCAGATTCTCTGCTCGGTTATGTTCTGACCTCACCAAGACTAAATCTACAGACAGTTTCTATTCTTCAAACAAGCTTGCAAGTGCATAAAGCCACTGTCTGATTAGCATCTCACTTGCCGCTTTTGTGCGCACCCTACCTTTCCCTGTGAGGGTGTCTGTAACCCATCTGTGCACACAGGTAGAGTCAGTGGGAAGATGCAGTACAGTCACTTTCCATATTAATGCCATGTTTACACCTTTTAGCATCGCATCAAGCTCCGCCAATTTTATGTGCTGTGTATCCCTTTCTTACCATAACCAGCTTGCATCCTCCACAGCAACTCCATCATGCTCTAGTGATACTCCAGTGGCTAAGGAGTTTGCGTTGACACAAACGTCGAGCTCAGAACCATTAACACACCACTTCCTTTTCAGGGGATCTTCTTGGTGCACTTTTACAATGACGACTTCTATTATTATTGTTAAAGGAACATCGATCACCTTGTCATCCCAACACTTTGTCATGTCTCCTCTTTATAAATGTTGCAGCCACCCTAAACCATTTCACCACTGGGAAGTGCCCGACCAACTTTCTACAAAATGAGAACACACTACATTGGGTAAGAATACATGGCATACTCGGAACCTTATTCCCTCATTCCCATATCATTAATAAAAACATTGTCAACGTATGCCGATGTTCCCTGCCAGATCGTGTCATCCTGCATGAGTGTAGCCTCAACAATAGCTTGCATGATAGAGGGTGCTACACTGAGTCCAAAACCACACGCGATAAGCAGTACATTTTTCCTTCAAAGACAACAGTCTGATATGGACACAAGGATTATGTGTACATGCACTTGCAAATAGGCCCTTCAGAGATCGAGCAATGTCACATTGGAGCCTTTCTTTCTCCACTGTCTTAACAGACGTCGACGTGTCGTGTAAGCGTCGATGTATCCATTCAACTCCCGAAAGTCCAGCACCAGACACACCTTAAGACTTATTCTGTTGAAAGACAGCCATGTATGGAATCAGGCCTTTTGGGGGACCAATATCCTCCTCAGAATAGGTAAGCAGCCATCCATTGCTTAACCACGTATCCAGCTCATGACGGTACTCTTGTCGAATTTGGATGAACATAGGATACTCAGGCATCTCATTCGTAAGTCCACTGAGTGGCTGATTGCTTGACCACTTCCATGACACTGTCCAACCACTAGTCTGCTCATCGAACTCAGCGCTCAAGTCTAGTTCCTCTATTCTGATCGCGGCACAGGCACACAGCTCCGTCCTTGCCTCTTTGAACGGGAGACTGTAGTCAGTTCAGCAGAACCCAGACTGCTTCTTTTCAGTTCTGCTACAGGAAGCCACAGTCCAAAGGTAGAACACAAAGGAATAAATCAAGTAAAAAAGAATATCGATCAGATTTATTAAGGAAACAAGTAAGGTAAAACAATTATTTCTATAAGAGACTGAGCAATGGAAAAATTGAAACATTTTTATCATTCTGCCACTTTAATTCATGAGAAGTGCATTAGCTGTGTTCCAACAACTCAACAAGGAAGAAAGAAAACATATAGGCCGTATTAGGGATGTCCTGTCTGTTGCCTTTGCCACAGATTCATTTGTAGAATACAACTGGTTTGTAGCTTCTTCTTCTTCAATGTGTCTTGTCCTTTCAGGATGTAGTGATCATGTCCTTCCACGTCTTCCTGGTGGCTCTTAGCACACTTTCTCATGTAACATCTCACAGCTCCCGCTGTGTCATCTACCTGCTCAGGCCTTTCAAATATGTTATCTGCTGCTTTCCTGTGTCTCTTTTTCCCTCTATCTGGCCTGTTAGTATCAGGTTCTCCAAGCTGTCCCTCCACATCACATGTCCCAGGAACTTCAGTTGTCTCTTTCTGATGCTCAATATTAATTTCCTTTTCATTTCCATTCTTTCCAATACCTCATCATTGCTTACAGGCTCAGTCCATGATGTCCACAGCATCCTTCTGTAGAACCACATTTCAGCTGCTTCAAGTTTTTCCTTCATCTTTGATGATATTGTCCAACATTCACTGCCATATTGAAGAACTGAGCTCACATAGTGTAGTTAAACAGTGGATTTCTGTCACGTTTTGGTTACACCGCTCACTCCACTCGTAAGTTTGAGGCTAGTGTCCAGCTTCCAGACAAAAATAAACAGAGTCGTAACTCAGTACAAATCTCTATACCAGTGCACGTCTCCACAGTCCCAACAACACTGGCAGCCAATGTCTCAGACAAAAACCATTGCTGACGCATCAATCATTGCCAACGGCCTCGTTCTCACTCAGAGTCCCTGGCTCGTGCCAATTAACATAAAATGACAGAGGTCGAAGAATATACCTTTCTTGGTCCAAACTTGCGAGAGGAGAGGATGCAGCTGATGAAACGATGAACTGTCTAGTGTGGGGTTACACACGCATCCATCACAACACAACAGCCTGACAAGCAAAACACCTTGGACGCTTTGGCTCTAGTAAGTATGAATGTTTATTGTCACACAACCCCCTGGTCTCCTGATCACACAAATAACAGTGCAGGCATGGTCTTTTGTTTCAGATGCTTCTCCAAAGGGACATTATCTAAACTTCTTCAGGTGAGCTTTCAGACAAACTGTCAAAGCTATCGGAGCCACTTGGTGGACCCTCGTGTGACTTGCTTGCTACAGGCTTAATTAGCACTTCACCTATCGATGAATCCCTCTGATCATCACACACGGAGGGGATTGTGTTGAGGACAGGGCGCAGATCCCTCACATGCCGTGGGAATCCATCAACCAGTATGGTGTGCTCACTGACTATACCGGTGACACAACTTTGTTCTAAATTGGGTTGTGCACCGACTATTGGGAGGCTTTACCCAGACGACCTCTCCTGTCTCGATCTGCGCACTTCAGTTGATCCCTTTGACTCGTACCTGGTATCTATATATTGCATTGGCAGGGGCAATTAAAGCAGATACATTGTCCTTCGGCATCGTGTTGTATCTGTATACAGCTTCCATAACTGTGCACTGCTTTCTGGCAGCAATTCTCTTTATACTCCGGTAGCACTTTTCTGCTATGCACTTGGCACATGTGCACATTGTAGTCAAAGCTGGATCCCCCCATTTGTCCAGGAAGCATGGGAACTGTCTGCTGCAGAAGGCAGTGTCATTATCACTGAGGATTTCTTCTAGAGGTCCTTGTTCATAGAATACCGACTCCAGTTGGCGGATCATGCTTGACGAATCTTGTCATGACAATGGTCACCATACTGTGAATCTGGTGGGCCCGCAATCTATCAGTGTGAAAAAATTCTGGTCATCGTAATGGGTTATGTCCATACCCAGCCTACCCCATGTGCATTTTACTCTCAGCTTTCCTTTTCACCATTTAACTGGTGCAGGGTCTATTGACTAGCATGTTCGGCATCCACTGTCTTCACGGTATTTGTAGATACTGACGGATTGATCAGCCATACAAAATAGCACGTTTTTCTTATGCCAGGGTTTCCACTACAATGATGTATCCTCATTATTTCGTCTGGCTCCTCCACAGACGCAGCACACATCCGTGGTATGGACTCGACAACCTTCGTTACAGTGTCAAACCATCTTTGTGGTATCCGAGTTAATTTGCCAGCAAGGTTCCAGTTAGATGTTACCAGTGTTACGTCCATGGATAAATCGTACTCAGTGACAAGGTTTTTAATAGTACTCAGCCATTTTCTAATGAGCATCTCGCTGGCTGCCTTGGTGCAAACCCTCGCCTTGCCTGTCAAGGTGTCTGACTCCCAGTGGTATATACATAAGGAGTCAGTCTGCAGATGCAACTTTTTTACCCTACACTGGAGTGCCAAATTAACTCCTTTTAGTACGGTGTCCAGTTCTACCAGGTTGATGTGCGCAGCATCATTCGTTGGTTGCAACCAGCATGCTTCCTAAATTGACACTATATCCCTCTCCAGTAGGACTCCAATTGCTAAGGAGCTTGCATCAACCTAGACATTCATTTCCTCTCTGGGTACGCATCAATTCTCTCTGGCAGGTTCATTTTGTTTTACTCTAGCTATGGTCTCCGTCACCATGCAAATGAGCAGCATGTCGGTTGTCTCATCATCCCTTCCTTTGGTGACCACGCTAGCCTGACGTTTTATGGTACCTGCCGCCATGTGAAGCTATTCACATGCTGGTAGGTGCCCCACAAGCTTTTCACAGAGAGAAAAAATAGTCTGTCTTGTTAAGACATCACGTATATCAGGAACTGCAGTTCTGCATTTCCATTGCAAAGTTCCATGTTCCTCGCAAACATCTAGGCCTAACACACGGGCGCAGTCTTCTAGCCATTCCGGGTCCTTACTAGTCAGGCCAAACTGTGCCAGTTTTTCCTTTACATACAGTGATGACACGACATCTTCATTCACATAGAGATCATCAATGCACGCTGATGCCCCTTTTTTAACTGTATCTTCTTGAGACAAGACAACACTGATAATGGTTTTCATTATTTGTGGGGCTACGTTTAGGCCAAAGCCCAGTCTGGTGAGACAGTATCTTCTGCTGGCAAACATCACTGTCTGAAATGGCCACAATGATTCACTAACCCTCACTTGCAGATAATCACAATTTGTCTGACAGCCATGAATGAGCTCATGATGATCAGAGTGAATTTTCCAAACTTCTGTGTGTCAGTAATAACAACTTTTTCTGAATCCTCTGCACTGTCCTCTGATTGACACCCAAACACTCAAAAATGTTTATATTGGAGCTTCTAACATGAGTGCCAAGTAGTACAGCTTCCCGTTTCCAGATTTCTGGTGGAGTGAATTTCGTAATGGTTTTTTTCTCACAGACTATGGCCAACTGACTACTATTCTGTGCAGTCAACAAAATCAAAAACAAAAACACACATGTGCAAAATTAAAAATATACAGCAGCAACAATTTACTCATCACAACCTGTATTCAGGTTGCAACAAATAATTCTGAAACATTTATTTTTAAGTTTTCATTTTATATCGGTTATTATAAAAATGCATTGCAAATAATGATTTTATGACATGAATGCATTGAGCATCATTTTACAATAGAAATTTATTGCAAAAGGTTTCTATTATAGAAACATATTGTCAAACATTTTACTGAAGAAATATATTACCCATCATTTACTACATAAGTCAGTCAGTTAAGTGCCATATGCGATACACGCATTGGTCGATCATGTCTCGAAAGAGACATGACTGACTGGGCAAAAGATTATCCCGTAGTAGGTTGCCATTGCTTTCTGTGGTAGACTGCTTGCCATCCAAGGCTATAGAACCCAATCTGTCCTATTATTTAACCCATAACTGGAGGGAAGTGACGGATTAATACCTTTCCCAAGGGTATTTGCACGTAAGTGAATGCAAGGAATTCAACTACATAAGTACATTACAAATTTTTTATAATATTGCAATACATTATCAATCATTTACATTATCGAAGTGTATTGCCCACAATTTTTATTATTGAAATGCATTGACAAGTAATTTTTTTCATGAGTTTTACATAATTATTTTTGCTGCAGAAATCCATTAAAAATTATTTATCTGATTGAAAATAAAGTGATGGAGCAATTCTTTTATCTTTCAACAATACTTCATGTATATTACTATATTAAGCTATTATGTAAAAGATGATGGCTTCAAAGGTGATGTTGGTTAATTTACTGACATATCAACTCTTTTTGGTTTATTTCCTGCTGAATACCTCTTTTAAAAGACAAAAATATCAAGAAATTAATGAATTAATAATAAATACTTCTGGCTTACCATTTTGGTCTGTTGACGAGTTTGGGGTTATACTTGCATTTGATGATAAGATTGTATTTGCTTCTTTCAAACATTTAACTGCAACATCTTCATTATGTTCACAGTTATGTGTTCCCCAAGAAAGATTAGGACACATTTCAAGATCATATTCTGATCCAGTACAATTGAGGTTATCAAGCCAGATGACACCTTCCCCATCTCCAAATGTATTTGGAATTACTTCTCCGGTACTGAAATAAAATTTTTTTAAAAATACATTATTACGTACTTGGTCTGAATTACATTTGAAAATCTGACTTCATAACAAGAATTCGTTTTGAAATTTTTGAATTAGCTCAAATGTTTTGACTACATCCTCATAAAAAATAATCTAAACTTAAATTTCAAAATTATTGTAAAAATTAAACACATAAAATGTATCTTAAGTGCTTGTTTTTAAGTTAAAGTCAGGTTGAATAAGACCCTAGCAATAGTTGTTCATTTGTGCTTCTAGGACATGGAAGAGGCTAAATTAAACTACAAGAAATGGGAAGCAATTCCCCAGCCTGGTACACATTACATTTTACGAGGCCGATGTCCAGATAACGGGGAGCATCATTTAAGGAATAAGGGAGCTGAATGATGTGACATCTATCAAACTATTAATAAATTATGTTAGAGGAGCAAATAGAAATTACTTAGAGAATGGTGCAGATGCTTTCATTTTTTAGAAATGCAATGCTACGACACTCTACACTTATTATATTATCACCTGGACACTTGATGCAACTCATTCTGTTAAATCAAGGACTATAGCATCAGATATTTCAATGGCTTCTGAGAAAGTGTGGCATTAAGCATTGCTGCACAAGTTCTTTCGTTATGTAATCACTGAACCTTTTCAATTATAAAGTACTTCCTGAGTGCTCAACAACCATTCTTTTGGGGCTTTAGGATTAAACACAAGCCTCCTGCAGAGATTGCTTTACAGATTAACCCTCTATGCTGATGATACAACTGGATAATGGTGCACCTCCAAAATTCTAGATGACCCGAAATTCCCTATACTGCTCTACTAAGTACCTGTCCTGTCTCTTCATGCTATCCTCTACCTTTACAAGAGCTAGATCAGGACTGTTGCCATATATGGGCAGAAACTGCCCAGTTTTCACTTTTCTGTCTCAGTAGAGACCAAAACTTGTTAGTGACAAATTGTTTTTCATACTTCAACCCTTTTCTCATGAGCAAAATGTTACAAGCATCTCACTGCTCTATCACAATTTCCATGGAAAGCACTCAGATGAACTATAGTTCCACCAGTTCTAGACTTCACAGCTGAAACTGCCATGCTACATGCAGTGAACCAATTTCATTCCCTTTGTATTCCACTTGTGAGATAAAAGTTCTACTTGAGAAGCTTCTTCCAAAAAACTGCTGTTCAGGGTGGCATATTCCTGATTACTACAATCTTAAACTGGTTAACTGTTATCTTCCCTAAATATCTGCATAAACTGTACCTATTACTCTGTGACCCTCTAAATTAAGTGCTTCCTGGACCTTGTACAGTTTGGAAAAAAAAAACTAAAAGCAAAATCTAATCAATGTTATTAATTCTTTCTTTTCCTTGATTCATTTGATTCTTGTGTATTACACCTGATAATGGCTGGAGAATGGAACTGCTAAAATATTAACAATATTAAGCATATGAAGAAATTATTTGAGTTTCCAAATAATATTGTTGCAGTCATTATTTACATTATCTAATTGTTTATCAAAAAAAAATATGTAAAAATATTAAAACTCAAAATTACCTGTGCCCCATCATTCTACAAATAACGTTTGCATCGTTGTTATCAAAATCATAATCACAGACACTTCCTTTTTCTCCTCTACGAGTGATTTCGATTCTTCCATTGATTTCCGACGAACCATTAACAAGCTGAATTCTGATGACTGCAGAGAAAAAGATACAACACAGAATGAGAGTGTGACCTGTGAAAATGCATTCATTTAAACATAGGTACTGGAGACTTGGAATTGTTTATTTCTATCCAGGTTGCAAAAACAGAAAGATATAACAAATATCGAGAGATATTGTAGAAGAAAATCTTAAAATAACAATGAGGAAAAAACTGAAAAAAAAAAATATTTTGAATTGTTATCTGATGTAATAAATAGGTAATGAAAATGTATACACCTTGGTTGCCCCTCACTGGAATGTGATTGGCTGGTGTCAGCCATAAATATAGACTAAGGCAAAAACGCATAGAGGTCTATTGGTCTTCCACTAGAGATCTACCCCTAGAGGTCTATTGGTCTACGTCTACTGACTATGCCTACATCTCAGGATACTGCATACAACGGGTACCGTCTATTATGTCTATGTACTAGATTGTCCTACCCAGTTACATTTGCCTTAACCACTTAACTACCTCAAATGATATATATATATATATATATATATATATATATCCCTTTCTGGGACATATCATTATCCTTCTAGTATTGTATTGCTAACAATATTCTTATATTGTTGGAATATAAACATACAAGTAACAAGATTTGGTAGTACATTTCTGGAAAAGCTTAAACTAAGCAACTGTGCTTGTGTGTGTGTGTGTGTGTGGATATATATATATGTGTGTGTGTGTGTGTGTAATTTCTATAAATTTTAGATATAACTAAAAATATATCTCTTTCATTACCCAGCACATGTCCGTCATGCATTGCATTCATGCCCTAGATGAGCAGAAAAACATCTTATGGTAATTGAAACTCTTGTTAAGTACAACATGAGTTCCACTTGGTGACATCACTCTATACAGTAACAGTAAGTGCTAGTCATTTTTCAGCTCATGAACAACAACCAAACAAGAAGGTTAATTTCTTTTGGCCTGGGCTCTTTAGCCCATTTCAATTTTAAGCCCTAATAATGATTTCTGAACATCTTAACTAATGTATTTCATGGTTGACTAACAAATTTTTGTGTGTTGTTTTGTGCTAATTTTAATAGAAAACCTTTTTGTCACATTTTCAATATTTTTTCCCATGTGTACACTTATTATTATTATTAAAAAGGTCAAGTGTATCAGATATGTGGCTCTTAGGTATGGTAGTGACAAATTTCAGCTATAAGCATTTTATAGTCACTTGACTAATGGATATTAACAAAAAATATGCTGTTGTAAATACATTCTATGATAGAAAACTGTTTCATATATTTTTATGAGGTTGAATGAAGATACTTTTCAAAATGACCTCCATCTTCCTCACCTCCAAACTGAGTTTAATTTTGATGTCTTTCAAAAGAGATCATGCTTTTACCCCCTGTAGTTCATCTACTCCTTCAACCATGATGTATAATCCAAGTTGCAAGCCCCGCCTTTAACCCAATCAGGTTAACTACTTATCTCCATAGTACTGGATGTCAATATGGGGATATTTAATCGAAATATATTTTTTATATATACTCATCTGGCATTTTTCCAAGAATCTTATTGTTCGTTTATGCAATTTTTCCATTGAAGGATATTTAATTTAACCACAATGTGGCAGTAGAATTTCACTATAACAGTATTTCACAAAATTAAATTAGATTTATTCCATGCAATTGAAGTTATCATATTGTTTCAAACAAGCATTTGTGCTTGGCTGGTGATGTTTGCTTTACTGGCATTATACGTCCACATTCAGCAGAAACCAATTTTCTTTTTTTTTTTCTTTTTTTTTAAATAATTTTTACAGATACCATTTCCTATGGCAATGAAGCTTTTCTGCTGAGGGCACATGCATGAACTACCAGTCATTTCTGTATGAGCAAAAAGAATAAGTGTTAGAAGATTTTTTTTTTTCAGGACTACTTAGCATCTTGAAATATTCATATTTCGAACACTAACCTTGAGACAGTAAATGACTTAGCATTGCAATCACATAAATAGAAACACATCAGTCACTACATCATCTTTAAAAGCATCAGATTTACAAATTCAAACTGTGACCAAAAAACTTGAATATCTTAATTTGTGATCTGTTTTTCAAGCTCATATTTTTTGCAAAGGAACTTTTGCATTTTTCTAATACAGGAATAACTTTTTTGTGCTCTTGGATGGATATTGTTTTAGTCATCTAGTAATTTTCAATAGATATTGCAGGAATATTTTTGTTTATATTTTAGTTTGCATAAAATATGGTCCGGCATTTCTAGTATATCAACAAAAAGCAAGATATAAGTGACTCCTCAGTGCTGGTTTAAGAACCTGTTTAAAAGGGGAAACTTGCTGGGATGCAGAAAGCACTTGTATTCTTTTGGTATAGGTAAGACTGGTGGGTCACATGACAGGGGCTTCGAGACATCATTCCATACAGTAACCCAAACTATAGTCATTTTTAAACTCATGGACAACCCAATTATAAGGTTGCTTTCTTTTATACTTTGCTTTGCTCTTTGGATATGTGATATACATTTCTTTATGTGGGATGCTTATATATATGCCTATGTACAGGTTGGTGTATCTCGTAGTATATAAAAGTCAGTCTTAGAACAAAGCATGTTTGTCATTCTTTTTCCTTTTAGCCATTTCATTCAATTACATTTGTGAGCTTTGGTGTTGTTATATTACAGATATGATATTGCCCAAAATTGGTGGTAGCAGGTCCACATGGAGATATGAAATAGTGAAATAAATGTCTACAAATGTGGCTCTCTTAAACTAATGTTCAAATACTGATAGGATATTAAAGGAGATCAATGCAGAGCAGGAAATGTTTAGAAAAGTATGTTTTGAGGGAAGCGAAAGTAGGCAGATAAGGAGATTGGAACTGTGTGCTTTAAGCCTGTGCTTCATTTAGCAGAGCATTTAATTGATAACCATCTTGTATAATTTTCTGAGAATGAACAATTCTTTCCCAATGGTTATTGGCATTTAAAATGGAATCTATCAAATAATTTCTAATTTATTAACTAAACTACTTATTAATATTTTTAGAATGAACAGAGATATTCTTCCTCAATTTAAACAAGAAAGTTTGTACCAGGTGTTGAATGTCTCTTTATTGATATTTAAAGTTAGGTTCAATTCTAAATTCTCATATTAGGAGAGAGAGCATGTGGGCTTTCTGCACAGGAAATTCGACAGGAATTAATATAAGGCTGTCATTTGGATGTTGAATCTTAAGCTAGTGCAGTGTATTCCCATCTGTCAAGCTGAGAAAGAGGATTGATTTCATTTGTCTCAGGTGCTGGTCCCAGATGGACAACTGTGTTGGGCATCTTACTATCAACCACTGCATTTTATACAGTTGTTTGCAGAAAGTAATATCTAAAATCATCATAAATAAACAATTCCAAAATATGGTATTGCAAAACAATGAGAAACAAATCACAAAAACAAACAACAATACTAGACAGAACAAACATCAATAAAGCAAAACACTTTTCACTGCCAATTTATAGGCTGGTTCACAGTTTCATCCAACGCAATCCCGATCTGTCTTACCTTGAAGATAAACTGCTATGTTTGGTTGTCCAAACTTGGTTTTGCATATCAACGCTTATACTTAGTTTATGAACTTTTTAGCCATATTACTTTACCTTAAGTTTCTAATAAACAATAAGAAAAAGAAAAGTACAGGACAGAAATAATATTAATCAGATAGTGTGTGTGAGTGTGTATTATATATATATATATATATATATATATGCAACACAGAAGTAAGTAAAGTCATTCCAATATAATGCACTAATAATTCTTTTAGATATGGAAAATCAATTGTAATTTGATATTTTATTCTCCGTTAATGATTCATATTTATTATTTGTGATCTATATAAAGGATAAAGGGTTCATGGTGAGCTCAAATTAGATTATGAAATGATATACCAACACTTCTTGGTTTTGTAATTATAATAATATTGAATAGAAGTCTTATAGGACAGTACTCATAAATAAATAAAAACAGCTGACAAGTTAGACACATTCTCAAAATAGTAAACAGAAGTCTATTTTACACTAGTGTCAAACAGATATATTTTTCAGAGATTTATTTTTGCATCTGCAAATATTCAACTATAAGTTGCCTCATTTTCTGGATGTGAACAAGACTATTAACTCAGTAGGGGGATTTAGTCATTGTATTCTAATCATTACAAACAGGTTAGGAAGAGTTTGTGTATCAATTTGGGGATGGTTCGATGACAAAAAATATCTCCCACTTTCTTCCAAACATAAGAAAAATGAATCGGCCAATATTTAATGATAACAACAAGTAAAATAATATCAGCAGACTAAATAATACTTGGAAGAATGAGAATATCAATAGAAACACCTCCTGAATTAATCAGAAAAAATAGTTTACTTACAATTTTGGTCTATCGAGGAAGATGGGGTTGTACTTGTATTTACTACACCGAGACATTTAATAGCAACATCCTCACTGTGTCCACAGTTATGTGTTCCCCAAGAAAGATTAGAACAATTTTCAAGTTCAACTTCTGAGCCAGTACAATTGAGGTCATCTAGCCAGATAGCACCTTTCCCTTGTCCAAATATATTTAGAATAACTTCTCCAGAACTGAAATGAAAAGTTATTTAAAAAAACAAAAAAACTACATTACATAGGTGATAAGTGAAAAAATTTGGGCCAAACCCTACTCTAAAAAAATTGGCAGAATTTATTTTAGAACTCCTTTCAATTAAGATGATCATTTTAAAAAATCTCCATTTATAAATAATTTTTAAAACAATTATTCAAGTTAAAATTGTAAAAATTGTTTCAAATGCTTTTGATACTGAAGTTGATCAAGATTGCCCCATAACAATAGTTATTGCTATGATTTTGTTAGGAGATGAAAGTAGGCAGTATCTATCAACAAAAAAGAAAAGAGAACCTCCTGTTGGATTATATAAGTAACAAACTATGGAATCTATAGCAGAAAATTCTAAAGTTTAGATATACAAGTCGTATAGTAGATATAGTAGTAGCACATCACAAAGCCAACTTTGTATTCCAGTATTGTTGGGACCATTTAGATGCAAATACCCTTGGGTGTGGTATGAATCCCTCTCCTCCCACATCTATATGTTAAATAGTAGGGTAGACTGAGCTCTCTATCTGTGGCTGGCAATTAATGTACACGAAGAACAACTCCGAATTAAAAACTGTAATGATCAAATTATGGGTTTCTATTTGGGAATGTAAAACACTGAAATTATGGTTACATTGAAGGCATTGCAAGCAGCATGTTAGGTACTGTCAGTGGTACAGTCTAACAGGACAGATCTGGTAATACTGCAATGTAAGCACACGAAACATTCTTCATAATAAACATGGGATGCAATAAAATTATTCTAAATCAGATGGAAACTCTGAGAAATGACCCATATATTAAATTTTTTTTATAACCATTTTACCCCAAGCAAGGCAGTATTCCCACTGGTGCACAGGGGTTTACATAGGAGGAAAATGATGAGAAAGAGGAACAAGTTATAAGAGGTAGCAGAGAATAGGTAAGAGAAGGATGAGAACACTGGTGTGAAGAGAGCTGATGAGAGCAGAGTGGACGGGAAAAAAAAGTATGAGGCAAAGGATGCGAGTCAAGGAGATAGGAGATGGCAAGTGTTCTTACATTTAAAGTCTTGGTAATTTATCTGTCAGGAAACAAGAATATGGAAGGGTATTCTACAAGCAGGAAATACAAAAAAAGAAGCTACTAGAGTAGAAGTTGCAATTACATTTTATTGGTTTCACTTTAAAATGATGGAACCTAGTTGCTAGGCTAGTGGCTTCAGTAAATCCATGCAGAGGAGGCACCAGGGCACTAAACTCATTGAAGCAAATGTCATGGAAGCATTTGTAGAAGAGAAAGAGGAAAGCTGGTGAGAAAAGTGACTGGAGCTGAGCTACCAAGTCAGGATTGATCACACTGCAGATTCTCTGTTCGATTTTGTAAAGAACCTTGAGATGAATAGCAGGAACACTCGACCAGATGTGACAGAAGTATTCAATACACGGGCAGATGATACATTTATATATGTGCAAGATGGATTTAGACATGAAAAAGATCCTGGCCCTACACAGCGAACCAATCTTCCTAGCAGCAGATTTAGCTATGGATTCGATGTAATCATTCCACTTGAGGTTGGCTAAGATAGTTAGGCTGAAGTATTATGAGTTCTTGAAGTAATTAATACTGCAGAAATAGATCAAACCAGTGGATATATACAGGGGTAATTTTCATAGCTAATTTGGTATTCTCTTCAGAAAGAAGATTTCTTTGTTTTTGTGAACTAAACCTGATTAGGGCTGGAGAATTAGACTTGAGAAAATTGGAGATTGGTACAATCAAAACCTTGCAACAATAGTAAGCATACAAAGAGTTTTCCAACAATTTTGCCTGTAATAAATTGCTGCATTCATTGCATCTATAATCAAATTCCCTGTCTTTCAGAAGAAAATGTTAAAGATATTAAAAGTCAAAATCACCTGTATCCCATCATTCGACAAATAACGTTTGCATCACTCTTATCAAAGTAGTCGTCACAGACAGTTCCTCTGACACCATTATGGGTGATTTCAATTCTTCCGCTAATTTCTGATAAGCCACCAATAAGCTGGATTTTGACAGCTGCAGAGAAAAAGATTTAACAGACAAAGTAAGTGAAACCTGTGAAAATTGACACATTTTTGTTTTACTGATTTTCCCCAAGCAAGGCAATGAAAAGGGGTTACTGTGTGCAAAAGAATAAGAAAAAGAAAAACATTACAGTAGATAACAATTGACATTGCATTGAAATTTTTGAAGATTAAATTTGGCTGGAGCGCAAGAAGTTTCACAGGTGAGACATGCAAGAGAAGTAACTGTTAGTGAAGAGCTTATAGTTACATTTAGTCAATTCAATTGTAAAATGATGAGACATTGTGACAAGTCTAGTGAGTTAAGTACCATACGTGATACACTTGGGCAATCATTTGTCAAAAGAGACATCACTGACAAAGGATTTTCCAGCAGTAGGTTGCCATTATTTTCTGTGGTAGACTGGTAGCCAATCAAGGCCATAAAACCCAATCTGTCCTGCTATTTAACCTATAGCTGGATGAAGAAGCAACTGTGCTTAAATTCATAAAGTCTAGCTAACATAGAGGAAAGTTCATCAGAGCAATTACAATGAAAGTATTTCAAGAAGAAGCACACAGAAGCTATGAGTTAAGAGGTGGTATGCTGACTTGAAATGTGGTTGTAAACACACAAATGATGCTGAACGCTCAGGCCACCCAAAATTGGCAGTTGTTCTAGATAGCACCATAAAACTCTACAAACTCATTTTGGCTGATTATAAATTGATGTACCATGAGATAGTAGAGAAGTTGAACATATCAGAAGGCAACATATTCACCATCCTGCATGAACATTTGTCAATGAGAACGCTGTATTCAAAGTGAGTGCTGCATTTGTTAACAGTTGATCAAAAACAACAATGTATGAACAATTCAGTGTTGTTTGCAACTGTTTCAATGCAACAGGGAGTTTTTGTATAAATATATGACAACAGATGAAACATGTATCCATTACTTCACTTCAGAGCCAAATTGGCAGTCAGCTGAGAGGAAAACAGAAGGTGAAAGCCATCCAAAGCGACCAATGATGCAAACATCAGCAGGCAAGATTTTGGCCTCTGTATTTTGCGATGTGCAAGGTATTTTGTTCATTGATTACTTTGAGAAAGAAAGAACCATCAATAGTAAATATTATATAGCAGTTGAGGGCCAGATCTAGAGAATAGGGTGTTTGCAGAAGCAATTCAAAGTGCAATTCATGTAGTTTTACCATTGTTGGGATTGACTAGTGACACAGTGCATTTGGTGAAAGATCACTTTTTCTTCCTTATTTGTGGCCATTTTTTGGAAATTTCTTCCTTCAAACGCACCAATAATGATCATAATGAGCTCATTCATGGCTGTCAGACAATTTCTCTGACCATATCAACCCCTTGATTATTATGTGTGAGGGGCAGTTAAGTGAGAGTTGAGTAGCCTGGATCAAAGACAATAGACAGGTCATCTCTAATGCAGCCTACATCTTTTCTTTCTTCCTTGCCAAGTTGTTCGAACACAGCTGTATTTCATGATAAATGGCTAGGAAGATCTGCAAAGCACTAAAAACCATTATTAATGCAATTTTATGCATTATTCTTTTTCATGGTTTTTTATAGTAAAGAAAGTTTGTCTTTTTAATTTCCATAAAATTTGGGCATTGTCCTCTATTTACTTTTCTGTCTTGTTTACATTGAATGTTAACCTTCATATTGGACTTGTCCTTGTTGCTGAGTGTCCTGAAAAATTTTGCAATCCCAAACAGTCATCTTTTAAACTTATTTTTCCAAAAGAAATGCCTTTCATAATCCTATGGCATTTACTATTGAACCATAGTGTGTTATGTCTATTTGATGTTGAATTTTTGAAATGCTTGGATGAGTGCCAGTAGCTCATTTAAGGAAAATAAATTAGAATTAATAAAGTCTGTAGTTTTAACATATAGTCATGAAGAGGAAATTTTTATACAAGATGAAATGATTTGGCACAAAATAATATTAAAATGTTTAAACCAAAGATAAGAGAATTTGTTGCTCAAAAAAGCAATATAAGGTTGCATATATTCAAAAGTAGATAAAGAGATAGTTTAAAATATATGGCTATTATGGATTGTTCAGAGAAAGTTGTTTGAAGTTCCATGTGTGTTGTTAAGGCCAATAATATAATGGCTGAATTATTTTACACTGGCAAGGACTTCAATGTCCAATGCAATGAAAAGGAATGAAATCTTTTATATGACTTCAAAGAGTCGTTTTTTGAATAATTAAATTTTTATCATCATTTTATATCAAAAAGAATTTCACATAGTCTTGCCAATTTCTTTCCTTTTTCTTCTCAGCCTGCCAGTGAATATGAAGGAAGTTATTATTATTTCACCCCATTACAGAAAAACAATATCTGGACATAAGTTTGTTAGCAAGATTAAAAGTTTGTTCAAATTTGCTTTTAGCCCACAGCAATTACATTGAAGAACTTTGTACCATGGCTAACTCTGTGTGTGTGTGTGTGTGTGTGTGTATATATATATATATATATATATATATATATATATATATATATATACTTTTAAATATAAGAGTATGAATGTCTATTATGTTTAATCATGAGCTGTTCTAATGTTATAACGGCTCATGATTAAACATAATAGACATTCATTGTCTCTTATATTTAACAGTATATGTTTAGAAAATTATCTGCTGACTCGATACACTATATATATATATATATATATATATATATATATATACACACACACACACATATCTTAATTCTTGTTAAATTTTGACATCAGTGCTTGTTGTTCATCTCTATTGATTATATACCTTATCTGTATATCTGACCTTGCAAAAGAAACCATCCACTACAAGATTGAAAATCTTGGCCATACATTTTGGCAACAAGCTAAACATCCTTTTACTTACATTTAATTTTGCAACAATTTGGCCATGACAATACTTATCTACTTTCACTATTAAATAGCCAATTTTTATTTCAGTTGTTGGTGTTGGTGTATATTAAAAGCTAATATATATGTAGTATTCTGCCTGTCTCTTTTCAGGAATAGGTGTTTTTGTAGTAATCTCCCATTTGACTGACTATTCATAACCTCTATTTGTTGTGGGCTCATCGAAAGAAAATGTAGCCATCTTGTTAGTTCATTAAAGACTTGTAAAGTTCTCAAATCTTCTTGTTATGAAATCAATATGTATGTGTTTGCATTTATTATCTGGTTTTGCTTTTTAATTCTTATCCTTTTGTTGTCAGTCATATTGTTTTTTTCTTTTTTTTAACAAGGCCTTTATCTCTTTCATTGTACAAACAGACTGATCTTATGAACTACACCTCTGGAGATGTTTAATCGTTCATATAAGTATGCTTTTACTGCCTATCAGGCAGAATTAAAGTCTAGCATCTGTTCTCAGATGCTAACAATCTGCATGCTGGCTGTCGGAAGCAATGACCAGCTAAAGACTAGCTTTTGACCTGCTTTGACTAAATATGACCAGCTAAAACAAGATTCATACCCAGTCACCGTGTAGGTGGGGACTGGAGAATAAAATTGAAGAATACAATTATTTTTATTGGGTAAAGTAGTTGGAATGTTAACAAGTGGAAAATACAGATACAGGAAACACTGAGTGCAAATTATTTTGTTGAGAGAAGAAAATGAAATTTATCAAAGTTAGTTACCTAATTCTAGTCAAAATATTTATCAGTAGACATTGACAATATGAGACTTTAGGTCAAAATATGGCCTTGAGAATTTCCTGTGTACTGATTACCAGGACAGCTGGTATGAACACTCAGACAATAGCAGGGAGTGGGTTTTCCTCGCCTTCTTCTGGAAGTTGAAATGTTAAATATAATTGTTTTTATTTTGAACTGGTAATACAGACAGGGAAATAGAAATCCAATACATATTTCCTCCCCCACCCCCAGTCTGGGTGCCTGTTTAACAAAACCAGGGTGCAAGACAAAATTAGTTAGTTTGGACCACATGTTTGGAATGAGAAGATTAGAAAGAGATGAGTTGGAGGAAGAGATTTGAATGGAGGTTTGAATAATACGGTCGGACTGAAACAGATGTGCTGCTAAAGGCCAACAGAGTAAAACCCAACTCAGAAAACATTGTTACTGAAGTAATTTTAATATACCAGCCAACTGATATCTCTTTTTTGTCACTTACCTTGACTTGCTTGTAATCTTGTAACTATTTGATATATATAAATATATAAAAATCTACACTGTGATGCTGCAGTCTTAAATCTGGTTTTCATTATATACCAATCCCTCATGTCTTGACCAGCCTTGTCAAGTGATAATAAGCAATACTGCTTTGGCTAATCAGAGTTCAACAACACAACATGGGCGGAATTGACTAAAATCCAAGAAGGTTGGCTGAACACACCCAGGGGTCGTGTTATATATGGTTATGCATAAGAATTGATAAATATATATATTCATATAAACTGATGCATAAAAATATTATTCAGTTGGAAATAAAACAGTGTTCAATATAATATAAACAGAGCTATTAATTATATATTAATAACTATACATATTATCCAAAATCAGTATATTCCCTGCTGAATACCTCTCTTAAAGAACAAAAAATGAAGGAATTAATATGACTTAATCAGAAAAAATGCTGGCTTACCATTTTGGTCTGTATTTGTGTCTTTGAAACATTTAATTGCAACATCTTCAGAGTGTTGACAGTTATGTGTTCCCCAAGAAAGATTGGGACACATTTCAAGATCATATTCTGAACCAGTACAATTGAGGTCATCAAGCCAGATAACACCGACACCATCTCCAAATGTATTTGGAATTACTTTTCCAATGCTAAAATTAAAATTTTAAAAAATACATTATGGTGTTCAGGATTCTAAGTTCTTGGTCTTAATTATTTTTGAAAATTTGAATTAATGATGAAAATTGATTTTGAAATCACTTCTTGAATGAGCTGACAATTTGATCCTCATGAAAATAATCTAATCTTAAATTTTGAAATTATTATGAAAATTAATGCATTTTAAATAACTTTTAAAGTTGCTGGCATACAGTGTGTCTATAATAGCAATTTATTTTTTGTAATAAAATTTAATGAAGTTACTTTTTCTAATCCTAAATTCTGATCTGATAGTCATTAACAAATATTAGTATATTTGTTGCTTGAATGTATCCCTTGAACTAATAGTCTTGTATATGTATATATTGTTCATTTAGAATTTATAACAAATATGTTAACATATCACTACAAAAATAGTAATTTTGTTTTGAATCTAACTGTGTTGTATCACGTGATGATATTGATTTTAAGTTGAAGAGTTTTAAAAGGCTCAAAACTAGCCAAACCTCCTTAATCAGGGATATATTGTTACATATTCAGTGGTAGCCAATCAAAATTCAAGTAATTTCTAATTTGAAGAACATAAGAACAGACTTTAGAAACAATTTATTGGCACATTAATGAGAATATTTTAATAAAAATTTGAATTTATTGAATAATAATAATAATAATAATATATATATATATATTATATATATATAATGAAATATCTCAAGGACTGAATTTTTACATTAAAGTTGATCTGAATTAGACTAAAACAATGATTTTGAAGTTGTGTTGATAGGATATGAAAGAGGCTATATACAAGAAATGAGGACTAATCAACCAGCCTATTACACATTACATTTTATCAGATGAGGTCCTGATAGTAGAGAGGATCCTTTAAGGAGTAAGCGAGCTGAATGATGTGACATATATCAGACTGTTAATATGTTGGGTTAAAGGGGCAAGTACAAATTAAAAAGATAATGGTGCAGGGACTTCATTTACATAAAAATGCATTGTTAGGCCACTCTAGACTTATCATATTTTATTATCAACTGGATGCAACTCATGCTGTCAAAATAGACCTAACCAGATCCTCTTAATCAATTTTTTTGATAATTCATTTTTTCTTTTGAAAATGGATAAATTAAATATTGAAGAATTAAACCTGATGAGGAGTGGAGAATAGAATTGCTAAAATATTTTCTTCACAAAAGTAAGCATATGTAGAAATGATGTAAGTCTTCAAACAATATTGTTGCAGACATTAGTTACAATATCTAATTCCTTGCTTATCAAAAGAAAAAATATTTAAAAATATTAAAATTCAAAATTACCTGTGCTCCATCATTCTACAAATAACATTTGCATCATTGTTATCAAATTCATCATCACAGACACTTCCTTTTTCTCCTATACGAGTGATTTCAATTCTTCCACTGATTTCTGATGAGCCATTAACAAGCTGGATTCTGATGGCTGCAGAGAAAAAGATTCAACATTGAACGAGAGTGTGACCTGTGAAAATTAATGTATGCATTTAAACATAGGTACTGGAGATTTGGAATTGTTTATTTCTATCCAGGTTGCAAAAACAGAAAGAAATAAGAAACATACAAAGATATTGTAGGAGAAATTATTGGCCACCTTAAAAAAAACAGTAGGAAAGAAACTGAATTAATTAATTTGTCTGAATGATTATCTTTTCAGTTACCAACTTTATCTCATATCTAAGAATTTAATTCCTTCCTTGCTGATCACTTTATTTATGATGACAGTGTTGATAACTACGTTCACTCCCAATGTAAAAGAAGCTTCCCATTTCATGAAACCTGCTATCATCCATTTCTTATCGCCATTTGGCTTTGAAGAGTTGGTTGGAGGTGAAATAAAATCAGAGTAAAAGAAAGTGTTAATGGTGTGAATTTGTTGAAGATAAACCCAAAGTTGCTAGGGAGTGACCCACACACTTGATTTCATGACATTCCCCTGCAGTACACATGGAATGTGACATGAAAACCCAGTTATGAAACTGCAACAGACTGCCGCTGAGTCTGTTATAATTTCAAGTGGTGCCTTCTGTAGCATCTCCATTATACATAGTCCTCTTTCTCTTCAGCCATTGATATCTACTGTAATCATCACATGCTTGTTCCACTGTTAGGGTTTTTGGTGTTGGTCGCGCTTACTCTCACTCCTCGTCTTCAACCTTCCTACCAAGGGCAGCCCTACCAGGAGTTTAACATTCCCAATGACATCATTTTCAGAGTCATTGCAAGCCCCTCCACCACAACAAAGAGTTACAAACATAGAAAGAGACATACACAGACACACATATTTATTAACAATAATAGAAACAAAACAATTACAGAATTAAAGGTATAAAATTACAATTAATTGTATGAAAATATTTATTATTAATGTCTTTGTTAAAATATTTGAAAGTTAAAATATAGACAGTAAAATTAACTATTCTGAACAGTAAAAAATACACAAAATAAGGAAACAAACAAAACATTACAACTCAAAACATGTTTCTTACAAATTTTAAAATACATCCTCATCTATAAAACTGTTATGTTACATATTTTACATTCAATAAATGAAAGTATAAAGAATAAAAATATTGGCAAGTCTTGTTAAAATATTTGAATAATAAATGATAGGGAAGGAAATATATGATACTGAAGCAATAGTCAAATAAAAACAAAGTAAACATTATGAATCCATGCTTCTCTTACAATATTGAAAATAATGTAAAACCTTTCATGAAAAAGAAAAATGTTACCCTTCAGTATGATACAGTAAAATTATTCATATCAATGTGTAAGTAATTTGGCAAAAAATGTTCTTCATATAACAATTCTTAATGGTAACAGACATTCTTAATAAAGTTAACTTGCTAAAGAATTTTTTCAACTGAGTTATCTTAAAAGCAAAGCAATCAAATACATATTCTAATAATTAAAATTATAAATATATCATAGTATCATAAGAATTATAATAAACAAAAAATATAGCATTGCTTTCCTTGAGCAATGAAAAAAATGTTTGTTCACTGTTACATTAAATGTTTTTTATCAGTATTGTTTTGCTAGCAATATGTCTCTTCTCGATGGTTTCATATTGTTGGAATATAAACATACAAGTAATGAGATGTAGTACATTTCTACAGAAAATCAAAAAGAAAAATTGTCGTATGCAAACACACACACACATATATATATATATATATATATATATATATATATATATATATATATATATAGATATGTTGTATATAAAAATTGTTTTCAGATAGCATGCATCTGCATATCTGTAAAAGAACAAAATAAATAAAAAGAGTCAAGAGGAGAAACCATTTTTAGCTGACACATTTCTGATGGATATATAAAGGCAAATAAAGTCTCTCAGAAGACAAAACACATCAGCTAAAAGTTTTTATTTATATGTGTAATAATGAATTATACAGTACTATCAAAATACAATAATAATAACAATCATCAGGCTGATATAATCTGGAACATGATTTATATACACCTGAGATGGTAGGTATTAACTCAGAAGTATATTTTTAATTAAGCACTTATTCCTATGCATATATGTGGCCATAACCTCATTTTTCTTGTTCATCAGCCAGTTATCCATCCACTGTAGGCTTATCAATTTTTCACTTTGGCACAAATTAAAGCCTTCCCCAACTCTGTTATATGACCTGGCTTCAGAATTGATGCTTCTCTTCCATTGCTAATGGTATCGAAACAGTCGGCAGAAAGAATGGTGCTACATTTGTATTTTTTGTTTCTCAGACTCATCTTATGGTTATAAAAGTTTGTTTCTATTCACTAATGCAGCAGCTCCTATATAGAACTTGGTCTCACTTGGTTTCATTAATTGCGTTACCTTCTTAAAAAAAAAACTTACAGCCATTGCTTTGATGGCAAAAACCACCCCAAAGTTAGTAAAATTATTTTTGCATTGTATTTTGAATTATTCATTTAACAATGACTGGTGTAAACTTTAAATTTAACAACACAAAAAGGAAGGATTTGTGAACATAGGAATATACAGGCTTTTGTCCTTGTTTGGTGTAAGAAACCTACCACCAAAGTTTGTAAAAGTATTTTTGTTATAACCTCTGTGTGTGTGTATGTGTATATTCGGAAGATTTACATTTGTATCTGAGAAATGACCGCCTAAAAAGTGACTCAAGAAGAGGACTTACATCACTGTAGATGATTTAGTCAGCCTATTTTAATCCTTGCCAACAAGTTAAGGAAAGATGATGCTATCACTTTTGGGATGATAAGACGAGAATATGTCCCACTTACATCCAAACATAGGAAAGCAGCTGAAAACTAGTTCAACCAAATATTTAATGATAATGACAAATAAAATAACTTCAACAGTCTAAATAATTTTTGGAAGGATGAGAATAAAAGTTAAAACACCCACTGAATTTTTCAGAAAAAACAGTTTACTTACCATCTTGGTCTATCGAGGAAGATGAAGTTGTACTTCTGATTGTATTTACTACACTGAGACATTTAATGGCAACATCCTCATTGTGTCCACAGTTATGCTTTCCCCAAGAAAGATTGGAACAAATTTCAAGTTCAGCTTCTGAGCCAGT
Organism: Ascarosepion bandense; assembly: GCA_037127315.1. Lineage (NCBI taxonomy): Eukaryota > Metazoa > Mollusca > Cephalopoda > Sepiida > Sepiidae > Ascarosepion > Ascarosepion bandense. The sequence goes on from JBBBDQ010000451.1 coordinate 398,862, forward strand.
ACAATTGAGGTCATCTAGCCAGATGACACCTTGCCCTTGTCCAAATATATTTGGAATAACTTCTCCAAAACTGAAAAAAAAATTTATTTTTAAAAAAGACAAACTACATGACAAAGGTGTTTGAGTGTTGAGTGAAAACTTCTTGGCCTCAACCTGGTTTCCAAAATGTGACGAAATAATCAGAATTGATTATAGAAATTTTTTCAATTAAGCTGATAACATTTTAAATCTCCAAATATAAATAATTTTTCAAACAATTCTTAAAGATAAAATTGCCAAAACAAATTTCAAATGCTTTTGATAGTAAAGTTGATCTGAATTAACCATAATAGTTGTTGCTATGGTTTTGTAAGGAGATGAAAGTAGGCAGTATCTATCAACAAGATAAAAGGAACAGATCCTGCTGTTAGACATTCTGTAGATTCTTAGTAGATTTTATTGTTTACAGTAGTAATGTATGACAAAATATGGTATTAATAACATACTCTGTGAATGTTTCCATATTCAAATGGTATAATGGATATCTGCATGTCACAAGGCCACGTTTGTATTCCAGTCAACTTTGGTAAATTCATTTTTGTTTTATTTTTTGCCATGAGGTTCATCCTCTACAAGACCTAGAAGCCAATTGAAGTAGGGTGTTACAGAGTGGGAGACCAAGTTTATTTGAATAGAGGGGAAGATAATGGTTGGTTCCATGGACTAATTGTTAGTGGAAAGAAGTTGCTTGAATAGGACTTAATTCTCATCAATGGAATACAGAGGGAATGAGGATGATTTGCTAAAATGTGAGTAGTCTGTTAGGTTCAAGCTATTAACGTTTGAACTGGTGGAACTAAGGAATGTATCTTATCTTATCATGGAAGCAGCAATAGAGCAGTGAGAGGCTTGCTACATTTCATCTGTGAAAGAGGAGTTGCAGTGTGAAAAATAATTTCTCACCAACAAGGATGCAGAAATGCATTTGGTCTCTATTAAGACTGAAAAGTGAGGACTGACCAGCTCCTGTCTTAATATGACACTGGTATTCCATGTTAAATATGATCTGGCTCGTGTAAAAGTAGGCAACAGCATGAGGAGTCAGGTTATAGTGAAGACATTGGTAGCAGGATGTTGAGTGTGGTCAGTGGCAGAATCTAACAGAACAGATTTGGTATTACTACAATATGGACATGGAAAATTACCTTTATACTGGATAATGGATGTGATATAATCATTTAAAATCACATGAAAACTGCAAGAATACAGAGTAGGACAAGCACAAACCAATGATGATACATGTTAACAGCTCCAGGAAGAAGATGCTTACAAATGAAGGATCAAAATAGTGACACCACTTGTAGTTAATTTGTTAGTCTCTCAGGGAAGAAGTTTCTTTAAATTTTACGGATTATACATAATAAGGGCTGAAGAACAGATCAGGCATCTGTCAGCATTTCAACTAGTATGAAATGCAACACTACTGGGATTTTTTTTTTAAAAAAGTGTTAGGTAAGTCCACACTTATCATACATTCTAATCCCAAGGGTACTTGATATAACTAATGCTATAGAAATATTCTGGGTATATTCACAAACAATTTTTATGATTAATATGTCATTTTTATGGGAAAAAACTTTCCTTTATTCTCATTAATTATACCTGGAAAGGGTTGGAAGTCAGATCAATTAAAACTTTGTCTTAAAAATAACAAGCATACGATAAAGTAATTTTGAGTTTTCCAACAATTGTGCCTGTAATAAATTGTTGCATTTCTTGCAACCATAATGTAATTCCTTGTTTCTCTAAAGAAAATATATGAAAATATTAAAGTCAAACTCACCTGTATCCCATCATTTGACAAATAACTTTTGCATCATTGTTATCAAATTCATCATCACAGACAGTTCCTTTGACTCCTTTACGAGTGATTTCAATTCTTCCACTGATTTCTGATGGGCCACCAAGAAGCTGGATACTGATGGCTGCAGAGAAAGAGGTGTAACATAAAAAAGAGTGAGATATGTGAAAATTGAGACATTTTTTGTTTTACTCATTTCCCCAGAGGAAGGCACTGAAATCACTAAAACACAAAGGTTGTTAAAGAATAAGAAATGTGTTAAACAATAGCAAAAAGAAAAACATTGTCAAAGAGCAAAAACAATAAAAAAAAGAAATCTAAACAAAAGTAGATAAAAATTGACATTTCATTTAAAATTGTCAAGATCAAAATTGGCTGGAAAGTAAGGAGTCAGAAGTGAAAAGTGCTAGAAAAAAGGCTGTTCTTAAAGCCAATTTTAACAGTAAAATGATATGGCCTTGATGAACTTTATGAATCTCTCAATATATAGCAGGAGCTACAGACCAACGGTGTAACACAATAAATAAAGTAAAGAAGAATGTTGATCAGATTTATTAGGGAAACAAGTAAGGAAAAACAACTTTTTTTTAATCATTTCACCCCAAGCAAGGCATTCCCACCACTGATACGCAGAGGGCTACATAAGAGAATAAAAGGCAGGAAGAGAGACAAGAAAAAGAACCAGTTACAGGGGTGTCAGAGAGAGGGCAAGAGAAGGATGGGAACACAGGTGTGCAGACAGTTGTGAAGGTAGAGAGAAAGGAAAAGAACAAGATACATGGGGTGATGTAAAAAGGACAAGGGAAGGACTGGAGTCAAGTGGATAAGAGATTGGAATTGACATTGCATTTAAATTCCTGGAGGTTGTAGCTGTCAGGAAAGCAAGTATATAGAAGAGAATTCTACAGATAGGAAGTGCAAGAAAAAAAGCTGCTGGAGGAGAATTGCTGGCTGCATTTGGTAAGTTTAACTGTAAAAGGGTGGGACCTTGTTGCCAGTCTGGGTGTTCAACTAAATTCTTGTTGACGGGGCATTAGTGAAAAAAGTGACTGGAGTCGAGCTGCCAGGTCTAGACCAATCACATTACTGATTCTCCTTTGATTCTTCTTTGTCGAGAACCCTGAGATGAACCCAGATATGACAACAATATTCTATGCAGGGTCGGATGGTTGATTTGTATATGTGCAAGATGGATTCAGGTGGAAAAAACTTCCTGGTTCGACAAAGTGACCTAACCTTCCTAACACTGGATTTAGCTATTGATTTAATGTAATGGTTCCACTTGAGGTCAGAAGATAGGATGAGGTCGAAAAGGAGCAGTATATTGCTTTCAGGGAGACTCACTTTGTCCATGCTTATTGGGGACAGGAGAGACTGCCTGTGATGGCAGACAGCAGCTTCGTTTAGAAGCATTAAAATTTGCAAGCGATTCTTTACCCCAGTCTACCACAGAGATCAGCAGTGAGGTTATGTTTGTCCGCCTTACCAGATTTCTAAGTGATGTGGGAGTAAATGGTGGTATCATCAGTGTAGATGCCAACTTGAGATTTGATCATATCAGAGAGATCATGTATGATCAGAAAGAGCATTTGGCCAAGGATAGAGCCCTGGGGAACATTAGCATTCATGCGGTAGGATGTGGAGGCAAGCCCATTCAAGACAACTTTCATTATGCGGTTAGGTAGAAAAGATTGGATCAGATCAAGCAAGTGTCCAGTGATACCATAACCCTGTAGTTTGCGCAGAAAGCCAGTGTGCCAACCCCTATCAAAAGCTTTGGAGATATCCAGGGCAACAGTTTGAGCTTTGTCGAACTTGAGGACCTGGTATATGTACTCTGTGATGGTTGTTAGCATGTCAATAAAAGACCTGGCAAAGTGGAATCCATACTCTCTGTCTGACAATGGTTTATGGGCAGTAAGATGTTGAATTATTTTAACATTGATAATAGCCTTGAACACTTTTCTGAAAATTGGTAGGAGACTGATAGGATGATAATTGGATGGGTCCAAGGGTTCCCTGAGTTCTTAAATACAGGAACCACAGAGAAGGACTTTCAGCAGGTAGGAAAACATGAAGCAGTAATTATAGCATTTAGAGAGGACAGAGGAGAGTTCAGCGACACATCTTCAGGGCAATGACCAGGATTCCATCACCTCCGCTCGCCTTATGGGAGTCAAGTTTTGATATTATCTTAAATACCAGAGATGGGGTTATGTAAACATTTTTTAGTTGCGCCTCAGTTCTAACAGGGAAGTTGGGTGTAAATACTCCACCCAGGGAGGGACTGCAAAGGTGCAGTCCTCAACTGGAAGACTGAACACTTTTTCCCAAGGAACATCATACAGAAAGCGTGAAATGTATACCAGTCTGCTCTTTGGTAGCAGTAGGAAATTCTGTTGGTAGGAGGCTCCTGGGTGGGTGGGTTTTTGGCTGGGGGGTGGGGGGTCATTCCATGTCAAAACACCAGCAAAATGTTGAAATCTGCACCCACCGACACCGAATTACTTGAAATTTGGTACAAATGTTTCCCTTCATGAGTTAGGAAAGTGTGCCAAATTATTTTGTGCTCGACTTTACCATTCCAATTTTAAAGAGGGGTGTATAATTTTCCTAATTTGGCTCTAAATTAAGGCCATGTAATTTTGCTGAATCTCAGTGTTTTTTTAAAATTAATGAAAAATACTTCCATACCTTCAATATTTCTGAAATTTGGTATGTAGGGCAACTAAGAAGTGTAGAACCCAGATATTTAACTATTTAAAACCTACAATTGAAAGAAAATTTTATTTTACTCATCCAAATAAATGACCCTAAAATCAACAACTTTTCACCTATGTAGCTTACGGTCAGTCTATCGAAAATACGTCCTCTTCAATTTTCATAATATTTTTTGCCTAACATCTACAATGCTTGCTCAAGTTAACCAAAATATTTTGTGAAGGTTTTAAATCTACTTAAGAAGATATGACCCTACCAATTTTAGAGTTTTTTCCTATGTATGTACAGGATTTCCAGGAAAGATTATAATTAGAGTCAATCATCCTAATGCTCCATGACCTCGAAAATGTTGATATTGTTCTAAGTAACTTCTTAAACTATTCAATAAAATTGTTTTTAATAATTAAAAAAATAATAATAATTTAAATATATTTTGCAAATATTACTTTTTGTACAGATTGTCTTTAAAAAGTGGTAAACATTACCTAATGTATGATAATCAACAGTGCATAGAAAATTTTTAAATGGCACTTAACAAATGAAGTTAAAAGAAATTCTTTCTGTTTGTGTTTCTTTTAATTTTATTTTGGTAAATTATTTTCATGAAAAACACATTTGATTTTTTCATTCTCAAAAAAGTCATAAGATAAATGTGAATCTTTAAAACATAATATTTGTAGTTGGCACTTAACATATTTATATAGTTGAAGGAAATGCTTTCATTATTTTTTAAATAATTTTTCAAAAATATTTTCATGAAACAGAAATATTTGATTTTGTTTTAATCAGAAGAAAGTCATAATAAAAATGAATATTTAAAGAGTCTTTAAAATATTACATTTTAAACTACACTATGCACTAAATTTTGTTGTGCATATAGACTAAATTGTTTTGGATATAATTTTTTGTAAAGATAATTTATCCATCTTGGACAAATGATAAACTTTACCATTTGCTGCTGTAGGAACATCCACAGTGCACAGAATATTCATTAATGCTACAAAACATATATCCTTAAAATCTTCTTTACAGTAAAATGAATGTGACAGAAGAGCTGGGTGCATGAACTTATTTAGCAAGTCCTTATTCTTCATATAAATTTCCAGGAACATGCCAATCCAAATTTTATTGTCCCACTTGCAAGGAACATATCCTGAAACAAAAAAATTTACTGTTTTTTTTTTCAGCCCAATACAAAAGTCATAGTATATTAGGTTATAGTTTTCATCTTCGCTACATTGTTTAATAACTATTTTATCTCTGGCAAGTGGGATAAATTGATAAAAACTTCTTGTTCCTGGGACTGTGGATGCATTTTCAAATCTCATGGTGAGACTCCTCCTCACTTCCTAAACTTCTTCCTTTTCAACCAGAATGAATTTGATACCTTCAATTGCAGATTTACAATATTCAAACATAGATTCTGTGGAAAGAATCTTTTTGGTAGTTGGTCTTTGGAGACTTTCTTTTGACACTATCCTTGTCCCTGTCCCACCTATGCCATAACACAGTTGTTTACCATAATTTGTTGCAAAAAGAAATTCCATTTTGCATTGTGCCAAAAATCTTTCTGCTGGTTGTACAAATTGGCAAAGTTCTTATAATTCTTGTATTTTGCTGCACAACCATAACTAAAATACACAATATTTTTTATGTTTGGCAAGGTAGCTTTGATTACCTCAAAATAATTTTTTTCTGTCTATCCTGCACATATATAAATCTACCATCCGCCCGTGTATTGAATACTGCTGCCACATCTGGTCGGGTGCCCCTGCTATTCTCCTCGGGCTTCTTGACAAAATACGGCGGAGAATCTGTAATGTGATCGATACCGACTTAGCTGCCTACAGTCACTCTCTCACCGGCATGATGTGGCTTCCCTGTGCCTCTTCTATAAGTACTTTCATGGCTTCTGCTCGGATAAACTTAAATCACTGGTGCCCCCTAGGTGTGAATTTGCATGAGATACTAGATTGGCAACTAGGTCCCACCCCTTTACAGTGAAACTGATGAAATGTAACCGCAATTTCTACTCCAACAGCTTCTTTTCTCGTACTTCCCGCCTGTGGAATTCCCTTCTGCATGATTGCTTCCCCAACGGCTACAACCTCCAGGAGTTTAAATGTAAGGTCAATAGACACCTCCTAACACACTAACTCGCACATTCCCTCCAAAGCTCTCCCTATGTACCTCCTAACTCATCTATCACCCTCCCTCTGACATTTCCTATACCCAATCGCTCTATGTAACAGTGGCAGTGGACTGCCTTGCTTGGGGTGATATGATTAAAAAAAAAAAAAAAGCATATAAACAAATGCTACATCATGTGAGTTGTCACTCGACATAATGCAGAAACATTCACTTCGCATTGCATTTTCAAGCTTAAAGTAGAGTACCACTGGATGTAAAGTACATTGTAAAGTATTCCAATGATAACTCTGGTTCTCATCTTGAACTATAAATTTGTAGTTCTCGGCAAAATTTCTCGGGAACAAAATTTCACTATCACTAAATTCCTCTTTTCTTTGCTTTAAGTACCTTGATTGTGATTTAGCCAAGTAAGAATGAGGTGCTAATTTATTCAGTTGCAAAACAACTAAATCAATGTAAGCTTGACAGGATTCCTTTTGTGTTGTCAAAGTCGATTGGTCAGTTGTTATCCATTGGGAGAACTCTATTGATTCAGCATTATCAATATATCCTTTGATATTGTCATAAAAACTTTTTCAAGCTGCTCTGATGATTTGGGATAATTTGGGCACCTATGAATCATACTGTCTCTGCTACTGGTATTACAGACAATATATTTCCAGAGATCTTTACATGATACATTCAGTGGTTCCAGTAATAATTTCATATTTTGGTAAATAGTGCATACACATACAACATGTGTACCTGCACTACCAGCAAGAACACACTATTTCAGCCTTAAACTACAAAATTTTGAAAATCCCTAAGGTACTGTTGGGTTCTGTTCCTTGAATGCTCTGAAGAGCTCATTTAGGTTGCACAAGATGAGTCTTTTCTGATGATGAATATTACGTTTAAAACTAATGTAATCTTTCCTGACTGGCATCAGTTGAGTATATTTATCATCTTGGTAAAATGCTTCCACTAACTGTGCAATAACAACAGGCAAAGACTTGCCCCTTTTTGGTTCTGGCACAGCTAAAATATCTGTTTCCAAACATAATTTGCGAGCCTTGCATGCAATGTGTTCTGAAACACCAAACACCGCCATGACTTTTTTGTGTAACCAATCGGTAGTGGCAAGTGTCAAGATCTGTATTTTGAATTTAGTTGATTCCACTGTCTTCACTTTTGCTACAAGAAGCTCTATCATTTTATCAAAGCACTTAGCTTTATTTAAAATCTCCTTTTTGATTTTTAAAGCCTCATCATTCAACAGCTCATAGTCAATGTTTAATAACTTGGCTACACATTGCATTGCAGAATAAATTTTTCTCTTATCTAAAGTAGCTTTTCCTGAGTAATGAAGCCTTTTTATTTTCAGTGGAGAAATTCCAATAGCGGAGAAACATTTATTGATATTTCTCTTCTGTTTCTGCAGAAGTATTTGTATCAAGCTCTTTCATTTCCTCATCTGATACACATCTTGGTTTTTCATTATTACTACTCTTTTCTGATTCAGCAGAAGTACCTGCTTCAAGTTCTTGTATTTCCTCATCTGATACATGTCTTGATTTTTCATTATTGACAGGTAGTTTGTGGATTTGTATTTGACAATTAGGGCAAATTGTCTGTATTTTATCCTCCTCAAGTCTTGTTCTACAGGCAATAAGCTTTACAACCATTGCATCCAACTGATCAACTGAAATCAATCCAACCTGCATATCATTAAATAAACCAGGACATGAAATGACCCCCCCCCCCCCCGTGTGGGGGGGGGGGTGATTGTGAAGAGAGATATTAATAGAAACGACAGCATGATCGGAGTTACCAAGAGGGCAAAGCTAAGAGACTTGGCAGGTGTCAGTTACAGAGGTGAAGAATAGATTTAGTAGAGAAGGATGCCCTGAATGAATAGTGGAAAAGTGCCTGGGGAAATCCACCACTTGTGTAAGAGATGGGAGAAATAGCAAAGTTCATGGTGTGAATGCCAGCTGAATCAGTGACAGAGTCTTTTAGCCACTTACCATGATGGATGTTAAGATCTCCAAACACAAATATATTAACAAATGGGTGGGAGGAAATAGCCTTATCTATATTGTCAGAGATGCTGTCTAGCAGGAAGCAGTCATGAGAGGAGGGGAAATGGTACAGAAAGAAAAGATTTGAAAAGTGATAGACAGAGACACATGTATGGGTGGTCAGGGAATTCGAGAGATGTCACCCTAGCTAGAGGAAGGTGTTAACTGGTGTAAATCCCTAGACCATTCATATGGACAGTGGAGTCCTTCCTTAAGAGGGGAAGGTAGCCAGGGATCAAGAGGTCAGAGGAAGGAATTGAGGAGTTGAGATTAGTCTCACAGAGCGCTAGCATGTCAGAGGACTTTTCATGAAGGAAAGATTCAATGCTACAAAAGTTGGTACGAATACCCTACCTGATAGTGAAGGAAATTTTAAGAAGTTTAGGTGATTTCACTTTGCCAGATTTTTTTACTGAGATATAGTTGTTCATGTTCCTTGTGGGTGAGGAGAGACCTTGAGTATTAACTGCGACATGCACTGGAAGGGAACCGTTGTGGACTGCAGCAAAGTGTGGCCTTGGGGTTGCTCACTGGAAGCACTCGCAGGGACATCTATCCATGCACAACATGGCACTGCAAGAACCTCAATATTATGCAACTGTTGATCAGAGCAGCTGCTCTTGACACTCCGTAAGAGTTAGGGCTTCTAACTACCAGTCTGAAGCAGCAACTGGAAAACTGTCAACTCAGTACCTTCACAATGAAGAGACATTGCCATGACCATGCAAGCTGCAGGAAAATCACAGAAACAAGAATACTGAAGTCTGAGGAAAGGAAGACAGTCGGAAACCACTACCTAAACAGGGAACAAGGGATAAGCTTCTACACCTGTTCAATAGAGGTGTGAGGAGTGTGAACCGGGTGATAGTAGGGTCACTCTACTCCAATTAAAAAGAAAAAAGAAAAGAAAATTTGCAGGCAATTTAACTCAGAAAGCAGACTTAAGGAAAATAAATATATACATGAAGAAATGCAAAGATACATGAAAATGACTTACATTTAAAGAATTCAAGCCTGAATGAAAGGGCAAAAAGGTGGCGATTTTAAGAGGGGGACGGAAATACTAAAATAATATTATTAATCACACAGCCCACAAATGGAACAGCTAGAAGGGTAAAAATGCTTTGCAATTTTAGAGAATTTTTAAATTTTTGGTAGAAACCATTAATTCAATAAGAGACTGAACAATGAAAAAATTGAAACATTTCTATCATTCTGCCACTTTAATTCATGAGAAGTGCATTAGCTGTGTTCTAACAACTCAGCAAGGAAGAAAGAAAAGATATAGGCCATATTAGGGATGTCCTGTCTGTTGCCTTTGCCACAGATTCATTTGTAGAATACAACCGGTTTGTAGCTAGGCACTTGAATTCAAATAAATCTTAGCAGACTTCTGCAGGCTGTCATCCTTGTATAAAGTGGTGTCCTTGCATGTGCATTTGCAGCAGGTTTGCTTGCATTTCTTAGGAAGCTGTTTTGTGCTTCCTCTCAGATGGATACACTGAATGTCAACCAGATATTAGAAAAGGTTAGAGCCATACTGAAAGTCGATACACCAGCGGCAGAAGTGATTTTTGCAGCCAGGAAAATTTAGCAACTGGGTACAGACTTGATTTTGGCCATTGTTACAGAGAGTGATATTGTCTGCTACATATGGGGAGGTGGGCAATAACTTGGCCAAATATGGTTTGATTTAATGAACTGGGAAAAGTTGGAACCAACAAGGAGACAAAGCCATATGGTTCTACAGAAAAGAAACACTAATGCATGCAGTGATTCATATTTTCCAATTTTACTTTTCTTTGGAATTTTAACACCAACAAAGAATCTAGACAGCAAAATAGAAGTGGACAGCAAGTGTGGCACTGGCTTTGTTATGCAACAGGTTGTCGGAGTTCTCCATTACAAGTGACATCCCTATGAACAAAACTCCAGATATTGATCATCAACGGTTGACTAATACCATAATCAGAGAAGAAACTGGGGCCACCCAAAGGCTTAGTGTTATTAATCACTTTTGTGCAGCACAACAAAGTAAAGGTGTGTTTAGTGATGAAATATCATTAGATCAATGAACACATTGATGCACTCATTGCAAATATAGATGTTTTTTTAACTAAACTGAGAGTGGTACCAAGAAGGAGTAAATGTGGGCACATTTGACTTGTGAAAAGCGTACTTTCAAGTACATATATATGAGTCACTGGGGCCATATCAAACGAATATGATCAAAGAGAATTGGTTTTTGCCAAACACAGTCAGAATTTGCTCTCAACATGGCACCTCTAGTCATGAAGTTTATTGCTGACACTGTGCAGTCACAGAAAAAGTCAGTTGAGAGAGCGACATTAGTGTACACAGATAATGTATATATGAGAGCATCATGTCTGTAGAACATATCAAGGAAAAATAGCCCACTATGGGCTAATATGTGCAAAAACCCAAAACTTTTGAAGGATGAGGCTTGTATGTTTGGACTGGAAATCTGAGGGAAGTGTAACACACTCCTGAGGATGAAGGGAAGCACAAACCAAAACACCCCTGATATAATATCAGGGGCATTCCGCTGAGTTATAATAATGTCTTCTCACTATATGGGAAGCTAGTCGAGCAAGGTGGAGGAATGTGAACCAATAATACTTCAGAGAAGCACTTGACAAATGTAACCTGCTCCCAGCTGTCATATCTGAGTGCTTACACTACAACAAATAATTTCTTTTCTCTTTATCCAATGTGAAGTCTGTTGATATTGTCCTTGTAATAAATAATTACTGGTAATTTTCCAAAATTACTTTAATGAAATTTTGGCAAACTTCGACATACAAAAAAAAACTTCAACCACAAGATCAATGGCAGAAAAAAGAAATGACACAGAACAAATGATCATCAACCAGGATCCATCCATCCAAGCGGTGACAATCAAAACACCCATGTTCATTGAGTGTAATATATTTGCGTGGTTTGCAATAATGGAAGTGCAGTTCAACATCACAAATATAAAACAAACAACACAAAAATTCTACCACGCTTTGGCAGCTCTTCCTTCAGAAATAGTAGGAAGAATAACAACAAATATATTACACTCAAAAGATTATGATACCTTAAAGGAAGCTGTAATCAGTGCATATGAAAATTCAAAACCAGAGATGCTCGTCAAATTGATGTCATCTTCAGGAACATCATAATGACCTTCAACTTATTTAAACGAACTGATGTTGTTAGCAAGTCACATAGGTGCAAATGAAGTCCAACATAAATTTATACAAGCACTGCCACCTTCCATAAAACCAGTTATAGCCGTGCAAACAGATCTAGAGATAGACCAGCTAGGAAAAATGTCCAATGATCTATATTTTAACAATCAAGAAACACATATTCAGCAAGTATCCAGAGAAAGCCATTGATAACACCAATGACAACTGCAAAGATACCAAAACACAACAAAGGAAAGTTCACCTGGTATCTTTCTGTTTCACAGAGATCAAAAGCCCAAAATCTGTCGCGCACATATTTACTTTACTGAACATGCAAAGTTTTGCAAACCATGGTGCAAATGGCCTAATAAGAAAAATGTACAAATACAACCCAGTTCAAGACCTGCTTCACCAGTATCAAATATAAACTTGGAAAACTAGTTCGGCATAATATGATAGCGTCTGCATATTCGCCGCTTCTTGAAGTAGCCACACAGTTAGGAGCTAACAAAGTAAATGTTGTTATAGACACAGGAGCAGCTGTATCAGTTATACTAAAACAATATCTAAATGGCGCCATTATCCACCCAACCAACATCTCTATTGTAGCAGCTAACAGAATAAAAATAGAAAGCTCTGGCCAAGCAGAAATCACGTTAGCACTAAATAACCTCAGAAAAGACTTTACTTGGACCCTTCTTGTTGCAAAAACGACCAAACCTCTCCTAGGTTATGACTTCTTGAGCCACTTTGAACTATTGGTTGATTGTACTAATAGTAAACTAATAAATACAACAACATCTTTGACGATAATGAACATTGATATTTATCCAGACAATCCTACAGACATAACAGTCAAAAATCTCATAAAGAAATATCCAAATATAATCTCTCCATGTCGAAATAGCAACGCTATCAAACCCAAGGTGTTCCACAGGATTGAAACTGGAAGTAATCCTCCTTCTTTCTCAAAAACTCGACAGTTATCACCACAAAAATACAAAATAGTGATGGAGGAATTCTGTAAACTTCAGAAAACTGGAATAATTTCCCCTTTAAAATTGGAATGGAGTGCAGCACTACATATGGTGCTTAAACCCAATGGTACTTACAGACCCATAGGTGACTACAGGTTACTAAATGCAATAACAAAACCTGATTGCTATCCAATACCAAACACAAATTCTCTGTCATCTAAATTGCACAACAAAAAAATTTTCTTGAACATCGACCTGTCATCAGCATATCACCAAATATAAGTACACCCTGATGACATATGTAAAACAGCAATAACCACACCTTTTGGATTATATGAGTACAATTATATGCCTTTCGGTTTGTGAAACGCATCCAGTACCTTCCAAAGGATAATGGACAGTATTTTTGGTGGCCTCAAATGTACATTCACTTACATTGACAATATTCTTATCTTCTCGGATGACAAAGATAGCCATTACAAACATCTTGAAGAAGTACTACAGAAATTCAGTGAGTATGATTTTAAAATCTCTCTTTCAAAATGTACATTTGTTGTTACTGAGCTCGCATTTGTAGGATTTCACATCTCAGCTGATGGACTTAAACCCAGTAAAAAGAAACTAAATGAACTTATGCAATTTCCTCAACCAAATGATTGTAAATCCTCATGCAGATTTATCAGAATGGTGAATTTTTATAGGAAACCTGTACCAAATTACAGCAACATAATATTACCACTAACAGATCGAATGTCTTGAACAAAAATCTCAGACAATAACACTTACTAAGGAAGAGATTGAATCTTTTAAAAATATAAAGAACTGTTTAACAAATTTAAACGCTCTTGCTTTTCCCAACTCAAAGGCTATTAATTATCAGCTAGTGACAGACAGTTCGAATAATGCCGTAGGAGCAGCTCTTCATAATATGATTGATAACCAACCCATCCCTATTGAGTTCTTTTCAAAGAAATTGTCACAAACCCAACAAAAATATTCAACGTTTGACAGGGAATTATTAGCTGCATACCTAGCAGTATTACATTTTAAACACCTAGTGGAAGGAAGAAATGACCATAAACCACTTTGCAGTGCTTTTAAAAGCCAGTCTCCTTTAAAGTCTGATAGACGACAACAACAACTCATAAAATATTGTAACGGATTGTTTATCATGACCAGCAAATACAATCAACATTGATGTTTGCAACCTACAAGAAATAGTAACACATCAAAATACTGACAATGAAATTGAAACTTTCCATGATCGTCTGAAACCTTATACTGTAAACAAAAATGACGGAGTGCTATCTGATGTATCATTACCTTTTCCACGACCTTTTGTCACGCAAAAACTAAGAAAATTGGTATTTGACAGTCTACATAATTTATCACATCCTGGTACATCAGCCTCTCTAAAACTCATAAAAGCCTAGAATGGACAAGTCGATAAAAACATGGTGTAAGGCATGCCAAGAGTGCCAGCAAGCAAAAATAACAGTACATACAAGAAGTGTTCAACTGTTTGAATTACCCTCCAACCGCTTTCAGACAGTGCATATTGATATTGCTGGACCCTTAAAACCAGTAAAAAACCCTACTGATCCTTACTTTTCACTCTATCATTATATTTTAACATGTATTGATAGGAACACCAGATTGAAGCATGCCCACTATCAGAGATCACAGCAAAATCAGTATCAATAGCTTTCGTACACATATGGATCTCTAGATTCGGTGTTCCACTCCACGTTGTAACAGACAGAAGAAGTCAATTCAAATCTGAATTGTTCGCAGAATTATCTAAAATAATTGGTTTTCACTGACTGAGAACAACATACTACCCGCAAACAAACAGTTTAGTAGAAAGATCACATAGAACTCTGAAGATATCAATAATAGCAATAAAAGAATCCTGGCTGTCAGCTCTTCCCATTGTGCTTCTCAAAATCAGGATAACACCTAATGAACCAACTATTCTCCGTTCACTGCATTAACGGGAAGTCAAGCTCAAGTTCCATGATTGTCAACCAATCCTACTAAAGATGAAGACATACAATTAACAGACTCTCACATCAAGACTTTAGCTGAAGAGATGCAAAAATTTGACATGGATAATTTTTCCAGTGGATATTTACACTCTACACCTAAGTCATATATTCCTAAAGATTTACAAAACTGTGAATATATTTGGCTGAGAATGGACAGAGTATGAAAACCTTTAGAAGCATCATGCACAGACCCATTTCAAGTAATAAGCCGTCATGAAACATATTTTAGGATAAAAATATCTGAAAATGTGCGTAAAAATGTCTCAATTAACAGACACATATTTCTAAAAATAAAACGTCAAGAGATACTGTCGAAAGAAATGATTCACAATCTCATGTTGATAGCGCTCATGATGAAAAATAAATAACTAAAACAAAAGCCAGTAGAACAATTAAATGGAGAAAACACAACACATATTTTTACTACTAACAAAAAAAAATACAGAATTACACTCCATTATTTGAGCTAGGACCTATATGTAGTGAACAAAACAAATTCAACATTCAAATCTGACTCATTGAGTTTGTTAAAAAAAAAGGAAAATATAATAAAAACAAATTTTCTGGAATGTACAAACTTCATACACAAAACTCGCAAACTTTCACGCTGAGGCGTGAAATGTTTTTCAAGAAATAGCAAACTAGCAAACATTTAAAAAAAAAAAGAACAAAAATTCAAATAATCTTTAATAATAATAAAAAAATAAATAAAAATCTGTAAACATAGAAATTTCTGTATCACAATGTAAAGTATATTAATTTTAAATAAAAAAAAACAAATTTAATTATATTATGCACTACAAGATTTGTTGTATTGAGCACTTTTTAAAAAAGTAAATGCCAGGGAACTCGGAATTATAAAACTGTTGGTTCTCTTCACTTGGAGATTATATATATATATATATATATATATATATATATAACACACATACACACATGAAAATGGTATGACAAAATGGAACATTTTTTTATCAAAAACCAGTTTCACCAGCAAAGAAAACATGTACTGTTTATGAGAATAAAAATATTTTCTTTCTTTCATTATCAAACTGAATAAGCTAGAGAGAACACACATTTTCTCTGGTGTTGAAATGCATCTTTGATAATAAAAAAAATCCACACTTTATTACTATTTTCAATTTTGTTTATTATTATTCAGCTTACAAACACAGGCCTACATTATTACTAAATAACAATTACTGTAAACATTTTTACCATGGAACTTGTTAGCAATGTCCAGAAATTAATTAATTATCAACTCTCTGGAATTTTATAAAGCGTACATTTATTTGAGAATCTTTACAAAATTTATTGTGAATTCTCTTCCATGTAGACTTTGTTTCACAAAAGATGAAGAAAATACTTATTTCTCTTTTATACAATAATAGATATTATCAGTACACCTGGTTTTTATAAATCAAAATCAATTTGCATTAACAAGAACACAGAATTAATTGACAGGATAATTTGGGGAGTTAACTAATTAAATATATGTCAAAAGTGGGGAAAATGGTTGTGGTATCCAGTAAAACTTTTAAATTATCACAATCTATTTCTTTCAAAAATGTTCATATTCTTGAAAATTTCCTCTTCTCTGGGACAATCTATTCTTGTAACATAGACTGTTATATACAAAATTGACATTTTAATATCTTTAGGGATCCTAGTTTCAAGATCTGCTAAGTTATTGAATGTTTGACATTTCATTTTGTCCAGCATATGTCCACATTTCAAGCAATTATGGCTTGGATGGAAGTTGTATTCTTTGACATCAACATTTGATTTAAGATGGAATTTCGTTTTTTCAATATGAATTTTTTCAATAACATGTTGAACTGTTATAAAATATGCACCTCCAGAATTTTGTCTTAATTTCCCAAACTCTTTTCTCAGTAGTATGTGGTAAATTTACCAAACAACAAAATTAAACCCACTACTTAGGAAATATCTGCAAGCATCAAATAAGCCATTACATGTATGTTCAATGTCTACACTAGTATCGCTTGTTAATGATTTTATTCTTTTCCCTTGATTTCCTTCCATTCTTTTTATCATTTTTCCATTATCTTTTTTGTTGCATAATTTTTCTTAGTGGCACCATATATTTCTTTGACACATGCAGTTTTCCAAAATTGAAAAAATTTTCCAGTGAAATTGTTTCTACAGTATCCTCCCCATTTAATATGGTTTTGTTTTAATGGCAGTGTCAACTTGATATCAAAAAAGACTTTTAAACAATTGGAAATATTTTGCCACTCAACAGGTTTTGAGTAAATTGCTATATTGGTTACTTTTGATTGCTTAATTAATTGAGTTTTCATACCAACAAAGGCCTTTTACAATTTACCATTTTTCTATCATCTTTTCACCTTCTGAAGAAAACAATAATTCAGAAGTAGGTTCAGTAATCTACTTATTGCAAATATTTTTCAAAATGTGGATATAATCAAAAAGTAAGTACAAGCCATTTTTAGTTATTCACGGCAATGTCAATTTTGTAGAAAAGTAAGATTGATGGGTCCTGTTACATTTGCATTTACTTGGACAATAATAAATGTAATTGTAGAAACCCTACAGAGTGTTCTTTGGAAAACAGGTGCATTACAGAATCCATTGTTTATCAATGTACAATTTCTTCTATGAAAAACCCTAGTAATGAAAAGATTTATGTGAGTAGTACGAAAAACTCTCTGAAAAAATGATTTTATCAACACACATCTTCATTTAATAATAAGTGCAGAAATATGACATCCCTATCAAAATTTTATTGATATCTAAAAGAAACAAATAAAACTCCCACATTGAAATGGAAAATTTTAAAAAAGCTAAAATATGTAAGTCTTTAAATGACCCATGTCCCTTGTGTCTATATAAAAAAAACTATATATTATTAAAAATCTATTAAATAATTGTAATGAAATAAATGTCATATGTAAATATTGCAAAATGTTTACCTTAAAATATGGTTAAAATAATTCAATTTATGAACTTACTTATATCTCTTACTTTGTTTTATATTATAAAAGAATAATAATTAAACAGATATTAAAATAATTAAATAGATATTAAAAATTTGTACTATGATATTAAAAATTGTATTGGAATATAATAATAATAGATTTTATAAAAGTAATAAAATGATATTAACATTTTTAATAAATAAATATTTTAAAATTTTTACAAATTAAGAGTTATGAAAAAATAAAATAAAATGCATTCTGAATCAAAATAAAAATAGTACAATTACACTCTAAGGTACCTTTAAGTCAACTGTAAAATAAAAAATGTTTTTTTTTCTTCTTTTTTGTTGTTTTAGAAAAGGATGGAATACAGAGAAAACTAAGAGAATAATTTTGTAACAATAATGGATACATCAATGAAAATGCAGTCCAGACAGGGGCTTTGATCAACTGACACTCTTGCCATTAAGATTGAAAAAAGAAATCATGCATTCCCCAAAAATATAACCGTTTTTCAAGTTTAAAGTAGATCTCTGTTCTGATTAGTTAAATTGAATAAACACATACATTTTTCTGTCTTTCCACATCTATAAATAACAAACGTATTGTTTCTTATATTCAAATGAAAATCATTTTCACAACAATGAGCTAACATTGCCTGATGATGAGATAAAATATCGAAACATACAAATTTCTGTGTCACAATGAAAACTATATTAATTTAAAAAAAAAAATTATATAATATATATATATATATATATAGTGTATCGAGGCAGCAGATAATTATCTAAACATATACTGTTAAATATAACAGACAATGAATGTCTATTATGTTTAATCATGAGCTGTTCTAAACATCGTATTTTTAGTGTATATATGTCTACACACACACACAAATATATATATATATATATATATATATATATATATATATGGCTACATGGCTGAGTGGGTAGAACGATCACTTTCAGGAAACCTGGGTTTGAATCTAATTGTGGTCGATTTGTCAGGAAGGTGACTTCTTGATGTTATTGGTCTGGATATGAAGTGATCCTAGCATGCGGCACCTTTGGAAAGTGCCTGAAAACTATACTATGGGTTGACCCAAATCTTGTGAGTGTAACCAGATAGACGGCTACCCTTGAGGAGTCATCAATGGTTTGGATAGCTCAAAGTCACAAGTCATTTTGACCGAGGGTTTGATCATTCTGGCCTTGTTCAGAGTGTTGCACATGCTAGATAATGTGCTCACTCCCAGAAACTGTAACTAAGATCCGCTCAGGTATCTAAAAAAGGGATTAGCTAGCTGCCCTGGTAGACAAGTATCCTCGAATACAACTGGCCAGCCATTATATATATAGCACATGAGAGACAGAGGGGGTTAATTTTCGTGAAACCCAACAGAAAAAGAGAAGCCAATTAAAAACAGAAATCCCAATTTCTAAATTGAAATTCTTTTTTCTAACAATCAGATTTGCCAACAGACATTTTCTTTTAATACCATGTCTTCATTTTCTAACTCACTTGTCCCTCCACTTCCAACAGATTTTTAACAATAAAGTCAGTAATGTTTAATACATGCCACTTACCAGTTAACTCCCTACAGTATACAGTATTTAATTTTACCCAAAAAACTGAAATTATATATATATATATATACAAATAACACTTCAGACCATAAAATAGATTAAAGAGGTTGCTTTCACACTGAAGTTATTTGAGGCAGTTGGAATCTAAAAAGGGACAATACAGTTATAATTGGCATTACCTTCCAGTGTAGGAACTTTTCCCTTTCTGCTGACAACTTTATTTGGCTAAAATGTTTATAAAGCTATCTTTATTATGTCTCTAAAGAAACAAAGAATGAATATTCAAACATTTTGGATTTTAATTATGCTCACCACTTTTTTAATTCTTTTAGCAGCTTCTGTTTCTACTTTTCAACAGGTTTGCCATTTTCACTTAATTCTCATTTAAGATTGTAGCATTCTTTATAAGTGTTGTCCTAGGAACTCATCATGTAAGATTAAGGGCTGAAGTATGAAGTTTGAAACCTTATCAAGCTGGAGCAACTTATCCAAGGTGATATTATTCTATTTTCTTGTTTTAATAACATTGACATTTAATGACATTGTTAAACTATCTCACTAAGTATTAGAATGAAGCAAAACAGAATTCTATAGTGAACACGACAAAAGCACGAAGTTCTATGAAAAAAACAAAAACAAAATACCCTAAAACCGGAAATGAAATTAAGGAAAATTTAAAAACCGAACATAAACTCTTTACATATAGCTAGTGGGATGGATAACTTGTCATCTAAATTACACAAATATGAAAATAACCATGAAATTTTATTTTCAAGATATATTTACTAAAAATTAAATATCTTGAAATACTAAGGAGTAAATTTATTTGATAAAATCACCATTGTCTTCAACCACAACCATAGAAATCTTCTGCAAGTCTTCTGGGCAGTCCACTTGATTAAGTTTGTGAATGCTGCCATAAACCTTGTCTTCAGTTCATCTTTAGTGTTACAAGGAGTTTCATTTGCCTCCTGCTGAACTGCATCTCAAACATAATAATCAGTGGGGTTGCAGTTTAGGGAGTTAGGTAGTCCAATGTAAGAGGGGGTGTGGTCACAGAAATTGACAGCCATGAATGAGCTCATGAGTATTGGAGTGTGTTTTTTTAAGATGGTATACACTGGTAATCACCATTAGATTAATCCAAATCTTTCTTAATCCTCTGCACTGTCCCCAGATTGACACCCAAACACTCAGAAATGTTTATATTAGAGCTTCTAACATGAGTGCCAAGTAGTACAGCTTCCCGTTTCCAGATTTCTGGGAGTGAATTTTGTAATGGTTCTTTTTTCTCACAGACTATAGCCAACTGACTACTATTCTATGCAGTCAATAAAATCAAAAACAAAAACACACATGTGCAAAATTAAAAATATACAGTAGCAACAATTTACTCATCACAACCTGTATTCAGGTTGCAACAAATAATTCTGAAACATTTATTTTTAAGTTTTCATTTTATATCGGTTATTATAAAAATGCATTGCAAATAATGATTATGACATGAATGCATTGAGCATCATTTTACAATAGAAATTTATTGCAAAAGGTTTCTATTATAGAAACATATTGCCAAACATTTTATTGAAGAAATATATTACCCATCATTTACTACATAAGTCAGTCAGTTAAGTGCCATACGTGATACACGCTTGGGTGATCATGTCTTGAAAGAGACATGACTAACTGGACAGAAGATTATCCCGTAGTAGTTTGCCATTGCTTTCTGTGGTAGACTGGTTGCCATCCAAGGCTATAGAACCCAATCTGTCCTATTATGTAACCCATAACTGGAGGGAAGTGACAGATTAATACCTTTCCCAAGTGTATTTGTACGTAAGTGAATACAAGGAATTCAACTACATAAGTACATTACAAATTATTATAATATTGCAATACATTATCAATCATTTACATTATCGAAGTGTATTGCTCACAATTTTTATTATTGAAATGCATTGACAAGTAATTTTTTCCATTAGTTTTACATAAATAATTATTTTTGCTGCAGAAATCCATTAAAAATTATTTATCTGATTGAAAATAAAGTGAGGGAGCAATTCTTTTATCTTTCAACAATACTTCATGTATATTACTATAAGTTATTATGTAAAAGATGGCTTCAAAGGTGATGTTGGTTAATTTACTGACATATCAACTCTTTTTGGTTTATTTCCTACTGAATACCTATTTTAAAAGACAAAAATATCAAAAAATTAATGAATTAATATGAAATACTTCTGGCTTACCATCTTGATCTGTTGAGGAGTTTGAGGTTATACTTATGGTTGATGAAATTGTATTTGCTTCCTTGAAACATTTAACTGCAACATCTTCGTGATGTTCACAGTTATGCGTTCCCCAAGAAAGATTGGGACAAATTTCAAGATCATATTCTGATCCAGTACAATTGAGGTTATCAAGCCAGATGGCACCTTCCCCATCTCCAAATGTATTTCGAATAACTTTTCCAGTACTGAAATGAAAATTTATTTAAAATTTGAATTATTTTTCAAAATCTGAATTACAGACAATATTTGATTTTGAAATAACTTCTTGAATTAGCTGAGACATTTTGACTAAATCCTCATAAAAAATAATCAAAACTTAAATTTTAAAATTATTATAAAAATTAAACACATAAAAAATATCACAATGGCTATTTTTTAAATTAAAGTTGATCGGAATTAAGCCAAAACAATGATTGTTCAGTTGTGTTTATAGCACATGAAATGGGAACTAATCAACCAGCCTGGTACACATTACATTGTATAAGATTAGGTCCTGATATTAGGGAGGATCATTTCAGGAGTAAGAGAGATGAATGATGGGACATATATCAGACTGTTAATGTATTGTGTTAGAGGGCCAAGTGCAAATTAAAAAAGATAATGATACAGGGACTTCCTTTTCCTAGAAAGGCACTGTTTGGTCACTCTACACTTATCATATTTTATCAATTGGACACTTGATTCAATTCATTCTGTTAAAATAGACCAAACCAGATATTCTTTTTTTCTTGTGAAAATAGTTAAGTTGATACTGACAGATTGCACTTGATCAGGACTGAAGAATAGATCAACTAAAATATTTTCTTAACCACAGTAAGCTTATGAAGAAATAATTTGAGCTTCTAATGTTGTTGTAGCTGTTGCTTGCATTATGTATTTCCTAGTTTATCCAAAGAAAAAATATGTAAAAATATCAAAACTCAAAATTACCTGTGCCCCATCATTCTACAAATAACTTTTGCATCGTTGTTATCAAATTCATCATCACAGACACTTCCTTTTTCTCCTAGACGAGTGATTTCAATTCTTCCACTGATTTCTGATGATCCATTAACAAGCTGGATTCTGATGGCTGCAGAGAAAAAATACAACACAGAACGATAGTGAGACCTGTGAAAATTAATGTATGCATTTAAACCTAGGTACTGGAGATTCGTAATTATTTCTTTTCAGGCTGTCAAAACAAAGAAATAACAGATATAGGGAGATATTGGAAGAGAAAATCTTGACCACTTAAGAAATAAGAAAGAAATTGAAGAAATTAATAATCATAATGATTATCTTTACAGTTATCAACTTTATCTCATATCTATGATTTTAATTTCTTCTTTCCTGATCACTTTCTTTATGATGGCAGTGTTGATGACTACATTTACCACCAATGTGAAGGTTCAAGACTGAATGTCAGAGTAAACAATTTATCATCAAATGTTATTTTGTTTATTGACAATAATAGAAACAAAACAATAAGAAAAGAATTAAAAGTATAAAATTACCATCAATCATATGAAAACTTTTTTTCTTATTCTCGCTGTCAAAAATATTTATAAAAATGTTATGTTACATATATGAAAGTATACATAGTAAAAATATTTGCAAGTCTTGTTAAAATATTTGAATGATAAATGTTAGGGAAAGGAATCTACAATACTGAAGCAAAATCAAATATAAACTAAACAAACATTATAAATCAATGCTTTTCTTACAATCTTGAAAACTAGTTAAAACATTTCATGGAAAAGGAAAATGTCACCCTGCAATATAATAGAGTAAAATTATTCATGACAATGTGTAATTTGGCAAAAAATGTGGTTAATATAACAATTCTTAATGATAATAGACATTCTTAATTAATAATGTGGATGTAAAAATGCAACTAGACACTGATAGTGATATCCCAAAAACCAACAAAGTCATATGGAAAACAAATAAAAAACCTAAACTTTAAAAATCACACGTGGTGTGTTGGGTGACAAATTATTGGTTGAAATAACTTGCAATGTTTTCTTTTGAAGGCTTATTATATGTTAAAAATATTACAACTTATTTGGTACTGACTGGACATAATTATTTGAGTTATGGGATTTACCTATAAATATTTATTGCAAAAATGTAAGTGGACAAGTGACCAGTTTAAAAAAAAAATTGAAAATTTAAGGAAAGATATGAAACAATGTTTTCCAGACTAAAACTATCTGTTGAAAAAATAGTGCGTGTTCCAAAGTCAAAGCAAAATTTCAAATGAAAAAAAAGGGTCGGTGCCAGTATTTAAACCAAAACGTACTGTACCATTTGCAGCATTGGATCAAGTGAATGTAAAATGAGACAGATTTGAAAAAAATAGATGTAATTGAAAAACTTGATTATTTAAAATGAGCAGCACCAGCAGTGTATGAAAAAAAAAAAAAGAGTAAAATTTGTGTTTGTGCTGATTTTTTGACAGGGTTAAACTAATGTTTAGAATCAGATAACTGTTCATTACTAAGTCCATTAAAAATTTTTTTTCCAAGCTTGACTTTTCTGAAATGTACTTGCAAATACAGGTTGAAGAAAAATGAGAAAGAAAGAAAAACAGAATGCTGGTTACGTACTTTACTGAAAAAAACAAAAAAACATTGCTAGCTCCTTAAGCTTATAAATAGGTAACATTGGCTGACCCATTATCTTTTACTTCCTTGCACAAACTCCAGCTACACGATGTAGACAGATGTGGAAATAAAGTGTCCTCCACTAGGGCACAGCTTATTTAACTTACTGTTCTTGAACTCCTACACACAATCCATAAACCCACATTCTCTAGTTCAAATGTTTTCCATGTAATTATTCTTTAAATGTTTACTTGTTTTATTGTTATTGCATACTTTTATTAACACATACTGTCATTTGTTTTATATACTGTTTTGTGTTATCAGTTTATTACTTGGACTCACATTCAAATTTGCAATACTTTTAAGGAAAAATATACCAGGAGACATATTTTCTATATAAACACAACTAGCATTCTCGAAACAAGAAAGAAAAAATATGGTGAAAGGAAAAAATGAAAATACAAAAGGTATTGGAATAACTTAAAAAAAGATTGATGGAAGAAAGGACTACAAGAAAGGGAAAACCTATGCAAGTACTGTATGATATCTTTGACATACCTATACCCTAAGAATCCATTGAATGTAAAAGTATAAGCACCAGAAAAAGGAAACATGGAAAAACTCAATTGACTCAAAATGAAAGAAATACAAAGTATGTGGCGAACATGCCAGATAGAGGAGGAAGTGTATACTAAGAAATACAATAAAGAAAATAGAAAATTTCAATTGGAGGGTATGTTGTGGAATAAATACAGACACCCCAACTAACACAAAGGAATTAGACAAGAGGCCTTAAATCAAAATCTCAAAGACAAAGTTCTGAGAGTTTTTGTTAGAGTACCATTGGAGTCAATCAAAACATAATATTATAACTGTTAATAGCAATTTTTTTAAAAATTTCACCCCAAGCAAGGTGGGACTGTCATTAGTATGAAGGGTCTTGCATTAAAAGAAAAGACTGGGTACAGAAGGAATTAAGAAAAGGATAAAAAAAGAATGAGATTCGTGAAGATGGCAATTGGCGCTGCATTTAAATTTTAGGAAATTGTAGCTAACAGGGAAGCAAGTAAACAGAAGGGAATTCCAAAGGCGAGAAGAACAAACTGTTAGAGTAAAAGTGGCAGTTATATTTAACTATTTTAATGATAAAAGGGGTAAGACCTGGATACCAATCCAGTAGCACACTTAAATTCATGTGGCCGGGGCACTAAGTAAAAAAGCTCATCAGACTAGTTGCCATGAACATATTTGTAGAAAATACAGAGAGGAGCCACATCATTTCATTGAGAAAGTGACTGAGGTCGAGATGCCAAGTCAGGATTGTGGATCCTTCTTTTCTAAAACCTCAAGATGAATAACAGGTGCACTCGATCATATATGGCAACAGTTTCCAATACAAGGACAAATGGTAGAGTTATAAATGTGCAAGATTGATTCTGGTGAGAAAAACACTCTGGCAAGGCACAGAGGCCCAACTTTCCTAGCAGTAGATGCAACTATTGATTCGATATACTTGTCCCACTTCAGGTCAGTTGAAAAACTGAGGCCAAGAAGACACAGTGTGTTGCTCTTCAGGAGATTAGGAGATTAACATCAGCCATATTGATGACAAGTAGGAAAATTTGTCTATAGTAGTTAAAGAAGATCAGTTTTGTTTCAGAGGTAACTTCCTGCTTTAGTTAACCACTGATTAGAGGTTCTTTTCAAGAGCAGAAGCTAAGTTTACTTAGTGAACCTTGGTGGATTTTCTATTAAGACAGGCATAAATGGTGATGTCATCTGCATAAATGCTTACTTGAAACTGATGACATCAGGGAGATCAGAAACAGCGTAGTACCTAGGATAGAGTCTTGTAGAACACCAGAGTTCATGTGAAATGATCTGGAAGCATGTCTGTTCAAAACAACTGTCATTTCACAATTTAATAAAAATGATTAGATTAAATTAAACAATCATCTAGTAATAACATGGCCCTAAACCTTGAAAAAAAAGATGGCTTACCACACCCTGTCAAACATTTTCAAGGTATCTAGAGCCACAGCTCAAGCTTTGCCATTATTATTAAGAGCCTGGTATATATATATATATTCAGTGATTGTCTTTAGTACATCAACTGTAGACCTGGCAAAGCGGAAACCATATAGTTTGTTAGAGAGTAGGTTGTGAGAGGTGAAATGCTTAACGACTTCAGCACTGATTAGTGCCTCAAATACTTTGCCAAAAAGCAGTTAAGAGGCTAATAGAGCAATAGTTAGAGGGGTCAGAGGGTTCACCAGAGTTCTTAAAAAAGGGAACTACAGATGAGAACTTCTAACAAGCTAGAAAGCAAAAAGAAAGAAAAAATAATATAAAAAATGAGCAATTTCAAACGATAACATTCTAACAAAATTTAAGCACTCAAATACAATGGAGAACATCACTTAGGAAATAAAAAAATATTAAGAAAAAAAGCGGGGGGGGGGGGGCGAATTAGAAGAATATATGGAGAAGACAAAGAAGAAAAGAGAAAAAAATAACATGAAAGATCAGTTCCGACAAGAATTAAAACTGGCAAAGCCATATCTCTGAAAAAAAAAAAGCTTCCAAAAAAATCTAATCAATATCATCACCATTTAATTTCTTTGAATTTTCGATCAGAAATACTTATTTTGGCATTTGAATCAGCTACCAATGTAATTAAACATTGCATAGTCAAAAAGATAAGTGTGATAAAGTAAGGCATATCTCAGGCAATGTTTGTTTTCTTGATTTTTTAGATAAAATATTCAGAATTTAGAAACTGCAGCGGATTAAAAAATGATTGGTTGAAAAATATGTTTTTATTCTTAAACCACTACACATTTTCCTTAGTGCAAACATTTAACTCAAATCGCCAAGTAGGTGTGAAGTTTTGCTCTCTACTATGTCCACATGCTACATTGCAAATAGTCCACCAAAAATGACTAAGCATCAGATCTCATTTTGCCAGCCAAAGAGAACAAATGCCTGGACACTTGAAACAGTGAAATGTGCACATGCACTAATGGCCAGATCAAAAACTGGGAACAACCCAACTCAGTGACACCAGATCCTCAGGTACATAAATAGATAAGCACAGACTCTTTCCCATACTCAGACACATATGCGCATTACATAAACATTTATCAATGCTAACACACACACGTGACATGGACACTTTTGCCAATACAAATGTGTTTCGCTTATAAATACATGTCAGTTCGATGTGAACATGCCAAGGTTCACATATCAATAAATGTATTTTGCATTTGGCAAATAGTATTTTTGTCCTTGTTTTAAATTGTTGCTTTTCTAAATGATATGAACTTGTTATTATGTTCAGCAACTGGTAACCACGATGTCAAAACAAGCAATATTATCAAAACACAAGAATTTCATATCCAAAATTCAATTTGAAATGACTACACTGACCAGAAAAACATCACAACTCCTACTACATAGCTTTGCACAGAAACTATTACCTCCCTCATCATTGCCTGCTTGCCAGCACAATCTACCACTCTTTTTCCTTCACCCAAAATTTGTCACTTTTTCCTTCTCAGGAACATAAACAGAAGAAATAGTCTCCCCTATCCTTCTCTTTTTCTCTAATAGCAACAAAAATGTCTAATCCTCAGAAGAAAGCTTTTGAGTTATCTGTAAACCACCATCTACCACCTTTTAATGGCTCAAACATTAAGAACTGGTTTACTCAATTACAAGCCCTCCTTTCTGTTAGGAAAATAACATCACAGAGAATCAATGTGATGAAAGTGTTGAGGTAACTGACTTCAGTCTCGGCAACAGAACTCCATCACAACTACTGCAATACATGTGAACGCAACTCAAACAAAATACTATGTCTGAGAAAGCACGACGTTGGTTGTGGTTAGATAAACTTCCTCACACCATAACAGAATTTTTTAACTTAAATCACTCTCAACTACATTACTTTTTTCACAATAGTTCGTCGATGGGTAGGTATGCTCATTTCTTTCAGCAAGTCACCCAAACTTGTTTATAACAGTGTTTCTCGATTTGATTTTGTTATGCATTTACTACAGTATGCAACTAAATAGATATTTTATTTCATTTTTTTTTATCTAGATAACATTTAGTAAATTTTGAAATGAACCCTTTATTTTAATCTGTAAGACTAGATTGTTTTCATTTCATGTCTAGCAATATCTCATTTTTCTCTTTAGATTTGTTTGCACTTGGAACATTTGCAATATCTACCCCAATCCTGAATCTCATCTCCTTCACACTCAACTGTGACATCAAAACCACACCAGGTTTTATTGGCTTTCAGTCATATTATAAGAATACTTGGTGTAAGTAGATCCAATCTCTTTTGTTATTATAGTGTTTCCTGATAAAATTTTAATTTTTGTCTATATATTTTATAAGGGTTCTAAAGGAAATGGCAAATGCTTTTTCTTTTTTGATTTGAGGTTGGCTTCTTGCTAATTGAGAGAAAAAGGTTCTGTCTTTTCTTCATCTTTCTATCTGAAAAATCTCAAAAGTTTGTGGGACCAGAAGCTATTTATTTATGACTATAAATATAATAAAATAAGATAGATTCCATTTATTTTTTTAATGTCGAAAGTTATAATTCTATTTATTTTTTAACACAGATTTTTGATGCTTGGCATAAAACTTGGTTTCAGTGAAGTCTTGGAGCCTGGCAAAAATGATATAAGCTCACACCTCTGAGCTAGAAGAAAGAGGATGGGACAAAAGATGCTAGTGTGGAGAAACCAGCCATGTGCAATGTAATTAAGGTCATTTGCTAATGATGTTTCTCAGCCCTTAAAAATAGAGTAGATAGACACCAACCTGAGAATATTCCTACCATGGTCTGACTTCAAAACTACCAATATCTGCCTTATAAATGAACATCAAAGTACTCACTCTAAAGTAAAATAATAAAAATATACTGGATGGTAGTGATACTATAAAAGAGGATAAAATAATGAGACCTGATGAATATTGATAGCTATGTATCATGGTGAGCATCCACATACAACCTACCATGACTGATTAAAATCAGTTGGGCTAAGATGTTCAGAAAGTTTGCAACAATTTTTAAGAGAAATTAATACAAAACAATTATGTCATTAAATGTTTATTCAACAGTATTTAAACCATTTTGGTGCCCAACTTTTCTCCAGTTTTCTTTCAACTTAATGAATTCTTCACAGTAATTCCTAGAAGATGGAATCTTTAAGATAATTCTTTAGATGATGACAAAAAAAAATCAAGTTTTACCATTGAGATTATTTTGCAAGAACCTGAATATATGTAAATCCAAAGAAAAAATGGTGATTATGGCAGGTGGGTTAACACATCCCAGCTAAGCTGCAACAAGTTTTGTTGGGTTGCTAAAGAAACATGAGGTCTGGTATTATCCTGATGAAAAACAACATCTTTCCTGTTTACCAATTCTGGGCATTTTTCTTGAATTGTTGCTTTTAATCAATCCAGTTTCAAGCAGTACTTTTCAGAATCAATTGACTGGCTATTTGACAGAAGTTCCAATCTCACCAGATGCACAGTATGATATTTATTTTTTTAGGAGGGAGATCTTCCTCTGAGGGTTGGTAAAATTAGCTGATGTTGTTTACAACAATATTCAGTGAAAGAGATTGTGGTATAAACTATCCATTTCTCTTCTCAATTTACTAAAAAAAAGTGCATTTTCATTGCATTTATACAGCAAATCAGATTGAAAAAAATAATTTTGGATCACATTTCTATCAGACCATGTGATACCCAAACATGGTAGGAATTTCAGTACTCTACTTGAATAGTGGCTTTTAATAAATAGTTTCTGCCAATGTCTCAATTAGGTCATCATCTGCAGGAGGGGGTCTGGCTGAGTGTTCATCAATATGGCTGCAATAACCAACTCTAAACATAGCTGACAGAACTGTACAGAAGTAATTTGCTAAAGCCTTCTACTGTACACAACACATCTTTTTTTTTTGTTGCTTGTGATGCATTTTTGCCTTTTATAGTAATAAAAAAAAGGCATCAAGTGTCTAAAATAACCAAGCAGCAGATCTCATCCTACCAACAGATGCCTGGACTCCCAAGATGATGGAATGTGCAAGCGCACCAATGGCCAGTTGTTATTAACCATACAGAGGGAACTGATGGAGGCTGTGGTGGGGAACAAGTGGTGGTGTCACCTTAAGTCAGTTATCAGATCGTTTGCAGCTAATTTTAGTCAACAACTCAAACTAGATAAATTAGCAGTGCAAATGGCAGCCAAATCTAGTTTAGAGGTGGCTATCCAATCAGGAAATAGTGGGGCTGTATTTGTAGCTAGGGCCAGACTGGCCTCCTCGCTTATCAAGAAGGACCAAGCTGGTAGTTAGGGCTAGGTTAAAGAGAACGTATTCTGAGGTAACGAACATGGCTGCTGAACTGCAACAAGAAGAGTTGTGCAGATTGTCTGACCGATACTTCCTGAGCATCACATCACCTTACGAACAATGAGTGAACACAAACAAAGGCATCTGCAAGGCCTTTCACACTTACTTACACAAGCTTTTCACTGAGGTACCTGGACTTAGTCCCGCAAACTTCGATGTCTATTTAGCTGACTTCCCCCACCTCAAGGTGGTCACAGCAGCTGAGTGAAAAGAGGCCATCACTGAGGAGGAGGTCTGGGATGCAGTGAAGCAGGCTAGCCAGAACAAAATTTCGGGTCTTAATGGTCTTCCCTATGAGTTGTACTTGAGGCTGTCACCCATTTTCGTCCCCCTGCTGGCACTGATGTTCAATCATGGGTTGAGAAATGGAAATATACCTCAACACTTCACCAGGGGCATTATCAAGTTGCTACATAAGGACAAAAGATTTTGGCAAAGGTCTTGGCCAAACGTTTGCAGCTTGTCCTGCCTAGTCTGATTGACCCTGAACAGACTTGTGCTGTGAAAAGTAGGACTAGTCAGAACAATCTTCACTTGGTTTACCAAATCATAGAAAAAGTTGACAGTGAAGCTGCACTGATCAACTTGGATCAGTCCAAGATATTTGATAGAGTAAACCATCACATTCTCCAGACTGTCTTCGTGTCAACTGGCTTCAGGTCACAATTTTGCTCCTGGATCCACCTCCCCTACAATTTCTGGGGGCCTTGGTTGAAATAATGTGGGGTCAAAACCTTTCACCTAGTCTTCCTCTGCTCATCAGAGTTGTCTGCTTTTGCCTATGCTGTACATTCTTGTGCTGAAGCCCTTCCTACACAAGTTAAAAGTGAATCCAATACTTCATGGAATCACGCTGCCAAACCAGCCAAGCATTCTATGCCAACAATGTATTCGTGTTCGTAAAGAACACTGCAAAAATAGACAAAGTCAGCAAAGAAATTTGCAGGTAAGGTGGAGGGGCCAAGTTCTACTGCAACAAGTCTGTTGGTTTGTGATTGGGCATGTAGGAGTGAGCTTCTTTCCTTGGTCCCTTCACTTGGTTGGACGGTTCAGTAAAGATACTCGGTGTCTGGTTCAGTCCTGACCTCCAGCTCGATTTGAATTGGTCATAAGTTCAGAAGCAGGTTGAGGAAACAGTGTGACTGTGAACTTGAAGGACTCTTTCCTTGAAAGGGAGAGTGGAAGTGTGTGGCTCACATGTCTACCCTCTCATCCTTTACCAGCTCTCCATTCTTCTACTGCCATCTACCAAATGAAGTCAATTCATTGGAGATTTCTTTTTCTTCTGGAGAGACAAGTCTACCCTGGTAAATTGCCAGGTCTGCTGTCTCCATCCTGCTAAAGGTAGTCTGGGACTGCCAAGCATTGAAGCTGCCAACACATTCTCCGCTTAAATTTCTTGGGTTGGATGCAAACTCTGGAAAGAGGAAGCCCACTGATCTTCCCTGTCTTTGGAAGGTGCGCATACAGGTAAAGTGGAGGCCAAGAGATCTCCCCAAGACAAATGTGCCTTCTACAAGGAGTGTCGTGACACACTAAGATGCCTCTTAAACGTTAAGAGTCACCCCTCTGACACCCAGTCTTTGTCTCCTAAGGCATTGTATCATGTGATAGTAAGAGGGATCTGCTAAAGACAAATTCCTTAACAAGCTCAGCCTTCTGAATGTGGAATTTCGCTCCATCTCACCTTGGGCACCTGGGTTGAAATGTCTCAACAACAATGTGGCATCACTTACTTTAGTGACTAGCAATGACCAGACTTTCCTCCATCCCCTCTAACCTTTGTGGCACATTTGTATATTTTTTACAATAAATAAGATAAAAGTGATTTGTTCTTATCAGCTTAATCTCTGATATGCTCATGATTTGGAGACTTCGATATCAAACTGATTTTTGGGAGATGGCAAAGAGTTAGGGGCTTGCTCTGCCTTTGCTATGGGTTGGCCTGGTATTGCAGTGTCTCCAGGAATCAACCCAGTCTCCCTACCAGGGAGATAAATATCAAAACTAAAAACAGATTTTATCTCTTATTGTTTCTTCCTATTCTTTCTGATATGCAATATTATTGCTGTTTTATATAATCAAATTTATCGGTACCTATAATAATTTTTAACTTTTGTAGTTGTTAATAGCATAAAAAAGAACATCACAATTTTATATAAATAGTTTGGTTACATCTTCAATAATTTTTATAAAGAAATATTATTAAATTCATGCCCAGAATAACTAAGTATTGAATGCTGCCCATTCTTTTTCTATGTAAATAAGATTAGTACATTCCAACAATTCACAATCAAAAATTTTTTTCATAACAAAATTTCTATGCTTATCACTTTTTGATTTATTTTATTTCTATTTTGGTTGAGAATAAACAGAAAAAATGTTAGTCAATTTTTTTTACCAAAATTAACAGAAAAAATAGTATTTTCATTTGTTTACTGAAACAAAAGTAGTTTTTGCAATTCAATTCTGAGCAAGTGAATGATATCCCAGCATCAATCTAACTCAAAACTAGTGCATGTAAACTTAGACTCTTCTCAAAACATACACAATATTGTGAGAAAATAAGTTATAACTAAAGTAATTTAAATGCAAAATAACTAATATTCAATAAAACACTAAATTACAGAGAATATTTACCAAAATTTTTAAGATTACTGAGTACATAAAAATTATATAAAAAGGCATTCATGCTATATTTTTCAATTTTACCATTAAATCCCCCTCCCCACCATTTAGATAAACATCCATCTGTCATCAAACTTTCAAAATCTTAAATAAACAACTACCACCATGTCCAATGCATTTCTGTGATATTTTAAACTTAAAGTATGTAATAATTGTTTCAATTCAGATTAATTATACTTTAAATCAGCTAATATTTCTCAAGTCAAGTTTTAAAAAATTATATTTTATTTTTGGAAAATTTTTAATAATGCTATTTGCATTGTGATATATGGGGGAAAAAAATGGCACTGAAATCACATTTCTATATAAAAAAAAAAATTTCGGCCAATTTAAATTAGTTTAGAAATTAATTAAAAGTATTTTACTTATTGAGAATATTAAATTTAATTCATTATCCTGAAATTAAAGCTAAAATAAAAACTTCAAGAAATATTTTTAATTTTAAACCTTAGGTATCATGAATCTGTAAAGATATTTTTAATAAAGTATTTAAAAATATCTTTTATAATTTTAGATCCTATAAATTTTCATTGTGTTTACAAAATACATTAAAAAGATAAAAATTGTAAACAGCTTCATGCTGCCAAACAAAAAGAAATTTATAACAAAGCAGGCAAAAATGATATGTATCTTGAGATAATCAATTTTTCATGTCAGTAAATTTCTTAAAAATGTTTTCTAGATTTAAAATTATAATAGCACATTTTATTACAATAAACCATTAAAATCTGATACAGATTTTGATGTATTTCTTTTAGTGTGGAAATAAAATTATATGAAGATATGAAAATACTGCAGGCATAGATGATTTTATTAGTTGGGACTTTTTAAAACTGTCTTTTAGCATTTGGGATGCCAAACTGACAGGAAGAGAACAAGAATATGACAGTAGGTAGCAACAGCAGAGAAATTAAAAAAAAATAATATAAAAAAGAAAACTTATGAAATATCTGCAAAATATTCCTCTTTACTTCCAAATAGGTTATCGCTCTGAGGAAGGCTGGAAACTAGATCAGCCAAAACTAAATAGCAACAACAATTAAAATAACATCATTAGTATAAATAATTATTGGAGGATGAGAATATAAATCAAAACACCTCCTGAATTAATCAGAAAGACAGGTTACTTACAATTTTGGTATGTCAAGAAAGGTAAACTTCTACTTGTGAATGTATTTTCTTGTTTGAAACATTTAATGGCAACATCCTCATTGTGTTCACAGTTATGTGTTTCCCAAAAAATGTTGGGACAATCTTGTAGTTTAAATTCTGATCCAGTACAGTTGAGGTCATCAAGCCAGATAACACCATGCCCTGCTCCAAATGTATTTGGAATTACTTGTCCAGAACTGAAATAAAAATGTATTTTAAAAAACTAAAATTATCACAGAGGTGGTGGGTGTAAAATACTTGGCCTGATTCACATTCCAAAATAGGAAAAAATGACAATAACTGATTTAGGAACATCTTTCAATTAGGCTAACTTTTTAACAAAATACAAATAATTTAAATGTAAATTGTAAAATAATTATTAAATTCTAGAAGTATAAACAATTCCTCAAATGCTTTTGATAGTAAAGCTGATCTAAACCATCTATCCCCTAGTACAAGTAACAATATACAAATTACTATATAGCTAGAGAAGATCATTTTTACATAAGAGGGGCTGTGTAAAATATCTAAAGATCTTTTCAACTTTACAATATCAAAGTAATATTACATATTCAGACGATGCTTTGCAGAGGTCTTACAAAAGTTAGTTCTTTTGAATAGAAAATGTAAAGAAATAACTGCATTTATAATGTACTATGTGTATGTGGTAGGGTACCTAAGTGGGGAAAATAGTCATCCTCTTTGAGTTAGACTGAAGTTAATAGGAAAACTATGACTAAAAGTGAGGTGGAAAATATGGTAGGTAGAGAAAACTATGCATTACTCTTTGTGTGATGAACTGCAGGTGATTTACAGGAAGTATCATTAGGAAATAAGGAAGCTGAAGGAAGTGGCAGCTATCAACATTTCAACAGGGGGTATCAGCCAAGCTACTAGAGAAGTCAACACAATTGGCATTTTCTTTTCAAAGGTAGATCTCCACTTATATTTTCTACTGAGAAGGGTACTTGATGTACCTAATGCTGTAGAAATAGATCAGATGACTGGATATATTCACAAGTAAACTTTATGGCTAATGTAACATTTTCTTGAGAAAGCACTTTCCTTTACTCTCATGAATTAAACCTGGAAAGGGATGGAGAACAGATCAATCAAAATCTTGTCTTAACAATAGAAAGCATACAAAGAAGTAATTTAAGTGTTTCAACAATGTTGTAGAGAATAAATTGTTGCAGTCATTGCATCCTTAATATAATTTCTTGTTTCTTGAAAGAAAATATGTAAAAACTTTAAAAGTCAAAATCACCTGTATCCCATCATTTGACAAATAACTTTTGCATCATTGTTATCAAAGTAGTCATCACAGACAGTTCCTCTGACACCATTACGAGTGATTTCGATTCTTCCACTGATTTCTGATAAGCCACCAATAAGCTGGATTCTGATGCCTGCAGAGAAAAAAGCATAACACAAGAAGAGTGTGAGACATTTGAAAATTGACGCATATATTTAAACATGGGTTCTGGATATTTGCAAATGTTTATTTGTGACCAGGTTATATAAAATCAAAGAGTAACAGAGGAAAACTTTATGGTATAGAATCTCAAGTACTTTAAAATCTATAAAAGGAAAGAAATTAAAGCAAATTATACTTTAATGAATATCTTCTAAATACAGTATTGCAGACAGTCTGTCTTTTCTCATAAATGCTATATTGATGGAATATGAACAAATAAAAAAGGAACATTTTAATTACTGTTAAGGAGTCTTGCAAAAATTTGCTGCCAGGCACACCTGGACATGTTTGAATTTGTGCTTACTTGAGATGCACACCAGATGAGTCCTTAATTACCAAGCAGTAGAGGAAGTTGCAAGTGTTCATGTTAGACTATTAGTAATGAATGAATGAAGAGAATCTGGAGCAGCAAAATAACATTTAGGAAG
Organism: Ascarosepion bandense; assembly: GCA_037127315.1. NCBI lineage: Eukaryota > Metazoa > Mollusca > Cephalopoda > Sepiida > Sepiidae > Ascarosepion > Ascarosepion bandense. The sequence continues at coordinate 435,463 of JBBBDQ010000451.1, forward strand.
ATTGGTAAAAGTCAAGTGAAATGTTAAGTCTTATTAAAATTGGGTAATGATGAACATGCTAAGAAGAAATAGTTTTTGAATAGCAGAGTCAGCTCAAGGAATACTCATAATAACATCACAAATGGACAGCCAAAAACACAAACAGAAGCAAGTGAATTTTTGCATTGCAGCTTTAAATGTCTGTTATTTTACTTTTATCAGTAGAACATTTTCTCTTAAGGTTTTTCCAGTGCATTTTTTTTGCTGCACACAGATCAAAGAGAACATTTTACTTACTTTGTTCTTTTCCTTGCCTAAGGCATTCAACTACTTATTTCAGCAGTCCCCTTCACAATCAGGCAGCTGCACTCTCAACCATATTTCAGCAGTGATGAAGTTTAGAATATCTTCTTACTTCCATCTCATCTCACTAGAATGTCTGCTTACCAAGATTTAGTGTCCTCTAATTTCAACTTCTGTGTCATCCTAATCATATAAGACATTCTGCTTCCAATCATGCAACCTTCTTTTTCTGCTGACCGTTACAGATTTACGAAAACAACACAAGAAAAATGTTATACTTACTAGAGCCAGTATCAGTTTTTTTTTTTGAGGGGGGAGAGTGCCTTTCAGCATTAAATGTCTGTTACTTAAAGCTGACAATCAGGGTCCTACACTCTCAAAACATATCCCAGCAGGAATTAACTTTTTCTCTTAAAGTTTTTCAGTGCTAAACACTTACATTATTTACATGCTCACTATAAAAGTCTTGATTATTTTTGTATCTTGTCAAGCAAATAAGACTCTAGATGACAAAATGAAAGCATGACATATGCACACAGGAATGTAACAAAGAAGAATACTTTCAGAGATGATCTAAACAGAAAATCAAGCTCTACATTTTATATTATGTGTTGTAGCTTTTAGATATTAAACTGATTTTATGTTGGTTTTTTTTTTTTTTTTGGTTTTTTTTCATACCTAGCCACAGATTCCTGACTTCTTGGGAATAATGATAGAGTGGTTTCGTATTGCTTTCACCATGACTAAATTTAGAACTGTCCTTCTTCTAGACTGTTTGCAACCCACGGCTAACTTAACTAGCAGATTTCATTTCTGTACCAATAATCACCATGCTACCAGCACATCCAATAATATCAAGTCTTAAATGAAAGATTTTCAAGCAGATTAGCTGGATAAGGAAAAAGTGTCAATTATATGATTTCTTCAATAAATTTAACTTTACATCATTTATAGAGAAACATTAAAACACTGTTGATGTTGTCAGATTTTGTAAGATTTGATTGTACAGAAAATCTGAGCTTACACACACCTATAACTTTTCATGAGCCTATAAAAAAAAGCATATACATTTATCCATTCACCAATAAAAAGCTCTTTTCATAAGACAGTTGGTTCACTAAATTTTATCATGTGCATACATCTGTGAAAACAAAATAAATACAGCCTCTAATTTATTAGCCAATCAGGAGTTAGGAAAAGAAAATCTAAAAGCTGATCCAGTTCTATTCTCCAAAAATAGCATAAGTATGTATGACTTTTTTCTCTTCAGAAAGTCACAAGTTGTCAACCAGACATTTCATCCAAGCAACATGCATTTTTTTACTCTCTCTTACTTTCTCCTTCTTCCACATGTACTGTCAACAAAGAAAGAAGATCACAAAGTTACAATTCATCTGACTGATGCCAAGTCCAGAAAACCTGCATTTTCTCATGCTCTCTTTCACACTGCATTAATTGATTCTCCTCTTTCCTCATTTACTTGTTGGCAACAAAAAAGAAAGAGGAACAAAGACATCATTTCCATCTTCATTCTTACTCAGGATGAAACTGTTCACCTACTACAATTGTACACATCCACAATGAAACATAAACTTGTCTTTTCTTCACAAATCCATTTCATCTGACTTTAAATAAAACCAAACTCTTAAACACACATTCAAAATAAAAGCTTTATACAGAACGTTCAAACATAAATATAATTTCAAAACAACAAAATTGATGTAATTTCTTCTCATTAAATAAATCTACACTTATTAATATGAACAAAACTCTTTTTATCCTCCTTTTAATGTTTGTTCAACCTTTCAATTCTTTCAAATGTGATGGGCTCGGTTATGTTTGCCACATCGCAATCTGACACTCCCTACATTGTCAGGATATGGTTTCAAAATAATTGAATGCACTTTAAGTAAATTGTCTCACAGATATAAGGTTATCAGTTGAGTTTGAATCTAGGATGAGGTTACTAATACCCACTTACCAATAATACCTTTAAGAAGGGCATAAATCTACTGGTCCCTGCATTCTATAGATAAACTAAATAGAAGTTCAAAGTAGAGTAGTGATCTTCAGCAAGGAAAAGAAAATCAGCAAAATTGGAATTATGTCCACTTAGTAATAATACTCTAGCACTTTGTCCCATCACCAAATACTATGATAGAAAAAGTTCTTGTCACAAGTGTGCCACAATAACTTATGGAGATAAAGTATCCTCCCATAAATATCTTACATATCCAGTCATTGTCAATCATGACTGTGGCCAGTAAGTAAGCAAGAGATATTTCTATGATTTCTTTCTATGACCTAATCTCTTTATGATAACAAAAATGATGCATTTCCAAGCATTTGGAACAATAAATCTTGTATTTAAATATCAACATCTAATGCAGTAGTAAATAATGATATTCTGAAATTATGGTTAAATAGCATCATAGACAAAAAAAGAGTAAAACCGTTATTAAACCAATTTGAAAGTAAATAATGACATTTTGAAAATGAAGTGTAAAGGAAGCATGAACAAAAAAAATATAAGAAGCTTTATTACGGACAATCATAGCAGTAAATTATGACATTCTGAAAAATATGGTGAAAAGAGAACCAGGATAAAATATGGCTAAGAACCTTTATTAGACATGCTTGGCAATAATGACTTTCTAAAAAAGGGAGTAAGAGCCAAAATAAAATAGGTAACATAGGCCAAACTAGTTTGGGAACCTCTGTTTAATTACTTTTATTGATTTTCTTAGATGAAGCCGTGTCAATTGTTAATTTTTGAGCAGCATTGTTATGCTTCATCATGGCTCTTATGTCATCATTCAACACTTTTAGAAATAGCAGTAATAAAAATGAAGAATAAGCCTCCAATGTGATTCAAATTCACATTTTGTTACCATATATAATTCAAGTTATTAAACTGAAATCACCTCTCCTTTCAACAGTGATTCTAGCTTTGGAAAAAGCTAGTGGTCACAGGTAGTGAAATCAAAGTCTGTGGTGGGTGGGATGACAGATTTGGGCAATACAAATTTTTGTCAAATATCCTTGCACAAGTATGTGATAATCACACACAAGTTGATTCAATATTATCTCACTCCTGAGTGAATAAACTCTACATGAAAGCATTTATGTGTACATAGTAAAATGTTTTCTGGTTGGTAGCTAAATTCTATCAAAATCACACAACTGACTCTTACAATATCAAAATGGTTATATAATTTCCAGACAGATTTTCAGATGGTATATATTGCAGACTCTATCAATTTTTTAAAACACTAAATCTATTCTTACAGGTTATCTTACTATCCAAGGATTCACTAATAATCAAAAAAAATCTTACCTTTAAGTAGATAATAAGTTCCAAAATGTGGGATGAACGATTTTATACCTTTGTTTGTGTCATAAAGTAAGCAAGATTTTTTAACTGTTTTATATTCAAATCCTTTGCAAGCAAACATTTGTTGGTTTATGCATGCATGGGCACACTAAAAAGAAAAATATATAAAAATAAATGTTTCAGTTTCTTAACAGCATTGTTTCTATTATCTGTAAGTCAGAATAGGAAAATTAAATAAATAAAATCAATAATCTCTCCCATACTGCTTGCTTAATTATAATTAGATTAATCTTCTAATCTCAATCATTTTCTTCTTTGCTAAGCCCTTCACAATCTTATCATTGAAACCCACTAAAATTTTATTGTGCTATGTTGAAATGAACATCATCAAAAGGGGCTTTATGTTAATATTTAGCTTAGTCTGACAAAAGGCTATAATTCTGAAGCATGTAAACAGAGTGTAACTCACTGTAGTAGTAGTAGTAGCCTATTTGGAGAGTTTACTAATCAATACTGAAGCAGTCAATAGACATTTCCCAGGATTATCTGAGTCTGATACAAGGCTACATAATTTACTGATATTATACAGTAAAGTTATCAGTACAACAACAGTAAATATTGCCTGCTTGTCAGACAGAAAAAACTTAGATTGAATTCCAACTTGGGGAGGCACAGTTTTAGAGCTTCACATTCTATATGCATAATTAAAAATGTCTAGAAAAGTCTGTCTTGCTCTTGGGATAGATGGGTATTTTACATTTGTGCCAGAGATTAATATATACAATCAAGTTGATACCAGGATTTTCTATAATAATAACAACAACAACATTGCTAAACATTAACAATGTTTTTACATGAAGCATAGAGTCTGTCAGTAATTCTAGTTTTTATTCCTGACCCCTGATAAACCTTTCCTTTCTGCTTTTCAGTGCATTTTCTCAAGTTTAACTATTAACAATGTGTTTCTATTATATAGAAAAAGGTGTGAAAAAGGTTTTGGCCTGCACATGAAAGAATAATATATTTCTGACATTGAATTACTTTTTAAGATTTTAGGAAGTAGGCTGGGCCAAGAACATTTCAATAAACACCTGACAGAATGTGGCTGTTGTGTACAGCCACATTCTGTCAGCAACACTTTTTACAGTTAATAATAAAAACATTGATAATACATCAAATTGTTTAATCATTTTGACAATGCTATTTTACATTGAAATTACTTGCAAAGCATTTTCATGATAAAAATCATTTGTAATGCATTTTTATACTAAGAACATTTCATGTGTATAGCCATAATAAAATGGATTGTTACAAAATTGTACCCTGAATCCCTGTTATTTCTATGTGTTTCATTTCATTTATTTAAGTTTCTATTATAATTCCAAGAACAGAAATAAGGCAATCATGGCTTTAAAATAAATTCATGATAAATAATAATATTGGCAGAATATTGAAAGTGATTTACTCAACAACCTTAAAAATAAAACAATAATAATATGGTAGTACCAATATAGTTTTTGGAGCAGAGGGGAGACCATTCAGACAACGTCACTACAAAAAACAGAAGGAAAATAATGTGGAAAGCACTTGATTAAAGAGGAGACTTGTTGTCACTGAACATACAGTGTCAGTCATCAGTGTTTGTATGAAAACTTCAAAGAGTACAATGATAATAAAAAGAACTGAATTTAAAAATAGAAAAATACCATTTCCAAAGAAACAAATCTGTGGATGTGAAGAGGATCTTTTTCGATTGTAAATCCTTGTCCTTTTTTTTCAAAGAGACCCAGTTTGTAATCTGAAAGAAATATACTAAAATGAAAATAAGGATCTTCATATATTTGAATTAACTTGTCTCTACCTATTATGGTGTCATTAGTCTTTTTATACTGCTAGAAAAATATGCTTTCCTTACTAACAAAATTTACTTTGCCACATGGATTAGTCATTATGTGCTGCCAGTGTACCTGGATTGTGTAGCACCTTTGGTACTCTAATACTACCAGAGATTCAAAATATATTAAATGATAAAAAGCAACACTAAGATGGAAAAACTCATAATAAAATAAAGTCATAAATATTAATATTATACATTAATGTACATACATATATAAGATGATGTTGACACTCCTTGATGAAAATAATAATAATAAAAACAAAAATAAGATAGAGAACAAAATAAAAAAGAATGCAAGGACTCAAAATATAGTGAAGCAACAATAATAAGATGGTATAAAAATAGTAATAATGAAGAGTGTATAAAGGCAGAGTGTTGAGGTAAAAAGCAAATATAATAATGAGGTGTAATAAAACAATAGTAATAATGAAGAATGTATAGAGCCAGAGTGTTGGGATAAAAAGCAAGAATAATAAGATGAAATAAAACTAGTAATAAAATAATAGTAATAATGAAGAATGTATTGCCTCAGAGTGTATGGGATAAAAAAACAACAATAATAAGATAATAATGTTTATATTTCCATTTGTTCTCTTTGTAAAAAGAAAGGAAGTCTTCATACACAGAACTATACAGGAGGTGATGGATAAATTGTCGCCATTATATATTTTTAATTTCATGCATGTGCAGTGTCTGTTTTTGTTTTTGTCTTTGTCAATTGCACAGTACAGTAGCATCTGTTGGACACATGACGAAATTCACCCGACCAGAAATTTAGAGACAGCATACTGTCTGATTGGTATTCATGCCAAATACTCCAGTATAAACATTTCAGAGTGCTTGGGTGTCAATCTGAAAGCAGTGCAGAGAATTCAGAAAGAATTAGATGATATACCCAATCAACATCATGGTGTTTGGAATGATCATTAGTGATGATAACATTATGCCGCCGTTCTAATTCCCATGGAGATTTACATCAAATGGAAGAGGTAGTGCTGCCTTGGGTCAAAAGGGTGACTGCTAGAAGACCCTATGTCTTGCAACAAGACTGTGCCATGCCACACAATTAGGAGAACCAAGTCATAGATGTTAGACAATTTTTGCAACCACATCACCCATTACACCTGGTCACCTATCTTCCCAGACTGCAACCGCCTTGTGTGAGGTGCAGTTGAGTGAGAGACCAAGAAAACTCCTCATAACAAGGAGACCATTCAGAAAAGTTACAGGAGATTCTGAAATAGTCTGGATACTGTGGATGAAGCCAATGGCGATTTTATTGAATAAATTTACTCTTTAGTATTTCAAGATATTTTTGTGTAATTTTGGTAAATATATCTGTTAAAATGAGATGTCAGTATTATTTTTATTTCAGCATAATTTGGACAGAAATTTGTTTATTGCACCCTGTGAATGCACACACACTGGTGCTGAAAAAATCTAAGCCTAACTCACTTCCCAAAATAGGTATTCTGAAGTTTGGTCATTGAAATACTTTTTAGGTAGTTTAGTGGGATGTTATATACGTACCTATGAACATTAATGGGTATGACCCAATCCTCATAAATACATTGGACACTATTGTGAGGGGGGTGATATTGCTGTCTAGCAGTTCATCTTAGCAGTAGTTATCTACTTCACACAGCTGGCGAGTATTGTATTTTGCTGATGTTATAAAGATTATTATTTCATTTTCCAACCTTCATTTTGGAGGAATCAAATTGAGACAAACCTTAATATGCAGAAACAAAGCAGGCCATAACTTTGATTTTATAAATGCCATCCTAATTAGAAAAAAACATAGGAAATGCTTTGAGGGAGTTCTAACAAATATTTTACCTCTATAAACACATGTCAAACACATTGTATTATATCACGAACCTTTAAGAAATCTAATATAGGTCAGTTTGTAACTACAACCAGTGTAACTTAAATTCTTTCGCTCTCGCACAAAACATGTTCAAGGTTCATTTCCATCTTGCATTGATCATTCATTAGAGGCTTTTATGTATTGAAGAAATGGAAGTGGAAATCCACTATGCCAGTAAATGATGTGCAGCTACTTTGTATTATGTATGAAATTGAAGGTATATTTCTTTGCTGATCTGTATACTCATAAATATATATGTTGGTACTTGAATTCAAATAATCCTAGTATGAGCAGTGTGGTGCAGTGAATATCAGCTCAGAACAAGAAATTGAGAAGACAAGTTTGAATTCCAGTTGAATTCCTTGAATTCACTTACACACAAATATTCTTGGGAAAGGTATTAATCCATCTCTTTCCTCCAGTTATGGGTTAAATAACAGGACAGATTGGGTTCTATAGCTTTAGCTAGCAACCAGTCTACTGCAAAAAGTAATGGAAACCTACTGTGGGATAATCTTCTGCCCAGTCAGTCATGTTTCTTTCATGCATGTATCACGTATGACACTTAACTGACTGACTAATATCACACCTGTGGTTTCACTTCTCTATTTGTGTATATTATCCTTTGATAATTCTTATATATTGAAGAAATTATGGCTACGGTCTCCTATGGATTTGATATATATGTCAGTATATGTGTATAACTACTTTGTATTGTATATGTATTTTAATATAAACACCCACTTATTTTTTTACTTGTATATGGGTACAGTTATGTATATGTATGTTACCACTAATTTTTTATAATGGATATTATTGATTATATCAATCATTATTGATCAATATACTCATGTATATGTGTGATATCATAATCCAAATGATATATGTCGGTATATGTGTATAATTACTTTGTATTATGTACTTAATTTAATATAGGGTCCCTGTTTGTGTGTGTATAGGTGGACACTTATGTATATGTATGTTGGCATTATTCTTGCATATACATGTATAAATTTGGTCTTCATAGGTGAGTACATGGATGTGGAAAGGCAAATGTGTACAGATAAGAAATTTATATGTATATGTAGAAAATTTGGTGTATGTACTTCCAAAAACACACAAACCAGACATACCCATAATAGCTAGCAAATTAAGAAAATCTTAACACATATTCTCGGCACAATCAGTTGATCTCATATACAAAACTCTGGTGTCCTTTTGAACAAACTAAAAAACATAGACAACAAACACAAACACATTGCAAGTCTAGACAAAAAATCCTTGTACACTAATGTTCCTGTAGATAAGTGCCTAAATCTGTTAAAAACACAATTAACAAAAATAGAATTACCTCTCCCTATACAGAAAATCATAAAACTATGCTCTCTAATTACTAAGCAATGTTTCTTAAATTTCAATGACCATTTCTATAGACAAAAATTTGGTTTACCTCAGGGATCGCCTCTGAGTGGCGATCTCACTTGTATATTTTTAGAATTTCTAGAAAGGGACTGTTTCAAAAACATTTTACCACCAAATTCTTCCTACTTTAATTATATAGATGACTCCCTATTAATCTATTCAGATAGCAGATCTTATCAATAAACTTAATAACACTAAACCTAAAATAGACTTTACCTTTGTAACTGAATCCAATCATACTCTTCCTTGCTTAGATATATTAAACAAAAAGAACAACAAAATTAATTTTGACATCTATAGAAAAGCTACCGACAAAAACAACATGATCATTTTTTATTCTAACCGCTCTTCCAAAATCAAATCTGGTATTATTATAGGCTTCTTTAAAAGAGCGCTAAGAATCTTCAGCCCCCAATATTTATCAAAAGAATAAAATACATCGAAAACACATAAAAAACTTATAATACCCATGTCACTTTATTTACAACCCAAAAAGAAAGGTACATAAAATAAACAACCACAATAAGAACAATATTATCAACAATAATAAATTAAACATTAACAGATACATTATACTACCCACCAACTCCATAGCATCCACTATCCAAAACAACTTATCCCATATAAAAAAACATGCAAATAGTAACAACTACCTCAAAAACTATTATAGACACAGTCAGATCTAAAAATAAACCAAAACCATATTAACAAACAAGCAGGTATATACAAAATAAATTGCCAAAATTGTTCCTCAAAGTACATTGGAGAAACAAGTAGAAACCTAAAACATATCAATACAGAAAAACATCACAAATAATAATTTAATGAATGCATTAGTGATTCACAGAAATAAATTCAACCACAATTATCAACTTAAAAAATGCTACACTAATAAAAAGAGAAAACAATTTATTCAGAAGGAAAATTCTCTAGAGTGGCCACCACCCAATACTACCAAAATATTATTATATTATTCTATATTATAGAAACAAACCAACATGCACAATAAAAAATTCAAAGAAATCGGTTAAAATTCAGATCATTTTCACATCTCATGACATTAACACTGCACATGAAAAAATTCTTTTCAATGATGATCTATGACATTTTTTGAAAACGTTTCTGTTAATCTTATGAATGATTTGTGAGCATTTTCTCTAGTTTTCAACAATGTTTTGTTTAGACTATTTAAAATAAAATTATTTTAATCTTTTAGCCTTGATAAAGTTCATCACAGGACGAAATGCTTAGGCAAGTAAAATATAGTTTTTCTCTTGTCTTCTTTATTTAACTATATATATATATATATATATATGATTGATGCAAAGAATTTGTCACTTTAACTGAGCAGGTTTATATTGACGTCAAAGTTTTGTGAGGACACTGTTAAGATGTTGCCATTCATCAGGGCTGGGTTTTTTTGATTTGCTGTCATGTCCCAGTTTTTTTTTTAATTTATATGGATCTTGGCATAATTTGTTTTGAGTGTGGTCTTACATACAATTGGTTGATCAGTGCATACATTTTTGGGACTTGTAAACCTCATGTCTCAGTAATCATATTTTTACCAAAGTTCATATTACAGTCTTGATGTTTGTAATTGTTTTTCTAGTACTCTGTATTAATGGTTCCCATATTGTATTCATTTCTATGCTTGGCTGGTTTAGGAGATTTTTGTGCCCTATCATATTTGCTGATTCTTTAAGTTTCCATATTTTCCAGTGGTGTTTTCTATGTATTATTTCAACTTCATCCCACGGGGATTGGTAATCTCCTTTTCCCCTCCACATTTGGTCAGATACACCTGATTTTTCTATTTATCTTCATGTTACGACCTTGTGGTGTTTTTGTAGCCTTATTTTAAGGGAGCAGCCTGTTTTGGTTTTATTTTCTCAATACAACTGCATGGAATCACATACACACAATCCTTAATTATGTTCTCCTCTACTGGAGGTCTTATTAGGGATAGGTAACTGCAAAGTGTTGAACCATTTTGAAGGTTGTCCTGATGTTATATGGACCACGGATCTTTTATAGCTTTACTGATAATCCCTTCACATAGGTTAGGCAGGCTGAAGCTGTTTTCTGAGTGTCCCCATCCTCTTGCAACTTTCCATCTGCATTCCATTGTAAAGTACTGCTAATACTGACCATTTCTTGTTCCTATACCTCTAGGTCATCACTTATGACTTTTGCTTGACATTGTAAGCAGTAGACAATATCTTTCTTTAAACCGTATAAATGGTGGAAATTGTAGTTGAGATATTGTCCAGTAAATGTTGGCTTGCGATATACGTATGTCTTGAGCCCATGCTCTGTTCAAGATATTGGTACCTCCAGGAATGCGAGTTTGTTGTTCTTTTCTTTCTCCATCGTGAACAGCATCAATGTTCTTATTGAGTTCACATGGCCTCGCTGTAGCTGGTCCTGTTCCTGGTGTGGCCAGAGCATGAAGATGTCATCTATGTACCTCAGCCTTAGAGTTGGCTTTAGTGATTTGGATTCTAATGCCAACTCTCCAAAGTATTCCACGTATATTTTAGCCATTGCTGGTGATAATGGTGAGCCCATTGTTAAGCCTTCATCCTGCCGATATATGTCTGATCCCATTCCAAAGTGTATTGTTTGTGTATAGAAAGTTGGCATTTCCATCAGGTTATCTATTGGTATACTGGTATGTTTTCATAGGGATGAGTCTGAAGCAAGTTTGTCCCTGATTACTGATAGGGCCTCCACTGTGGGTACCTTAGTGAACAAACTCACCACATCCAAGCTCATCATCTGATAAGATTACTTGGGAGTGTATTTGATTAGTTCCATAGAGGGAATGGAGTTTCAGACATGATGGCAACTTTCCTACTAATGGGTCAACTATACATATGTAAGTCTTGGCAGCTAACAATTGGCTTGAGTGGAATACCATCTTTGTGAATTTTGTTGAGACCATATATGTGAGGTAGCTTGCTGTAAGAGAAATGAGTTAAATGGAGATAACCAAGGCATCAGTAAGTAGCATGACTCATGGAATGAGAACAATTTACCCCATTGATCAAAAATAAAAGGTTCAGTTCAAAATTCCAGTCACCTGAAGAATCTGAAACATTGAGAATATGACAAAGATGAGAACAACAGTCCGAATAATGTAAATAATATATATAAGTATGGACCTAAAATAAGATCAAGATTCCTAACAAAAGTAGTATATGAAATTATAGTGATATCACAAAGAGATGTAAAACTAATTTTCAACCTGCACATAGTTAAAAAGATACTTTGTGAAGACAGAAAACATTGATTATATTTATAAACATGAGATGAAAAAATAGAAATCTACTAAAAGAATGCATTAAAGGTGTGACAGGATATTTCTTCTCCAAGATAGATATCAGGAATTTGTTGCCAACTTTGGCATATCTGATACATGCATGTCATCATTTTTGTCAGCATGGGGAAACAACAATAATTGAAATATAAAATGTTTGCATGATGAAGGGAAGTAATTAAATTCAAATTAAAAATAAGATGAAAATAGCAAACACAGTGTACAAGGGAAGTAACCTCAATTTACACCAGATGCAAATTGCTAAGCATGGCTAGTTTTAAATTTTAGCAATTGAAAATGTTGTAAATATGATGTAAGGATTTATGGAAAACTCACCGCAGTTCATTTCATCTTCTCCTCCAGGGCAATCCTTTTCGTTGTCACATTTCCATAAAAGTGAAATACACCTTTAAAAAAAAAAACAATGTAAATTTTTTTAATGTTAATATCTCAAATACTTTCGGACATATTCACTGTCTTCCAGTATCTGTATGTGTATATATAATACATGTTACTCTTCAGCAATGAATTGATTTCTTTCAGTGACTGGCGTGTGTATACACCGTTTATATATAACATCCTAAAATTTCCCTTCTTTCATTCTATGCGCCTATGGCTTACAGAGTAGTGACTCTGGCTGACACCAAATCGATCGAGTTTTGTCCTGGCCAGAAGTTGGTAAATGTCTAGCTGCACTGATGAGCTGTGATACAGCGAAACAGGCTCGTATGTGGATGACAAATATATGTCAGATTAAATAAATTGCAAACATTGTGTCTGCTTATTTTTAATAAAATCCATTCATGCTCACGAATAATCTTTTGTGTATTATAATTGAAAAATGTCAGAAATAAGCTGTAATGTTGACAGATGTTATTATCATTCATTTCTCAATGTATCCAAGTACTTTCAATCTCTTTCCGAGATCATCTTCAGGGGTGTGAGTTATGGTAACATTACGGCTTATTTCTGACATCTTTCAATTATAATAAGCGATAGATTATCCATGAGTATAAATGAATTTTATCAAAAATAAGCAGACACAATATTTGCAATTTATTTAATCTGACATGTCTAAAAGAACATTTTTTGCCTAAATACACACACAAATATATATATATATATATATATATATATATATATATATATATATAAAGGATGCAAAGAAAAACTAGCATAAATTTTCCTTTTGTTTTTTTTTTTCATATTGTTCTTTTACAAATATACTCTTACATATATTTGTCATTCACATGCAAGCCTGTTTCACTGTACTGCAGCTCATCAGTGTGGCTAGACATCTACTTGCTTCTGGCCAGGATCGAAACTTGACCAATTTGTTATCAGTCAGAATCTCTACTCCATAAGCCATAGGCACATGGAATGAAAGAGAGGGGAAATTTTAGCATTGAATTTTTATAAGTAATGTTTTATTTACAAGACTCAGTAAGGAACATGTCACTGAAAATATTGTCCATCGCTAGCCACTATCTTTTCCTATCTTTCTGGCAGCATTTGATCTCTACATCAGAAAAAAAAACATATTTTAAGGTTAACCCCAAGTTGACTAATTTTTGGCATCTACATAAAAATGAATAGCTGCTCAGCCAGGTCATGCACCATCAATCGAAACAAGTGATAACAAAACAGGGCAAAACTTGGTGAATATGATGGATGGGAGAGGATTTCTCATTTAAGCATTTCTCGAAGTAGATTTTTACCTGTTTTTTAAAATGTAGTTTAGCGTTGTCATATTGCAAAATTAATTTTATCATGTCTCTGCTTGTATAGTGGTTATTTTTCTTCAATGCTCAACTCAAATGCATCAATTGTAGCTAATAATGAATTCCCATGATGGTTTCAGTCAGTTTGATAAGCTCATAATAAACTACACCCAGCTGATCCAACCAAATGCAAAGCAGAAGCTTCAAACCATGGATATTTGGCTTTGCCACCAATGTTGATGCATGGCCGAACTTACCCTACAATCTTCTACACTTAGGGCTATTGTAGTGTATCCACTTTTCATTGCCAGTCACAATACGATGCAAAAAACCTCTTCCTTTTCTGCCATTGAAGCAGTTGCACACATGTGAAAAGATGCCATTCAACATCCCTCAGCTTCAACTCGTGCAGCACCCAATGTCCTTGCTTTTGAATAATTCCTAATGCTTTCAAATGTTTCAAGACTGTTGTGTGCTTAACTCTGAATGATTGTGCAATTTCATGCATCTTCATGAAGTAATGCCTCCAATTTATTGTCTTCAAACTTTTTCAGTATGCCAGAGCATTCTTTATCTTCAATATCAAAATCATTATTTTTGAAGCATCTAAACCAATCTCTGAATGTTATTTCCAACAGAGCATGGTCACCATAAGTCTTGACAAAAATTCTGTGTACTTCAGCTGAAGATTTCTTTTGAATAAAGTAGTGCAGTAAAATTACCCACAAATACACTTTCTTTGGCACAAAACCTGACATGTTTAATGCTATGAAAAACAAAGTTGTTTACACTTTAGCAAAATGACATACACTGAATTTCAAGCTTGTTTATAGTACTGCCTTATAGATGTATTACTACTGAAAATACACGTTCGCAGTTCTGAGAACGACATCTGTGGGAAAACTGTAAGAACTTACTCAAGGTCTTAATATATATATATATATATTTGTGTGTGTGTGTGCCTGCATTTCTAAAGGAAAAATTATATCAACAAACACATAAGATGACAAATTCTAATGATTATTGAAAAAACTGTGCCTTTATAAATCCAGACTCTATTAAAACATCTTTGGTATGACAGGACAGCGGAATGCTGAATGAATAGCAGGGATAATACATGCCTCTGGGTGATATTAAGTGATTTTGTTTAAAGTCAGACAAACCTTGCTCAAAGAGAGAGAGAGAGAGGTGGGGAAGAATTTTCTTTAGATATATGGTCTGCTTTTGATTATTATGGATGATAAGCATTAGAATGGCCAGATTGTTAAGCTTCTTATAGAAATTATCAGTGAAAAAGCCCAAGGATTCATGTTACCACATAACTGCCAATAGAATATAAGATACTCTCTTATAGGCAGTCTAAAATATGATTAAAAAAACGTATGAAATTTTCTCTACAAGAAGGATGATACTATGCCTGATAAGTGGACAAGGATATAATTTCTGTCATAAGTACAATTTTCCATAGATATCTAAACTGAATTACCTTACAAGTACATTCACCAGAATCAAAATATAAAGATTAAACAGATCTTCTTTAAATGATTTATTTGGCATTGCTTAAAATATTGCCAGATATTCTAAGCCCTCATTATATTACAAATGACTCGGACTAATATATTTATCCTTCATTTTGCTTTGTGTATTCTTTTGTGTTTCTCATTATTGTGTTTTAATTATAATCAATGTAAACAAACAATACAGCATGCAACAAAAATAGTTTAAGTGCTGCTATTGAAAACAAGAAAGCAACAAAAGTCAGGTTAAAAACAAAAAACAACAAATTATTAAGCGAACCTGCTGAAAAGTTCTTGGCCTGACCAAAAAGCTCTTCCCCACAGAAAACATTTTGTTTAGTCATTTGGTCAGATACTATTTAAAATCACTTATTTTGTACTCTATGACCAATGTAAAGCAGTGAATGTGCCATTAATCAGCTTCCAAATCAGAATAAGGTGTATGAAAAAATGTCTCAACTTACGTGTCTGAAGAGGCACAGTACATTTCTTTTTTTGGACAATTTAAAGAGTCTTCTGTAGAAGCTGAAAAGGTAATTATCAAAAATAACAATAGTATGTAACAAATTTACCTTGGATATTTGAACCTTTAAATAAAGCTACTTATGTTTTTGCTATATTAAACTACTTATATGTTTTTATGAAATAAAATTAAATTTGTTAACAGGTTTATTGTTACCTTGGATATTTGAACCTTTAAACACCATCTATGTTTCTTTTATTTTTTTTTGCCTGATGCAATAAGAAATTGCTGATATAAAATTAGTAATGCTTTATTTTGAATAATGGATAATGGCTTGAATTATTAATCATAGAGATGAGTTCCAATTCCAGTTTGGTTTGTTATATTCACTTACATGCAAATATCCTTGGGAAAATGTATGAATTCACATCTCCTCCCACTAGTTTAGTAAAACTTCTATCAGTAAATCAATGTAATCTAAAAAAAAAAAAGATTTTACAATCTAATAATATTTTCTGACCTTAAATAACCTTCAAAAGTTTGATAAGCTGTAGAAAACAAATCCATCAATTGTTTAGTGCTTATTGAGTGCTGGTCAATATTAATATTCTACTGAGATCTATAGTCAGCTTCAGGGGATTGATATGCCACCTGCTGAACAAATTTTTATTAGATACAATCAATCCACTAACAAGAAGTTCTCATGATATATTGGTAACTTAGAACATTTTGTGGAATTGATGTATTTGGATCGTAATCTTGGATGTGGTATGCTTTTCCAGCAGTAAATTTTATTAAATGCTCTGTACCTGTGGTTGAGTGTTATACTATGCTAAGCTTAGTAATTACTAATAGCACTAAACCTTTGGTATACTAAGAAAAGGTTGTGTGTCAGTGACTTTTGAGACCAGTGCATTTATTAAAAGAGTTGGTGTCTTGAATATAAACATATATTAGCATGCTTTAGTGAAGATAGAGAAAGAGATAATTTATAAACCTTTACATACATGCACGAGCTTTAGTTATTTTTGTGATAATGGAACATTTGGGGATATTACAGTAGTCAAAAAGGTTTTTTTTGTGGTTCACCCAGCACCATGGTCTTGAGTCACCATCTGGATTGCGGCAATAGTTGTGATCTCCCAGACCCTGCAGAAATAAGTAAATAAATATTATTTTATCTTTTATTTGTAATTATATATATATATATATATATACATATATATATATATATATATATATATATATCAGATCTCTTCAGGTAAGCAGCCCTGCTTGCCTTGAAGAGACCTGAGTGGTCGAAACATGGGTAGCAAATAAGTAGTGTATGTTCTGTTCTTTAACATATAGTTTGCTCTGCATATTCAGTTCATTTGGGTTGGACAGACATTGAGCACTTTTTTGAACTACCGTATGCTGATTCAACCAGCCGCTATTTGGATAGGATAGATAGATAGATAGATAGATAGATAGATAGATAGATAGATAGATAGATAGATAGATAGATAGATAGATATGAATAAAAAGAATTAATGAGTTTTATTTTTTAGTCCAACATATTTTTATTACTTCAACCATTCTTTGTAGTGGATTAGTGGATACACCTATTTGAGTAAAGTGTTTAATTTTATTTATTTATAAAAAAAATTATTTATTTTAAACAGTATTTATTCCATCTGCCAGCCTGTGTACTTAAGAAAACAAAATCCATTAATTCTTCAGAAATTGGCTTGTTTAGATTTTGAATACAAAACTGATCAGGTAAGCACTTTGAGAAAAATCTGAATGAGTGAAAGTGCTTTTAAAAGTGAAATTAGACCTTGCTTGTTTGTGAAGTTCTTCATAGTCAAGTGGTCAAAGCACACCAGATCAGATGGGATTTCCTCCTGCAAAGGGGAACACAGGCTCAAATCCTGCTGGAGGGCACATTTACTTTATTAGGTTTTATCAAGTATGCAGGCTGATAGATGTAATAATCTTTAAAATAAAAGAAATATATATGTGTGTGTGCAAAATGCATTAGAACAAATTAAAATGTTTCTCTTTTCTAAGTTAAACTTTTCTAAAATATTAAAGCTCTTATAACTCCTTTAATATCTCATCCTAAGCCTAGAAGTGAAAGGAAAATTGTATGAGAGAGAGACTTAACTCCTCAACACCCCCACATTCAGTGAAATGTCACTTGTTGCAAAAGATTTTGCTTTCTTTTCCTAAGATAATGATTTCCTGACCACTACAATCTTAACCTATTCAAGTCAAGGGCTAACAATTATCTTGCCCACATATCCTCATAAATTCTACTTCTTACCTACTCTTACCACTCATGCAACAACCTCATTCAGAAATTTTCCTATCTTCATTGGCTCTTGGGCCTTATATTGTAAAAAGAAAGACTCTCTCTCCTACCACCTATTTGCCCATCCCTACATTATGATGCATGGTAGCAATTCCCAACAGACAGAGTGCACTCACTATTGAATAGATTGGAATTACTTTCAATCCTAACTGCAGTTTATTTTTGAGGTTCAAAAAGGTTTTCATTTATCTATCATTTTGTTCCTTTCTGGTCAAGTGGGTGGTTGTTTTGAAAACACCATTTTGCTAACTTTGCTTAATACAAAACCCTGTAATAGATAAAATCATCTACAATCCTTATCTGTATAGGTATCCTGGACACAGCTGTGCATTCACATATTTATAAGAGAAGCCGGCTCAGTATATGACATAGGGAGTTTATAGACATAAGTAGTGTGGACATAGGAATCATCACTATTTTTCTTTGAATCTTATAGTAGTTTCATATATTATGTTTAATTATAGGCATCTGCTGTTTATTGGGCATTCAAACTTTTTTCTACAGTTAAAGGTGGAGGTCATGGTGATTTGTGGTGAACTAGTGATTTTTAGTTGAATTTTTTGTATGATCTGCTGCATATTTTCTGTGCAGCTGTAGCTAAGTTTCAGCCCATTTTGATGTGAATGTTAGTTTTACCAAAAATGCACTGCTGATTTCTCTGCCCATCTTGTTCACCTATGTAGCACCTTCTCCATCAACTTATGATTCACCAGGACCACAGATAGCTTATTTCTCTCTCTCTGGTCATCCAAAATGTTCAATACCATGACCAATCGAATTCAACTCTCAGCCTGTTCTGCCCCACATTGTAATTAATTAGATTGCTGACAGGCCAAGATTCATCATCATGATCTCACCTCAGGCCAGTCCAAACAGAGTGAAAATGTACAGTAATAAAAAAAAAATACATTTTCGGAGAAGATTGATGAATAAAAAAAATATCACATTTTATCACTAGCGTAATGTACAACATTTTGTTAATAGTGTTCGTTTGCAGAATTGTCAATCTAAATTGTCCCTAAATTGAACTTGACACTTGGTTGACCTGGTAAGGGTTGGTTTGCGTGTATACAATGGAGTCCGTTTAGTTGACTTTGATAATTTTCTTTTGGTAAGTCTGGCTTCTTGACTGATGTTGGAATTACACTTAGGTAGTTAGTTATGTGTGGCCAAAGATCTCTGTCTGTTCTCTCAGTCCAAATTTCAAATCTCTCTCTTCAATTTCTTTTTACTTTCACTTTTATTAGTGTTGGCCAAGAATTGGTGTGGAGCTAGGAGGTAGTCTCTCACTCTCTCTCTTGAGCAGTGGCTGCGTACAATACTCCTCCCACAGCTCCCTCCTCCTTTGTCAGTGGGTTGTCTGCGCCCACAACTCCCTGGTGGTTGCAGGCAGGTCTACTGACCTTCTTTGTATTGCTCTAAAGTAAAACAACTATCATTTCAGATGCAATATACATTAACTTGGCTTTTCTCAGGGTGAATCATTCAGCACCCACAATTTGTATTTACTAAAACAAATTTATCAGTTAAATTCCCTTTGCATGGCTTTGGATTCCAAACCTGATTTTTTGTCAGGTAACCTATTCACCTTCCAACCAACACTCAAGATCCTTACAGTTTCTTTTATTGGCCAACTGTCAACACTTAAATTAGTTATTGTTCCTGGCAGACATCTGGCTTGTTTTCATAATGTCCAATCACTGGGAATTGTTTTTATATAGTTTAACCCTTTTCATGAGAAGTGTATCAGTATATCTTTCCTTATATTCAAATAACAATTTATTAATTAACAGCAACCAAATAGTGTCACACCTATACAATTACTCCAACCTTGATAGCGTGCACTTGTCTCCTATATATATAACAAATATTTAACTATCTGCACCACCAGACAGCTCTGCCCTCTCAGAAATTCTCACCACGCCGTAGTTTCTGTCAACATCTCATTCCACTCCACTCCTACCCAAGAAACCTAGACCAGCAGAATATCCTACTGCTATCAAAGAGCAGACTGGGATTCATTCCGTGACTTACTCTGTGATGTCCCTTGGAACAATGTTTTTAGTCTTCCCGTCGAAGACTGTGCATCAGAGGTCCCCTCCTGGGTTAAGGCTGGCATCAATGCTTTCATCCCTGCTAGGAAATTTCAGCTTAAATCCCATTCGTCTCCCTGGTTCTCGCCCGCTTGCTCGGCCGCCATTGCCCACTGGAATCACTTCTTCCAGCTTTATCGTAGCCAAGCGTTGGACCAAAACAGGCACCTTTTTGCCTCAGCTCGTAATAAGTGTAAAAAGATACTTAACGAAGCTAAGATGCTGTTTGCTGCCAGCATGAAGCAACGCATAGCATCCTCTAAGTTCAGCACCAAAGACTACTGGCGCCTCTGTAAAAGCGTGCTTAACAAGAGTAAGTCCTCAATACCCTCACTAATCAATGAGTTTGAGGTCCTCACCTCTTCAGCGGACAAGACTGAATGCTTTGCTCATTCATTCTCAACCAATTCGAGTCTGGATTCGTCTGGAGTCTATACACCCGATTTCCCACCTAGAACTGAGGCCCAATTGAATGACGTCCACATCATGCCCTTGCTGATTTCTAACATAATCTCAAAACTTGACCCTCACAAAGAGAGTGGTGGGGACGGAATCCCAATCATAGTCTTGAAGAAATGTGCCCCTGAACTCTCCTCTTTCCTTTCTAAGCTCTACAACCTCTGCCTATCTTCCTCCTGCTTTCCTGCCTGTTGGAAGTCTTATTCTGTGGTTCCAACATTTAAGAACACTGGTGAACCCTCAGACCCCACAAATTACTGCCCTATCAGCCTTCTTCCGATCTTTGGCAAAGTGTTCGAAGCCATTATCAATGCCGAGGTCGTTCAGCATCTCACAGCCCACAGGCTCCTCTCGGACAAACAGTATGGCTTCCGCTTCACCAGGTCTACTACTGATATGCTAACAACCATCACCGAGTATATTTACCAGGCTCTCGACAAAAATGGTGAAGCCCAAACCGTTGCCTTGGATATCTCTAAAGCATTTGACAGAGTATGGCATGCCAGCCTTCTACAGAAACTGTGAAGCTATGGCATAACTGGACTTTTGTTGGACCTAATCCAGTCATTCCTCTCTAACTGCACACTGAAGGTGGTATTAAATGGACATGCCTCCCAGAACTACCCTACAAACGATTAACCACCACAGACAACCGCACCTCCCTCCCATTAGCATGGAACAGGCTTGCCTCCCAGAGAGTAAAACACTACGCCTGCTTGGCCTGTCACTCTCAGTGGACCTCAAGTGGAATGACTACATCAAATCCATTGCTAAATCTGCTGCTATGAAAGTTGACTCTCTGTGCAGGGCCCGGAAATTTTTTCTGTCTGAATCTATCCTGCACATATATAAATCTACCATCCGCTGCCCATGTATTGAATACTACTGCCACATCTGGTCGGGTGCACCTGCTATTCTCCTCAAGGTTCTTGATAAAATACAGCGGAGAATCTGTAATGTGATCAATACCGACTTAGCTGACCACCTGCAGTCACTCTCTTACCGGTGTGACGTGGCTTCCCTGTGCCTCTTCTATAAATACTTTCTCGGCTTCTGCTCTGATGAACTTAAATCACTGGTACCCCATAGGTGTGAATTTGTACGGGATACTAGATTAGCAACTAGGTCCCACCCTTTTACAGTGAAACCGATGAAATGTAACCGCAATTTCTACTCCAACAGCTTCTTTCCTCACACTTCCCACCTGTGGAATTCCCTTCCGCATGCTTGCTTCCCCGATGACTACAACCTCCAGGAGTTTAAATGTAAGGTCAATAGACACCTCCTAACATACTAACTCGCACCCATTCTCTCCAACACTCTCCCTATGTACATCCTAACTTGTCTATCACCCTCCTCCTAACATTTCCTATACTCAATCGCTCTATGTAACCCCCTGCGCTATAGTGGCAGTGGAATGCCTTGCTTGGGGTGATATGATTAAAAAAAAAAAAATGTGTATATATATATATATATATATATATATATGAACCTGCCGTGTGCAACCCTATTTATCAGAGACCACCTGCTATTAACGACCGTTTTTCTCTGATGCATAGACAATTTGCTAATGTTAATTGACCCCCAGTGAGCGACCAACTCCAGAACACAACCAGCAACTAACACCAACAAGTGAAAATAATAGATCAAGCAACTGCTTTAAAAAAAAAATTCATTTTGGCCATACACTCCCAACTTCTAAATTAGGAGAAATTAAATGAGTAATCTTTTTCATTTTTCTTTGATCTAAGCCAGGAACAATTCCTTATTATTTTGTTACTGTACTGTTGTATCAAACTGTTATTACTTGTTGCAATGTATATACCTGAGTGCACATCACAGTCAAACGTCGTCTGTTTTGTATCAACATATATTGCATCTGACAAGTTCAAGAGATTTGTCATAGTCTCTGTATCATCTTGGATAAATTCAGGGATGAGGAAAATAACAACTATTTGTCCCTTTTTCAATGTTTATTTCTTTCATTCTCTTTACTTTTTTCTGTCTCTATCTACTCTATTTCTATCTAGGTATATTTATCTCTCTGGTTTCTCTACTTCAATTGATGACAATTTTTTTGTTGTATGTTTTGATTATTTTTTTTCCATATATTATTGCAGATTCTCTTTTACTATCACTCACTTCTAAGAAAAAATTGAAACCGTATGTCACGAATTTTGTTAAATTACAAAAAAAACACCACACAGACTGCAATAACTGACTTTTTAAGCTCACTCTATTCTGAATAAAAAATTTAGTCTCTTTTGTTGACCGTTGTAAATATGTTTTAGTATTTTTTTCAAATTAATTATGCTAAATAACTTCCCCCAAAGTTAGGCCACCTTTTTATGTCCTCATTTATTTATTATCAGACTACATGGTAAAATTCTAGAATGTACATTCTGGTGAGTGGAATATATGTTCCTGGCATAGATAGGTCATGAGTATTTAGTGAGCTACCACTCACCGTATGCGACCAGTTTTTGATGGCAGCAGGAGTGGTTGCATACGACAGGTTCCACTGTATATATTATTCAGAATTTCTAAGCTAGAAATAAAAAAAGAAAATACTGTAGGTTTTCTAACTCCACTTATGCCTCTCCCAAGCTAAGAAGGGAAAGAAAGAAACACTCTAAAAGATTCCTCAAAGCAGAAAAACTCAATCTCTTGTCAAAACTGTATCTAACATCTTTCATTCTATCTACAATAACTTAAATGGGGCAAAGATGTAAGATAGATTTTTTTATGAAATTTACAGATGTAATCCTATTTCCAGATGGCTGGTATTATTTTTTATTAATTTTAAAGATAAGAAGAGATTTCTCTAAAATTAGAGAATATAATTATTTTAGTCGAGAAAAGTAACTGAATTGATTGAATCTGAGTACAACTATCATAGACATAATATTGTTATCCTGTTTTGACAAATTGTTGACTCTACGTCAAAATTAGACTAGGGCTACTAAGCTTTTGGGATAGACAAGCAAGCAATAAGAGAGAGTAAGTTCTCTCCCTCTCATCAGTGAAGAGGCCAAAGACTCAGTCAAAATGGATAACTGATATTATTTTCATTTCAAGCTGGTAAGAATGATACAGAGAGGGAAAATAGAACCCCCTGTAGCTATCCTTTACCACCCCAGTTTTGTGCCTTTTCAATAAAACTGAGGTGGAAAATGAAATTAGCAGATTTGGGGCCTGTGGTTTGAATAAGATGGTCAAACTGAAATTGCTGTGCTGCTAGAAAATGGATTTGGGGGGAGGGGGCATGATTTGAATAAGATGGTCAAACTGAAATCAGCATGCTGCTAGGGATGACTGAGTAAACCCTTTCTTCAAGAACATTGTTACTGAATGTATTATTGATATACCAGCCAACTGTTACATGTAACCAGCTTTGACTTACTTATAACTGTGTATATAACCAATATATAAATATACATAAACACTACATCCATGGCATTGCAGTGTTCTACTGATTATATTCCATTTGCCAACTATCAGCTACTGTGGATCGCGTAAATCTGGTCTTATATATTCAACCTCTCATGTGTCAGGACTAACCTAACCAGGTGATAACGGGTAATCCTACTTTGGCTGGTTTAAGATCAAACAACACAACTTGGGCGGACTGGTTAAAGGTCAGGAAGGGTTGGACAAGGTACACCTGGGGATTGCATTATATATAAGCAGGCACATGCTGATTTAAATACAAAATTTAAATTTTAAACCTCAAATTCTACCATTTTATCCCTTAAGCTTTCATAATAATAAAATCAATTGATCTACAGATTTGTTTTTTTACTGACAGCAAGAGAATATATAGCATAGCTTCTATTTTAAGCATAATAATAACCTCCAAGTGAGAAATTTGCAAAACACTGACTGACTGCAAAGTGTATATAAGATGCTATCACAACATTATTCTAATGCACATTATATGACTGTAGTATTCAACAAAACTATCTCATAGGTATACAGCCTATTATGTTAATTGGCCAAGATGTGATGGATTCATATACAATTATTACACAGGATTTTGTAATGTTATGTTGGAATTACTTATCTGAGTAACATGCCTGTATCAAATTTTGCATGAAGCTTGACAAATTTGAAATTAATCCTCAGGTTTTTACTGAATATTCAAACACAAGTCATGTACGGAATACACATATATACCTACAAACATTGAAAAGTTGATCAAGTGTTGGTTCAAGATGATAAGCATTCAGAGCAACTGATCACCAGGCAAAAACCAGAGATTGTAGGAAAAAATTGTGAAATCATTTCTGAGGATCATTGTCACACATTCTTATCAGCTCTTTCACATCACTGAAATCAGGAGATTCTAGTCCAAGAAATTTTTGATACAACCTCGTACATTACTGTTGAATAATATGCTAATATGAGCAAAGGGAGATAACTTACAGCATTTGGATGAGTTGAAGGATTTGTCTTTTTTGATTTTGTCCACTCGATACAAGAAATGCCACCTTCAGTTACAGACTTACTACCTCTGTAATTAGTACCATTTCCAGTGTAGCACTCTGAAAATACATAAGCAACAGAAAAGCAATAGAACAATTCTAAGCAAGTGTGTATCTCAGATAATGCTTAAATCCAAAATATTAAAATGACTCCGAAAGACATCTTATGCAAGATGGAGTGTAAAGGTCTCAACCCAAGCAAGAAAGGATTAAAACAAATTTCTGAGGTTGATTCATATGATCAAATTTTACATCCATATTAGAGGCAAACATCAGTTTTTGAAAAATATCAACCACTAGGAGTTGGGATAGTGTTTACATTACACTTTTTGTTATTAAGCTTGATATGGTTTAGGTGAATATAAGAGAATTTCCAAGAAAATGCCCACCCCATACATGTTTGGATCCTGTATACTATTAATATCAATTTGTCACACAGTTTCAGGAATTAATTATTACAGTTGTTCTTGGAAAAAATCACTGCTTTTATCATGATCTACAAATTTTCTGGAGAAACAACCTGATTTACTGCAAGAGTAAAAAAAAAATTAAAAAAATGAGAAGTTGCAAAACTACAAAGAAAATGCCAGAATATTGTTTTTTGGTGCTGTTTGAATCATACAAGGTCAATTTTGAATATCTCAAGAGCCTGGACATAATTTGGCAACCAACCAGAGAAGGCCTTACTGTGTATGTGTCAATAGATATTCTCTTATAGGGTTACTCAGTTAGCAGTGAGATTCTACTGATTGACCATGTACACAATGCTAGTGCCACATTCACAATGACTGAGCAAATAAATGAACAAAATCATGTGCATGGTTTTTTGGTAAAGCATTGCACATTGTTAACTTTGGGCTTTTCCCAAAGTTAAAATCACCACTAAAATGGCAATCAGATTAAGAAATATGTAACGGGGCAGCTGAAAGCCACACTCAAAAAAGGAATTTGCAGACTGAGTTAAGAACTCTAGGATGAATTGTGAGAATCCAAGACAATTATTTTTAAAAGTATCATTGCTATATGGAAGTTATTTTTTGTTAATATTAGATGGGTAATTACTCTCCAGACAGGCCAACTATATGAATAGGTTTAGATATATATTTGTATCTTCTTTCACTTACCAGTAGTTGGTGTTTTTGTCTTTTCAGATTCACAAATAAAATTACTGACAGTGTTGCAATTGACATTATCCCAGTAGAAATATTCTGACAAGTACTTGGAGTCTTCATATTTAAAAGCATTGGCCAATGCGAGACAGCTCTGAAAGCTATTATTGCTGGGCTTTGGAAACTGTGACTGAGGTTCCCATCCTAAAAGAAAAAAATACAAACACACATTTGTGTAAGTTAATACAGATCACTAAGCAGATTTATTACTGCTTCAATATCCTTCATCATCAGACAGAAGTTGTGATAACAAGCTTTAGCCACATTATAAAATCCTTACAAAGCTAAAACATCTCCAGACCCAAGCCCCATTACTGTACAAAATCACAACTGTGCTGCAGTTGATAAAAGTCCTGAAGAAGGTACTGGTGGTATAAAGAGACTTGCTACTGCTGGATCCCCAGAGACCTAGTGAGAATGCTGCATCTAAAAGCTTCAAGGCATGACTTTACTATTGAAATGACTGAGCTATTAATATTTAGTCAAATGACTTAACTCTTGCTTGTTTGTCAAATGACTTTGATATTAGTACTTAGTAAAATAATTTGATATTTACTAGTTCATGACATAAGCTATTACAAATTAGTTAAATAACTTAGTGCCTACTAGTTAGCAAAATGTGTAAAATCAGAAAGTAATGGATAGTATAATTACTATAGTTTTGTACTCTATTTAAATCCAGCCTGCAAAAAAAACATTTACAGACACAAATTCAGTTAATCATGGTATAGTGTTTCTCATCGAAAACAAAGGTTCTTGAGTTTGGTTTAGCTTGTTATTAGGCAACCAACTTCAATACCTTATTACTTCATTAAATCTTCTTCTAAATTTGGGATAGAAACTTATAAAAAGAAATTAGTTTTTATTAAAAAATACAAAAATTTTATTAAAATTCAATAATTAGCTGATTTCATTATATTTTTCAAGGGTTTTTGCTTCAGATTTTTCTCATGCAAATTATTACAATTTGTTTTTGCTTACAGATCCATTTATCCCTATAGTATAATACTTGAAACATGCAGAGTGCGCCCTCCAGTGCAGCAGAAAAACATGTCAATGGCAAGATCAGGTTGGTTGTCTCTGAGATGAACACCAGGAAAGTGACTGCACACTGTATCCATGAAGTGATCAATGATGCATTTGAATAAACTAGAGTGGCTACATAACCATGGTGGATGCTGGCAGCAATCATGTACCAGGTGGAAATGTTTCTGTTGATTGGTATGTAGCTCTCGATCTGTCATAGATCATGGTGAAAAGATGAGAGGCTTCACTGGGAGGGCTGGAGTGCACAGGCTATTCTACAATGTCATTTTGCCAACTGTGCCAAGGGCAGCTTTCAGATTGATAAAGGCAACATAGAAAGTGGGGGCCCTTGCAGCACTCTCAGAACTTCTCAATGAGGAGCTGAAAAGCAGAGATATGATTGGAGATAAAGTGGGCAAGTATGAAACAAGTTGGTTGAGGATAGTGTCTAGATATGATGGTGAGGAGGGTGTAGTCAAGGAAGATCTGGGTGAAGAGCATGGTTAGAGTAGAGAGAAAGTGGTTGCTGCACATGAGATGGTCACTCTTCTGCTTCCAGAACAGAAGAATGATACCATGTTGATCGTTTTTCACAAGTCCCTCCAGCATCCGCACTTGGTTCATGATGGCTACCAGCCAGTTGATCATGTAGTCCCCACCTAACTTGAGGAACTCTGTAGTGATACTGCAAATCCCTTGAGCTTATAGAGGGCCTACACTAATTTGTGTTCATTGACTGGGTAAGCACAGCAATCACCGCTGTGGTGGCAGCATTGGGAGGAGTAGTAGGAAGGTACTACTTCCAGATGTGCTCACTCCAGCAGGCATCCTTGGAGGTGATGATGTTACTGTCTCTGAACCTCATGTGAGTGACCTTCTTCCAAGAGCAACCATGGGCACCATGGAGTGGCTCTCATTGTGGGCTTCATCTTCCAGCCTCACAACCTCATTGTTCCAGTAAAACTCATGGTTAGTCTTGAGAGTTATTCCTTGGAATGTTCAGTCTATGTTGTATACCCTTTCAATGAAGAATAAACTGGGAACCAAGATGACTATCATCTTCACTGATAACACAGACACAATATATAAAAATATACAATTATATTTTTATTCTTCTTTTTTGGTGATGTGACGTGGAGTAGAGGAGTGGTTGGAGAGATAGCACATACACATACGAGATCAGTTGACCAGATAGAGTTGTCTTCTTTTCCATGTGTTCTCGTCAAGTCCTTCTCGGCTAGCTCAGCCTTATCTTCCCATCCTTTAGCTCTGAAGTGTTGTTCTTATACAGCCAAGTTTTGCTTCATTACGTCATCTTTTGCCATGCATATTGTTTATTATTTTTGAATTATTATTATTGGCTTTCCAATGATTTATATTCTCTGACCTTGGCTATGGCTGTTTACTAAAACACAATTTCGCCTGTCACCCAGCATCTGCATTCTTTTCAAAACAATATTCATTCAATGTAAACACACTTTTCACCTGCCTATATAAATACACTTCTGAATAAAATTAGATCTTTGGTCAGAGAATATATAACATCTGCAGTTCTTTGGCATGGTGTTGCAGACATGAGCAACATGATGATCCTCTAAGATGTGGAGGGTATCAATAGAGATCCAGGACTGCCTAGTAATGTTGGTGGGGTGGTTCTGGATCTTGCTAGTGATCTAGCTGACTGGTGACTTAACCAGTTATCATTTTGTCAATTGCCAGCGCACTGAGTTCATATGGTAAGGTCATGAAGATTGGATGACTCAATACTTGGCTAGTATTTGTTGGCTGGGTAGGTCTTTTGGTGCATTCTCAGGTTGGTATCAGTGTATTCCATAATAAACAAGTTAGTGAATCTGAATTGCCAGCAACAGTTAATCAGGATGTGGTCCAATGAGGTCTCCCCTCATTGTTGTACTAAGTCTAGTGGTGGATTTAGTGGTAAATTCATTTCCCCAGAAACCATGAGTCAGCAATTGGTTGGCAGAATTAATTTTAGAAGGTGCAGGCTGTTGTTGTTGGTAGTGTGGTCCACAAAAGTAGATTTGATGGCAGACATGAAAATGTGTGAGTTGAGCATGGTAGTTGCACTGGCAGTGGTGAGGATGGAGATATCGTGCAGAGGAGATAGTTTAAGGACAAAGTAGTATTGGACATAGAAAGCATCATTCTCCTAGTCATCAACAATATTAGTTAGAACATAGGTAGGTAATGGTAATAATCATTTTACCATGAATGCAACAAGTCTTGGGCTGCATGTCAACTGATTGAAGATCAAGCTGATGCACATAGATGACTCTGATCCACTGGCTCTCATAATTGTTAATGATCCCATTGAGTCTTTTTCATTTACCTGGGCTCAGAAGTTTTCAAAACCATTGACCTCATCATAGAGATCAAAAGAACATATGAACTGGCTGCAGGTGTTATTAGAGGCCTTTTAACAAGACCCTCACTTCTTACATCTAAGAGTTCAAGTCTCTTATTCTCAGGAACATTGGGCCCACTAGTCCAATCTCATATCCAACGAGGAGCTATGCCAGAGAACCCACTATCCAAGCATTCTCTGTACCATGTTTGCTGACTGTCATATCATGCAACACCCTGATGACCACTCTATCAGTTCAGCACATCACCTGCATAGTGGACACAGCCTCTTGACAAACCACACAGCTGTTGGAAAGACTTCATCCATCAGGACCTCCAGTAGATCAATCTAGCACTGAAGGATGTTCCAAAACTCTGCCAAAACCATTAAAGCTGGAGCGACAAAGTGGCTCTCATGGAAGGAGATTTAGGCAGGTAACACCTAGTTATATAACATTACAGTATATTAACTATTTATGTAATTTAGAGATGATTGTAAGTATACAAGATATTGTGCATAAGTCATATGCAAAGACTACATTGTTTTATATAAGGGACTTGAACATTTGTGAATATTGGCATCCATAGGTAATTTTGACAAGAAAATCAAGAGAATTCTTAAGTGAGCGCTTGGGCAAAAAACTCTCCCATAAATACCAGTGACAAACAAGCAACGCATTACTAGATGAAGAGCCAGTTAAATGATAACGACAGTGGTCTGGAAGAAGCTGGAGATCAAAGTTGTGGAAAGGAGGTGGGGATTACATAGTTGGGTAAATCACTCTCCCATAAATACCTTACTAGTTAAGGCAGCATCAGCAGCTGATAGCTATTAACACCATATTACATCACAAAAAGGATGTTACATGAAATCCAGATGAAAATGAAAGTTTTATATATAGTATATCATCCCAAGAAAGTCACCTGGTGATGTCAGTCTCTTAAGTGTCATATGTTATACACACTTAGGGGATCATATCTCTTTCAATACATGACTGACTAGGCTGAAGATTTTCCTGCACTAGGTTGCCATTTCTTTCTGCAGTAGACTGTTTTGCCAACCAAGGCTATAGAACCCGATCTGTACTGCTACCTGTCCAGGACATTAACTGCTACAGAATTCAATTATTCAAATATCAAAAAAGAAGTATTGTTTATTTTGCTGGAGTTAACAGTCCCATGGGAGGAGTATATGCAAGAGGCATTTGAGAGGAAGTACAGTAAATATCAAGGGCTCTTAGACGAGTGTAGAACTAAAGGATGGCGTACTCATTGTTTCCCAGTCGAGATCGGCTGTAGGGGGTTCACAGGAAAGTCAATGATATGAGCTCTTACTAGCCTAGGGATAACTGGACAAAAAAGAAGGCGGACGATTCAAATGATCTTGGAATTTGTCGAGAAGGCCACCAGGTGGTTGTGGATAAATAGGGCTATTGAGCGGTCCAAAACTACTAAAAATTCGAGCATTCCCAGTGAACATACGTCGTAAATACCACCATTAAAACTTAAAAGTTTACATAGATTTGTGTACATGTATGTTAAAAACTGCAGAGAAACAATATTTTTTGAGTCGCTTTCATTCACATATTCCATTTTTCGTTTTTTTTTCTTGTCTTACTGGTCTTTCGAGTAGATTTATTTTATTACAAAATATTCATACACGTAATCTTTCCTTAGCATTACTGGCAATTTTTTTTTTTTTTTGAGGAGTAACTTATTTTAACTAATTTACAAGTTATATATTCTCATTTATAATATAATATGTAAATAATTATCTTGAGTAATTTATTTTAAGCAATTTTCAGGTATATATATTATTTCTCTTAGTTTTTAACAAATTTATTCTTTTAAGGAATTTTGTATTTAATGATAATTTTTAACTAAATTTACATGTTAGGTTTTTTTTTTAACTAGTATTTAACATGTAAATATTTTTTGATTAACTTATTTTTAAGCATTTCTGTAAAATGTTTTGTCTTTTAGTTTTAAACAGAATTTTTATTAAAGTATTGGTCTGTATCTTGAATTATTTATCACATATCTAAAATGCGTTATAAATGATTCGAGATGGAGATTTCCTTTTGTAAATAGTCTTTCATGATAATCACGTTATTGTAAGTATCTTGTAAGATATAGTTAGAAAATAAGAATAAAAAGGAAAGTTATAAAAGAGAAAGACCAAACAAATAAGATATAATAAAGAAGTTAAAAATTGGAGGAAGAGAAAGGAAAGTCGTAAGACGAGCCAATATGATAAAGCGGTTTATTTTATTTTATATATATATATATATATATATTGGTTTATTTTCTTCTCTTCAAAAAGACACCCTGTCTTGGCCGTATGTAGGAATACCAGTACAACCAAGCATGCCTGATCTATAACATCGAATAACCCAAGTGAAGTCTTGATTAATTACCTTTTCTGACGAACTTATATAATGCACGTCCTAAAACTAGTAGCAGTTTTTTTTTTTTTCTGTGTGCAAGCTAAATACTGATCATATTTGGTTGGGTCGCCTATCGAAGAAGTCTGTTGTTTATTGAGACCCAAAACTTCTAATGACATGGGAGCAACAACACTGACAATGCACTTGGATTCAGCACTTTAAGGTGTATTTTAATAATAATTTGGACACTACTTGAGCTTGTCAGTTCCTGCTCAGGAGAAATTCTTACTGACATGTGATTGTAAGTATTTAAAATTTATTTTTAACCCAAGAAAAGTATTATCATAGATCAGTTATCACTTTTTTTATCATGCCCACTGGAAGCAGGAATCTTCATTTTTGTAAAGGGTTTTTCATATAGTGATACTGAGCATAGGAGCTGGATTTCTTTTTTTGTAAGCGGTTTGTCATATAGTAAAACTGAGCATGGAAGCTGGATCTGATTTTTGTATAGGGTTTGTCATATATTAATACTGAGCATAGAAGGTGGATCCCCTTTTGGTAAACGGTTTGCAATATATTGATACTGAGCATGGGATCTGGATCTCCCTTTTTTAAAAGGTTTTGAAATCTATTGATACTGAGCAAGTGAGTTGGATATCTTTTTTGTAAAAGATTTGCCATAAACTGATACTATATACAGGAGCTAAATTTTCTTTTTGTAATGGGTTTGCCATATATTGATACAGAGCATGGAAGCTGAATTTCCTTTTTGTAAAAGGTTTGGCATATATTGATACCAAGCATGAGAGTTGGATTTCCTTTTTTTTAAAGAGTTTTTCATATATTGATACTGAGCACAGGAGCTGAATCTCCTTTTTTAAGTGTTTGCCATATATTAATTCTGAGCATGGAAGCTGGATTTCTTTTTTTTAAAGCATTTGCCATATATTGATACTGAGCATGAGAGCTGGATCTCCTTTATATAAAGGGTTTGCCATATATTGATACTGAGAATAGGAAGCAGATCTCTCCTTTGAAAAGAATTTGCCATATATTAATACTGAGTATGTGCTCTGGATATCTCATTTTGTATAAGATTTGCCATTTATTGATACTGTTCATGGGAACTGGTTCTCCTTTTAAAGGGTTTACCATATAGTTATACTGAAAGCATTTTTCCATATATTGAGACTGTGCATGGAAGCTGGATCTCCTCTTTTAAAGAATTTGTGATATATTGATATTGAGCATGAGAGCCGGTTCACCCTTTTGTAAATGGCTAGCCATATATTGAACCTGAGCATGGGAACTGGGTGTCACTTCTGTAAAGGGTTTACTATATATTGATACTAAGCATGGGAGCTAGATCTTCCTTTTTGTAGTCTTTGCCAGATATTGATCCTGAGCATGGGAGCTGGATCTCACTTTTTGTAAAGGGTTTGCCATATATTGATACTAAGCATGGGATCTGGATCTCCCTTTTTGTAAAGGGTTTGCCATATGTTGATACTAAGCATGGAATATGGAGGCTACATGCAATCACGTAAAGAATAAAATTTTCAGTCTCTCTTTAATACACTGAATATTTTTGCTTTTGTTTCTTATTTGTTATCTACTTACATTGTTTCCATACTTATTTTTTTTTTCATCTTAAATTTGATAGAGAAAGTTAAGAAATTTGACAACATCTTTTATTAAAATTCAAAAATTTGTTGATTTTTAATACCTTTTCCAAAATCAAGGATTTTTTCTCATCTACATTATTTCAGTTTGTTTTTGTTTACAGGTAAACAACTTTTCACAGCAGCACATTTCATAAATATCTCCACTTGTTCAGATTCTGCAAAATAAGTTTTAAATCTGAATTTTCTCTAATCTTTCTTCTTATGAATACCACCAAGATTTCAACAATAAAATTTACTTTTATACAAGGTTAGGGTTTTTTAACATTTTTCTAGTTGATAAATAAAAATAAAATAATTACTCTCAGTAGCTGTTGATATTCAATTAACACAAACAATCTTAGAAAAATACATGACTATATTTGACTATATTTGTCTTTGGTCATGATCAAAATTATTATGTCTCTAGCCTGCCTTGATTAGTGATGGAGAAGAGAAAGAGAGAGAGAGAGCACTTGAAAAAAATCATTCTCTCATAAATAATCTACCAGTTAATGCAGCAGCACCAGGTCTTTTACCTCCATAGACAATTTTGATTTGGTGAATGATCACTTGGACAAACCACTTTCCTATAAATACCTTACCAGTTAAGGCAGCAAATCTCATAGCAAATCAATGAGGTGGTAATATCTGTAAAATTACACACATTGTCTTCCTTGACAGGAATCCAGATACTAGACAAATATATATTTGAATTGACATGACATTCCCAGGAAAGTGACTATAATTGTTTCCTTTTGCCTTCTTCATTATTTTGAACTTATGGTTGACTTTCTTCTAGACTAGCTATAATCCAAGGCTCAAGAGTCTAGTCTATCCTGTTATTTAATGTACCTCTCTTAAATACCATGTCCCTTCTTAGAAATGAGTGAAAATTGGTTTTCTCTTGCCTTCACCATTGTTTTAAATGGAGAACTGTCTTTCTCATAGGCTGGCTCTCGTTCAAGGCTCAAAAGCCTAGACTATCCAGCTATTTAACACATAACTGAGATGGGGATAAGAGATGGTTTCATGCCTTTTCCCTAAATATTAGCACAAAAATAAATTTGACTCTACCAATTCCACACTGATTACCATTACGCTACAACTTCTCACAAGTAAATGAAAAATACCAAATACTAAAAATAAAGGGGTAAATAAATAAAATTTACCTGGAAACCAAAACGAAGGCGAAATTGGTTTTCCATCTGTTTTCCAAATCCAATTTTGCTCCTTTATTCCATCAGTCAGCCAGTAATGGTTTTCTACAAGACAAAGAATTTTCACCAAGAAGAAAGAAAACGTACCATTATAATTGAATGATAATAACAAGCAAATGATATAAAAACTTACAGTCATTGCTTTATATTTATTCTTAATTAAACATCAATTTGGCTAAATAAAATTTATCTAATATTTCTTTCCTCCTTCAATCAGTCAAATAGGCACATTGACATGGTGTAATGATTAGCAAGCTTGTCTTGCTAGATTGATTATGATTGAATAGCAAGTTCAATCCTCACTGGTGTCCATACTTTTGACATTGTGCTAAGCTTAGAAAATCACTATCAAATCAAGTTAATCTATATCATTTGAATTTCTTACTTTACAACTTTAAGATATCAAGGAATTTGATAGCAGATGTGTAATTTTTTAAATAAAATTGATTAATTAAAATAAATAGTAATTAGGTCAAATTCAGATTTAACTAATCTATTTACATAAAAAGCGTTATTAAAATAATAAATTACTTGTGATAAATAACTTTACATATAAAAAATAATACAAAATTTATTGATTCTGAATTCATTGTTTTATTAATTTTCAATTCCTTTAATTGGGAATATCTGACTGTTCACTACATATGGCCTGACTGCTTCAGGTAGTTCTAAATTTTAGCATACATACTTACTCAATCTATGGGTATCTTTTTTCTGTTATACATATTTATCTTGGACAGTAACAATTAACCTTTGTAATCATTCAGCATAAAACTATAATTTTTCTTTTATTATCAGTATCAGTGAAATACATATTTCGCATATGCAATTTTACTGATGAGATTTTTTCCTACAAATATACTTTTTTCTCATTATAGTATTGTTTTTTATTTGAAACTTATGAGGAAGTGCATCCATTTTTTGTTTTTAGCTTACAAACATTCAAAGAAAGAAATGGCAACCTATGGCAGGAAAATCAATTGCCTAGTCAGTTATGGTCTGAAAGAGACATGATTGCCCAAGTGTGTATCATGTATGGCACTTAATTGACTGACCGAATATAAACAAAAAGATCACCAATCTAGTGTCACTGAAAATCAAACTGGACGCACTATAATAATGACAATAATACATTTTTAACTGAAAAGATTCAGTAAAGTAAAACTTAATATTTTTCTTCGAAAATGTATTTTGTATAATCTATGTAGTACTAGATGCAAATGAAGAGTATGTATAGAGAATACTTGGAGAAGTATGGGGAGAACAAAACCCTCTTATCACAGAGAGCTGTACTAAAATTACTGCTACACTAAAGAAATGCAAAACTTAACAATGTTGTCGCTGATAGGATCCTTGAATTCAAGGGACAAACAAGAAAATGCAGAAACTTTAATGCAAACTTATGCTGCATTTGCAAGAATAAAGAAATTAAATGACTCAAAAACCAAGTGGAGGAGTAACCATGATAACCGATTTATTTCTTGCTACAATTGAGTGTGAAGCTGTGCAGAAAATTTTGACAATGTGTTATCCGAGCGAGTTAGAAGAAATGATATTTTAAAAAATTATGAAAGTTATAAAAAAAGAACATAAGACCAAAACAAATAGTGAAAGAGAAACCTGATGAAGATTTAGGAATATGTGATGATTACAAGATAGGAGTAAATCACCAGATATGTTCAGACTCTTTTCCTTTGTCAAATATCAAAACTGTGAGACATGAGTTGGCAAAAATAGAGTACTTTACAAAAATTGATCTCAAAGAAGCATACAATTAAATGAAAATTGATGAGAAATTTGAGGAAATAACCATGATAAACACCCATAAAGGCTTATAAAGATGGATTCATCTACCGTTTGGGATAGAGACTTCCAACCATATTTTTCAAAAAGCAATTGAAAAAGTCTTATTAGAAAAAATAAAAAATATGATATCTCAGGACAGTATAAATGTAGGGGCAAGAACTAAAGAAGACTTAAAATACAAAAAAGAGCAAATTTTAGTGATTTTAAAAAAGGCAGGCTTGACCATAAACAGAGATAAATGTAATTTTGACTGTAAGAAGATATCATATTTAGGATATCAAATATCAAAAGAAGACATATCACCTGATGATAGACTAACAAAGAAAATAACAGAAATAGCTACTCTAATGAATAAAAAAAGAATTAGAATCCTTTTGGGGCTGTTAAATTTTTATAGTAAATACATACCAAGATACAGCAGCATAACAGAACCATTTGCAAAATTATGCAAAAAAAAAACCCCAAAAAACATGAATTTGAGTGAACACAAAAGCAAACTATCCCTTTTGAAATACTAAAGAATATTCTGAGGAGCAAATTGATAATAAAAATTTTTGAACAACAAAATGAAATAACGTTAACCACTGACACAAGTGAAAAGAAAATTGCTGCTGTTTTGTCATGAGAAGAATACCCAATCATGTCCATATCAAGAAGGTTAATGTCAGCAGAAACTAACTACTCAAATATGGAAAAAGAAGCTCTAGCAATTGTATGATGCATGGAAAGAGCACAACATGTTTTTTTTTTAAATCTTAACAAAATCAGACCACAAAACATTAGAATTCATATTTCATCTGAGAAAAGAATTGCTAAAAATCGCATCATCAAGGATTTTAAAATGGGCAATAAAAATCATGGCATTCAATTTTGGCATAGTATACGTAAAAGGGAACTCTATTCCTCATGTAGATGCTTTATCAAGATTACAGTTCAAGAATGAATCAGAAGAGAAACAATAAAATACTGAAGATAAAATAATACAGTGCGTGAAAATAGACATTAAAAACAACTTTTTGATCCACAAAAAGAAATAACACTAACCACTGATGCAAGTGAAAGGGCGATTGCTGCTGTTTTGTCACAAGAAGAATACCCAATCATGTACATATCAAAAAGATTAGTGTCAACAGAAACTAACTACTTGAATATTAAAAAAGAAGAGTTGGCAATAAATGGAAAGGTGTTGTGCAATTCATTCCCCACCCCATATTTTTTTTAAAATTTAGAATATTTTTTGTATGTGCATAAACTAGCCAATTTTTGTACAGATGAACATCCATGTACAGCATTATCAGATAATAAGAGCAATAACTATAGTAAATTTAAAGCCAAAGCACCTAACATTTGAAAAGACATTAGATTACGGTAAATATTTTCTTAAATTTCTTTTAAAAATGCAAGTTTAAAACTAAAAGCAAGCAAAGTGGCTCTAAGGTTATGCATTTCTTTGGTGTAGCAGTAATTGTAGTAAGTTGTACTACGATTACTATACACTTGTGGCATTTTTGCCTTGCTTGGGGTGAAATGATTATGGAAAAAAAATCCTACCTCAAGCGCATGATTAGAGAGTACATTGAGATTTGTTCTTGAGTTGCCCATGATGGACACATCATTTGCATAGCTAAGATTAGAAAGAATTCTCCCACCTATTTGAGACCCAGATTTTCACTCTTCTTTAATTTGAAGGATAAGAGCTGATACAACAATGCAGATGAGAAGTTCTGAGAGAACATTTCCGTGTTTCACTCCTTTCAGGATATCAATTTATCACATTACTCCAAGATCTGTCACGATGGTTGCCATAGAGTCAGTGTAAGTTTCTTTGAGCAGGTTGATGTATTTCTTGTTGATAGTTGCTAGTTTTAATGCCATCAAATGCTCTGGTGAAATCAATGAATGTGTTATCAACAGGGTTGTTGAATTCTATTGACTTCTCAATGATTCATTTGATTGCTATTATTTGTTCAATGGTATGCAGCTTCTATATCAGGGAACAACACATCTAAGTCTGACTTCACCCATAATGCTATGATATTAATAAACTATTTGTAGACATAGCTGAGTAGACTGATGGGTTGATAGTTCTTGCATTTAAGTTTGTCACTTTTTTTATAAATTAGGATGATTAATGATTTCTTAAACATACCTGCTGTGATAATGTGATTAAAAA
The DNA here is from genome assembly GCA_037127315.1 of Ascarosepion bandense. NCBI lineage: Eukaryota > Metazoa > Mollusca > Cephalopoda > Sepiida > Sepiidae > Ascarosepion > Ascarosepion bandense. The sequence goes on from JBBBDQ010000451.1 coordinate 474,492, forward strand.
GATGTTGGAGTGCTTTGGCCAGTGGTTTGCCACTAGCTTTTAGATACTCAGAGTATGTGTTGTCTTGTCCTGGACTTTTCCCACTCCTTAAACTATTGATAGCATGCTTTACTTCACTGAACATGATGGCTGGAGTTTCCTCTGAAGCTAAATCATCAATAGTTGCAGTTTCTGGATTGCTTGAATACAAGTTCTCATAGAATTCAGCCCAAGACTTAAAGATATGGTCTTTGTCTGTGAGGATGTTGTCTTTTGAATCCTTGATACTTAGAATACTTGGTTATGCATTTAATTTCTTGAAAACTGTATGGTATAACCTGTGAGGTGGCAGGCTATTCATTTTCTCAATAGTGTTGTACTTTTGTCTCAGTTTGTCAGATTTGACAAGTTTCTATGGTTCAGCTTTTGCAATTTTACATTGTAATGATGAATGTCCACATTCGTTTCTGATTCTATGTTTCTCTGATATTGCATCTTTTGTCTATTGAGACATCCAATGTAGATTTATATGATTGCTGCTTGGTAAAAAAAGCAGTAAAAAGCATTTTTAATTAAATAATGTCTTAGTTTTGTAACATTTTTTATTTTAAAATTCAGAACAAATTTTTCGTAACTAAAAGTCCTGTTTTACAAAAAGTTGACAATTTAAATTCTCTAAAGAGTTCTGCATATAACTAATATAAACCTTAAACTTTACAAAAAGAAATTTATCAAAATTTCATAAAGTAAATAAGTGTGTGTGTGGGGGGGGGAGTTATAGTAACAGATGTAAAAAAAAAAAAAAAAAAAAAAAAAGAATGTTTTTACCAAGATTTTCTAAAAAAGATACATTTCTGAAATGATTCATTTATTTGTAAATAACTAATGACATTTTCATTAAAACCCAATAATTATTTGAATTTTGTAAGAATTTCCAAATCAATCTTTTTCACTACAAAAAAGATGCTAAAATTTCCTATACCACTCTTTGGTCTTACCACTGATGGAAAAAAAAGATTTTTAACCCAAATTCAAACATTCTAAAAAGGATAAAAAAATATAGTTTATTTTAAAAAAATCCTTTGATCTTTCCTGTTAATAATAACAAAGATTTTGGTAAAACTGTTTTTTATTAAGTTAGGACATTTTTTCCTCATGGTATGCTCATTTTTTAAGAAATCAGTAGTGGTCTCTACCATAGAGCAAAGGTTAGAAAATTAGTATCACAGATCATTACTGCTGTAGAGAGTTTGATTCACACTAAGTGCCTCATTCTAAGCTCAGTAAACAAATGGTTCTGGGTAAATTAATTTTACAATATATCAACCTCTGTGAGGTTATCTAATGTCAAAATCTGTTTTTATTTATACTTGAGTCTATAAGCAGACACAGGTTGTTGGTAGGTAACTCTTGAGGTGGAGTAGAAGATGCAGTCCACAAACAGGGCAACACAAAAAAAGAGAATATCATCTTGGAGTATTGGTTAACAAGCTAGTCTAAAAACAATTACTCATATAGACTAGATGCCCAACAACTATGGCCTTTTATAATAAATATCTGAAGACTGTTTTTTTTTTCAAATCATGAGGAATATCTTGAAAGTTTTTTCATGTATTTGTGAGCGAATATAATACTCTATATTGTTGTATATTATATAAGCTAATATAATGCTCTATATTGTCAAAACAATGCTGATTGGCTGGCACACAGTGAAGACCCTATCTGTAAAGAACATGTTGATTGGCCAAGCCAGAGCCAATACATTTAAATACAAGAAACAATTCATTTGCTATTTATGTATGTGAGAAGACATAAAATTTATGTGTATGTTTCTTTTAACTAATCAGAATAAAGATTCACTTTGAAAATTGGCGAGTAGTTTTCTATTTTTAAGGAATACATACTTTCTTTTTTCTTTTTTTCTCTTGTTTCATCCCTAATGATCAAAGTGTCAACCTACTTCTAACCTAATTTTATTTTTATTTTTTATTACTTCTCACTAGATCCTATTAGCTTTGATGTATTCATTCTTGTACCAAAAATGTCCTTTTTGCTTTCTCCATATCTTGACCTCTTCTCATAGAAAACAGGAAAGACATGAAGAAAGAAAGAAAACTTTTTATATTTTTAATCAAACATCAGGATGTATTTAATTCTAATTTTTTTCAAAGCCTTTAATCTATAAATAACATTTTTATTTTTTATTCTAATTTACTTCCTACTATCATTTTTCCATCTTTCTAATATCTATTTATTTATTATAAAAAATTTTATATACCAATTTACTTAATTATTGGGTATATGCATGTTAATTAGTATGAAATTTTTTTTATTCATATTCTAAGGTGAACATTTTGCAATGTTTACATGACATTTATTTAATTATGTTTATTTAATAGATTTTTTATTTTTAAGTGATTTAATAATATGTAATTTTTTGTATAGACACAACGGGCACAGGTCACTTAAAGCCTTACATGTTCTAGCTTCTTTTAAAATTTGCCACTTTAATGTGAGTATTTTATTTGTTTCCTTTAGATACTAATAATATTTCAATAGGAATGTTCTACTTTTGTACTTATTGTTATTAAATGAAGACGTGTGTTGATAAATTCGTTTTTTGAGAGAGTTCTTAGTACTACCTACATAAATCTTTACATTATTAGGGTTTTCCGCTGAAGATACTTCACATTGATAGACAATTGATTCTGTAAGGCACCTGTTTTCTAATGCACAATCTATAGGTGTTCTACAATTACATTTTTTCTTGCCTAAATTGTTATTTTCCATTATTAGATTATTTTTATTAATTGTGTTAAAATTTTATAAAATATTATTATTGTGATTTTTATGACTTTTTCCAGATTGTTCATACAGCTATGACTTACCCTTATAAATCTACCACTCCTGCACCCATACATACATAGATAGAAATAAACAAACTTAAAACATTATTGCTGATAATAGGGGAAGGATCTCTGATTAAGGAATTTAGAAAAATAAAATTGAATTTTTAACTTTAAGAATTATAATTATAATTAATATTGAAAATTTAAAATATAATAAAATAATAAATATAGGAATAAGATAGTATATATAACTTAACAGATGTGTAAATCTAGAAATAGGTACACACACATGGACACAAGTACATACATATATATGTGTGTGTACATACATGTGCTCAAGCAACCCCACACATATACATACACACATATAAAGAAATTGGCTAATAATAAATAAATAACTAGGAAGAGAAATCTTAAGACTATAGTAAAGGGGGACATTGAAAATCAGGAGGTATTAAGTAGTGAAAGGCAAATAAGAGGAAAAAAAATTAAATTTTATGTTAGGGGAAGTAAACTGGGGATTAATAAAAATAAAATTAAGAATTTAGGCTCTTCTTTTCACTGTTTACAAATTTCACAAACCAATGCAAAAATCCAATAGAAAAAAAGATCAACTCAGTAATGAAGGAAAAAGATAAAGCCAAATTTGCAATCCAGTATGAATTGTTTTCTGGCCAATGAAATGGGAGTGATTTACAAAACTGACAGAAAGTAACAAGCCAGTGTGAAAAGGTTCTTTGATATAAATTGAGAAAGAAATTTGAATCAGTCAGATGGGAGCAGAGATCAAGATAGGACACCACCACAATTTAAAAAGAGAAATTTCAATCTGCTGAATCGGACATAACGTCTTGTCAACATACATTTGTTGTCTATTTTCTTCTTGCATGCTAATTCTCATTTTCTATTCTTCTTCATCTTTGTCTATTTGCCATCAACAAAAAGAAGGCTGCAACAACAAGACACTTCAACTAACTCCTAAAAATTAACATTGATAACTACAATTTTTTTACTGCTTTTTCTTCCTCTTCACTTACTCAACAGCTGCTAAAAGAAAGAAAGGTACGAAGACCTTACTACTACAACAAACTCTAGGTTCATTTAACTCTTTGCTACTATTTCTCTTAGAACATTTCCACAGTTAATAATTTCACTTCCTACAAATTGATGTTATTCTGTTCTGTAAATAAATTTCCACTTAAACATACAAATGAAACTTTTATTCTTTCCAACCTTCTGATGATATCTTAACCTGTGGGGAGTTTGGTTATATTTGGCACAATGCCAATTTAACAAGCATGACCAAGCTCCCTATAAAATGGTGACTGTGCAAAGAACATGTAGAGGAATTCAGATCTGTAGATATTTAATAACCCCATATTTGGTGACCCCAACAAAGATCATGCAGAGGAATTCTGATAACTACATAATGGTTATTGGCCAAGGCAAAGAAACACACACATCAACCTTTTGCTCACTACAAGATGTTGACCATGACATAGAACACTCAACAATCACTATATAAAATGGCGACTCACTGTCTACAGAACAAAAAGAAAGAACAGAAGAAAAAGAAAGGCAGAGCCCTATGGGTTCGAATAACCCCAATATCAAATTACATGCTGATACATTATCAGAAAATTTCAATGAACCATATTCAACTCAAAAGCTAAGTACTTCAAAATATATCTTTAATCATGTTAAATACAACTGTATTACTTTTATGCAAAGCCAATTCTGTCAATTTGTTTTAAGCTTTCTGGAATACTACTTCATGTTCAACCTTTTGATATGCACGTTTTCTTTTCCCAACTATTAATTGAATCTCAAAGCCCCATGCATTTGAATGACTCTGATATCAAATTATACACTGATACATTCTCAGCCTCTAATGAGAACATCGGAATTTCAAAAAACTCTACTCAACATCAAGACTACAAACCATTTTAATGTTTGATTACTTTTCCTGAAACAAGTTACAGACAACTTCAAATGTTACAATTTGTAACAAAATTCCTTGTTGTTGCTTCATTCTGAATAATGTGTGTTACCTACATTAACACACTGGTGACATATGATGTGTGAGGAAACTAAACATACACACACACTTATGGCTTTCACACAAATCAAGATGTTTATTGATGAAATGGACAACAATTGTGGAAACACATTTTAATCTATGATGACAAAACAGCAAAGCAAAACAAACTACTACTTCAAAAAGCAACAACATATACAACTACTACTGAATTGTTAACTTATTCATATACTAAAGCAGACCTCATCAAATGGAAAGGAGAGTGATGTGGTGAAACTCTTCTCTGCAATATTTACAAATTTCACAAACCAGTGTTTTGATAAGAAAAGAACACCAAATTTGTTGGTGAGGGTCATAGACTCAATACAGTGGCCTACACTAAGTGCCTTAAGGAGGTTGTGCTGCTCTGGGTCAAGAGGGAGGCTGCTGGAAAATCCTATATTGAACAAAAGAACACTGCACCATGATAAACAAGCAAAAAAATGTAGTCATGGATGTCAGACAATTTCTGCGACCACATCACCCCTTACCTAATTCCCCAGACTGCAAGCCCCGTGATTGTTATGTGTGGGATGCAGTTAGGCAAGAGACCAACAAAACTTCTTCTATCACCAAAGATAAACTGAAGGCAAGGATATTAGTAGCATTCACTAACTTAAACAAGAAGGCCATACAGAAGAGTTGCAGGTGCTTCTGAAAATGTTTGGGGGCCATGGTTGAAGCCAATGGCAATCTTATTGAATAAATTTACTCTTTAGTATTTCAAGATGTTTTTGCACAATTTTGGTAAATATATCTGTTAAAATTAGACGTCAGTGTTATTTTTATTTTTTCATAATTTAGACGACAGTTTATCCATCGCACCTTTATATATATATATATATATATATATATATATATATAAAAAGTATAATGCACTAAGAGATTTATTTACCTTCACCAAAAAGACTCCCTATAGAGGACTTAAATTTATAGGTATAAATTACTGGTAACTTTTCTTTTCTCCCTTCTCTTTAACTATATTTATAATTTGTTTAATTTTGATATTTTCAATTGTTTTTAAAATTAGTTTAAATTAGAATCAACTTTTAAGTTATAACGAAGCTAATTATAGTTTCAAATTGCATTAAAATTACGATAGAGGTTTTTACGTACCACAAATATATCCCAATATGTTTGAAATTAAGTTTCATAGGTAAATTTTTCCCATTGTTTTCTATGAGAACGGGTGGGGGCTATGAAACATTGTCAGGAGAAGTGGCGTCAATATTTATTTCTTGTGATACAGTATTTCATAGATTTGTATCTATTTGCTACGTCTTTATTGTGCCTCTTCGTCCCTCCCTTTCTCGCATCTTGCCTTCCATTTCGATCTTATCTGCTTCCCCTCCTTTTTTTCTTTCTCTTTCCTCTGGCCGGTTCACCCATTTTCTTTTTCTTTTTTCCTTTTTTTCTTTTTCTAAGTTTTTAACTTTCTCCCTTCCTCACATGTATCAATCGTCAACCCTCCCATATCCTTTCTGTGGGGCTATTTTTCAAATGAACGAGAACCTTTTCATATATAAATGTCACAAATGTCCATCCTAATATGGACATGTGGGTGTCCACGGAAAATCAAATAAAAGTAAAGAAATTTTTGGGTTTTTTTTTGGGGGGGGGGTGATATTTTGATTACCCATTGTTGTACCATTTGGATCTGAAGAGCCACGCTAAGAACACCAAAGTGGTGAAATATGTATCATCCAAACTAATAATCAGAAATCCATTATAAAATATTACTGTTAAATAAATGAATTTAACATTGAGTTCTCTGGAGTTCGTCTCTTTTGGAATTTACCCGGATTACATACCAAGTGTACTACATTATATATATATATATATATATATATAAAGGTGCGATGGATAAACTGTCGTCTAAATTATGAAAAAAATAAAAATAACACTGACGTCTAATTTTAACAGATATATTTACCAAAATTGTGCAAAAACATCTTGAAATACTAAAGAGTAAATTTATTCAATAAGATTGCCATTGGCTTTAACCATGGCCCCCAAACATTTTCAGATTTTTATATATATATATTAGATATCAATTCTATAACCATAAATTGACTTTAAATAGTAATAAATACAAGAATAGCACTGCCCTCTCTAAATATCTTTGGCAATTAAAAAACAACAAAATCCCAGTTACAACTTGGGACATCATTGTGTAAACCAAATTTTATAATAAAACAGAAAATAGGTGTAACTTATACTTTTTAGAAAAACTTGTCATCCTAAAAAATAACCCTAATTTATTAAACAAATAAGTGAATTAATGACCACATGCAAACATAGAAATAAATATCTACTTAAATACTTACAACCTGACTAAACCCTTCTTTTCAATTTTTCTTTTTTAGTTATTTATTTTTCATTTTTTATATTTTTAATTTTTTATTTATTATCTGTCTTTTATTTTCTTTTTATGTATTTGCATACGTAGACATATATTTGTATATACATCCATTTATATTTTCATCTCCCCATTTTTCAATGCCTTTGTCAACAGAAAAAAAATAAAAATAAAATAAATAAACAAAAGTTACATTCTATAGCATACATTAACTATGGCCCCAAAAATATTTAAAGATTGTTTGTTTTATTTTTTTTTAACTTCTACAATTTTACTTTCATTTTAAGGTTTCAGTATAAACCAAATTAAATTATACTTTTAATAAAAGAAAAAATTGATATAACAGATTTTTAATTTATAATGATCTTAAACAATGCTAGTCCCAAAAAACAAAATTCAAATTTAGAAATAGTCAGTTCATAATATGCACCTGATGATTGCATAATGCACGAAACTTCAAGTCATACCTTAGACATAGGATCATATGTATATTTATTAATATATAATTAATAGCTCTATTATATTACATTGAGCACTGTTCTATTAACACCTGATAAGTATTTATATATCAGTGTGTACAGGCATGTATACACACACATGTGAGTGTATGTGTGTGTATATATATATATATGCAATGTGATGTCTATTGACGTTGGGTGTCATGGTTTTCTGGGACAGTCAGTTATTTCTTTCCTTTCAAAAATAAGCATCAATGGCCATGGTTTGAAAAGCGCTTCGTACCGCATTCAAGCAACGGTACAGCACGCGTCAAGTTGGATTTGGTTGAGATCAAAACAACAAACAAATAAAATTCACACAACATCACGATCTAATATGCGCAAGTGAGATATTTGTATAGTCATCTAAAACATTTTTTTTTCTTCCTCCACAAGCACATTAATAACGGCAAGCATGTTCAGGAAATTTCATTGCCAATACAAAGAGGAATGATCAATTTGCTTACTTCATTACAAGAATGCACAGGAGGGACAATCAACAAGTTTATCTTCATACCCTGACTGATGACAAACGCTGCTGGTGGCACCAGGGGTGGTGGTCTTGCCATAGCCACCGAAACCGTGACATTACCCCTGGTCGGCGACTGATGAAGACAGGGTATCACATGTGCTAACACACTGTACTGGCATGTGTATACACTGCTTATATACAACACATTAAAATTTCCTTTCTCTCATTCCATGCGCCTATGGCTTAGAGGGTAGCAACTCCGACTGACACGAAATTGGTTGAGTTTCTATCCTGACCAGAAACAAGTGGATGTGTCTAGCCACACTGATACAGCAAAACAGGCTTGTATGTAGATGACTAATGTCTATATATATATATATATATATATATATAATTTAGGGTTAAGTCCATAATGTGCTTACAGTAAACTGTAAGCACATTAGGGACCTAACCCTACAATCATGCTAGGAAATACTAGGAGTTTGATTAGATATTTTTATTATAAAACATTAAAAATGCTATAGAAAACATCGATCTAATAAATCCTTAAAGTAAGGTCTAATACCCACAAAAACATCTAAATAAATAAAATGTAAAATTAAAAGAAATAAACAGGCTCCCAAACTATAATCTATGAAAAATTAAAAATTAAAGGAAAACAAATCGATCCCCTAAATGCAAAATTAAGATTAAAATATACAAATTTAGATAGATTATAAAAACTGATAAAATACAAATTTACATTTACCCTCTAAAAATACAAATTTAGATTTTTTATAAATAACCTCGCCTAAATACAAAACACTCCACACTCAAATAGATCAAATTACTAAAATCTACAGCAAAGTTTAATATTCCGAATTAGATTAGAAACCTACCCGTAATAACCTTACTTAAATACAAAAATATTTCGTACTGGAAAAATACAAATTAAACGAAAAAAATGGCTCCCAAACTCAAAATTTCCTATATTCAAAATTAAGATTAAATATACTATTTCAGAATAATTATATCATACACAAAAATAAACTGTAAGCACATTAAAGATCTAACCCTACAATCATGCTAAAAAATACTAGAAATTTGATTAGATATTTTTATTATAAAAGATTAAAAATGTTATAAAAAAATCGATCTAATAAATCCTTAAAGTAAGGTCTAATATCCACAAAAATATCTAAATAAATAAAATGAAAAATTAAATGAAATAAACAGGCTTCCAACCTATAATCTATGAAAATTAAAAATTAAAAGAAAAAAACAATCCTCTAAATTCAAAATTAAGATTAAATATACAAATTTAGATAAATTATAAAAAACTGATAAAATACAAATTTTCATTTACTTCCTAAAAAATACAAGTTTAGATTTTTTGGAAATAACTTCGCCTAAATACAATAATACTCCACACTTGAATAAACACCCATATCCCGCTAAAATAAAAATATAAAAAACAAAAATAAAATACAAAAATATTCCGTACAGAAAAAAAATCAAAATTAAAAAGAAAAAACACCCCACCCCTATCACGTCTATCTAAGGAACCCCGAGGAAGACAGCCTTGCCACTAAATGAAAGAGAATACATAAAATCTGTCTGGTAACAACAGACACCAATTGATCAAACACTAGCTAACCACGACATCGTCCTAAAAATTCTTAAGGTCAACAAACAAGATGAGTTCCCCAATCACAAAAAACCCCCACACAAACACGCAAAACTGACCAAGTAATCAAACCCCTCCACACACCACTTTCTTCGAAATTCTAACCAAAAGATATACCTGACCAATAAAAACATACATTCCAACAGATAATGCCATTAATCAACAATTTAGCACTTACACACCAAGTTCTTCAAAAGTCTAACGGTCAACACGGAAGACATATTCCCTTCATTATCAATAACCCCAACCAATCCCACAACAACAATGAACCAAATATAGACAGCGGATGATTTCAGTTCTTGCCTATTCCTCCTGATGAGATGTTGGACACCCAATATGATTGTAGAGGACATATACAGAAAAAATTATGTACATGTTCTAAAACATAATTTATAATAAATATTCACAGCTCTATACATCATATATCGAGCACTGTTTTAAATTAATGTTTTGAACGGGGAAAAAAAATTCTTTCTTCATTCTGTACTCACTCGGATATATATATATATATATGTATATATATATATATATATATATCTCCTTGGTCACAAGTCAGGGTAACTGTGATAGCATAGCTATCAACCGCTCCCTTTGGGATTTATCATTGTCCTGGCCTTGGTCAGACAGTTGATCATACTAGGTAATGTGCTCTCACCCAAAAACTGTAACTCAGCATAGTTGCAGGCATTTGCAACAGTAATTAGCTAGCCATCCTAGTAGACAGGCATCCTTGAATACAAGTGGTCAGCTTTTATATAGTGCTCATTAAAAATTCTCAGAGATTTTTAATAAATCAATCTATTTATCTGTCAAATTACCTTGTATTTTGCATGTCTTCAAGGATAGTTAACATTTCTCAAAATCAATTATTTTATTTCTTCAAGAAAACTATTTCATGTCATCAGTTGCTTAAAATTTTGCATCAAACTTAGTATATTAGTATTATTCTGTGTCTTACTTTTTGGCTGGGATAGTAATATATTCCTATCATAAGTGACAGAGAAAAATGTTCAAACTGCAAATAAAAAAATTGGATTCTGAATGCTGATTCTTTCTTGCAAGACTGACATGACATAGTCATTCTCTTTCTCTCTCTCTCTGTATAGCATTACCTTTGCTTATACGCAAGACTGAACTGAGAAAATTATTCTCTTCTTGTGTTTCAATTTTTACCAGATGTCCATTTACTGATTTGCACTTGTTTTCAGCATTGTAACGAGAAATACTGCCAGCAAATATCTTGTAGCAGCCAGTTGGGCCAGCAATCCATTGGTCTTGACAGCCTGAAAATATACATTAAATATCATTATATTAACCTCTTCACCACAGGTATAGACCAGAAGTTTCTAAAGTATGATCTATAGTACAATAAAGTGCTACAGCTTGCTCTCAGGGCTAAAACAATATACTCAAAGATTTTAATAAACTCATATCCTGACATTGAGGAAGTGAATGAATTGACTCTAAAGTAGGTGATCAATTTACAATGTATATATAATACAAAAACTATATCTTTACTTTGTGACCCAATTTGTATAACTCAATGTTCAATTTACACTGTAAATATTTATTAAACTAGATCATCATATTGCAAATCAATTACCAGATTCACTTGCTTTAAATAACTTCCCCTCAAAACAAAACATTTCCAAAAGCATTCAATTTTTCATAGTTTTTCTATTTATGTTTACTTAAATTAATTTTGATCATTATTTTGACTTTTTATCTACTAACTTGCCCACATGAATAGTCATGTTTTGTTCAGCATTCTCAGATTTAGGTTACCATTTAAAAAGATTTCTTATAAAGTAAGGGTATTGTGATTTGTTCAAGTTTTGTGACCACTAGTAAAAATTACAGTGTGCCTTCAAGCAGTACAGCTCTCTACTAAATGATGGAACCACCAGAGCCTCTTTTTCATTATTTGATATCATAACAAATTCTCAATTGAAAACACTGCTAATTCTCATCTAGATTCAAATTGATTCTTTGAGCAAAATTAAAACTTTCTTCCCCAGACTCAACTTAATCTGCAGTGCCACATTTTGAAGTTAAAAAAGAATCAAAGATTTCTTGTTCTACAGACCTGTATTTAACTTACAAATCACACCAGCTGCTTCGTTCTTGTCACAGTTATGATGAATATTATATGAACATTTTTGCAATTGATTTTCATCTCCAGCACATTTTACACTATCCATCAAATATAAAGCATCTTTAGTCTCACCAAATGAAGAAGCACTTAAAAACTTTGATGCTCCTCTGCAAAGAAAAAAAAAGTTTTTGCTTCAAGATAAAAGCCTTTTATTTTGAATTAAAAGAAAAAAAATCATTTTAATCTACAGTATTTACATTATTCAGACTATTGTTCTCATCTTTGTTGCCATTTGTACGATGTTTCAGTCGTTGTATGCTCCGGCCTTCTTCAGGTGCTAGAAATTTTGAACCAAACTCTTTATTACAATCACTGGGGTATATCATCCTCATTCCTTGCATAAAACCTCGATTGGAAGTCATGTCATGAGTTATCTCCCTCTAACCCTGCAAGTCACTTGTTCATCACTGCTGTAGCCTGGTATTGAACTCACAACTCTAAGATTCATGTCAGGAACTAACCAACATCTATATCCCTTAAGGACAAGCACAACTGAATTTTTGAGACTTATAAACATTATGTCCAGTAACCCTGTTTTACCATAGTTCATATTGCAATTTTTTGATGTTAATGGTTTTCTTTAGTATTTTTTACCGAGCTCATATTGCAATTTTTTGACACTAATGATTTTCTCTGGCACTCCATATTACTGGTTCTCATATTGTGCTCATCTCTGTGCTTGGTTGGCTTAGGAGATTTTTGAAGCCGAGCAAATGTGTTGATTCCTTAAGTTTACATAGTTTCCAGTGGCGTTCTCTATCTATTATTTCAACTTCATCCCACAGGGGACGGTAATCCCCTTTTTCCCTCTATGTGGTCAGTTATATGGACCACAGATCCTTTCTATTTTCTTTGATAACCCTTTGACATTGGGTAGACAGACCAAGGCTGTTTTCTGAGAGTTGTTATCCTCATGCACACCTCCCTTCTGTGTATGTTGGAGTTGTTGTCATGTTACCTGGAAAATTGTTTCGTTATAGGGTACTTCTTATACTGACTATTTCCTGTTCGTATGACTCTGGAACATCACTTTTGACATTTGCTCAATATTGAAGGCAGAGGACAATTCCTTTCTTTACATTGTATGTATGGTGGGTGTTGAAGTTGAGGTATTGTCCGGTGAATGTTGGTTTGCGGTATACTGATATCCTGAACCCCACCTCTGTTTGAGTTATTAGCACATCCAAGAATGCCAGTTTGTTGTCACATCCTTTTTAAATAGGGAATTGTATAGATGGTCTTATTGAGTTCACATGGTTGAGTAGCATCTGGACCTCCTCCTGGTGTGGCCAGAGTATGAAGGCGTCATCAATGTATCTCAGCCATAGAGTTGGCTTTAGAACTGTGGATTCTAATGCCATCTCTTCAAAGTATTCCATATATATGTTAGCCAGTGATGGTGATAATGACGAGCTCATTGCTAAGCCTTCATCCTGCCAATATATGTTTGATCTCAATCCGAAGTGTGTTGCTTGTTCAAACAGAGGTGAGGTTCAGGACATCCATATACTGCAAGCAAACATTCACTGGATAATACCTCAACTTCAACTCCTACCACCCATACAATGTAAAGAAAGGGATTGTCCGCTACCTTCAACGTCAAGCAAAAGTCATAAGCAGCAATCTAGAGTCATACAAACAGGAAATGGTCAGTATAAGCAGTACCCTACACTGAAACAATTATCCAGGGTACATGACAATAACTCCAACATACACGGAAGGGAGGGTGCATGAGGATAACAACTCTCAGAAAACAACCTTGGTCTGTCTACCCAATGTGAAGGGGTTATCGGAGAAAATAGAAAGGATCTGTGGTCCATATAACTTCAGGACGATCTTCAGAAGTGGTTCTACACTTCCCAGGTACCTCTCCCAAGTATGACCCCCAACGAAGAGGACATGACTAAGGACTGTATGTACACCATTCGATGTAGTTGTGGAAAGAAACATAAAGGAGAGACAGGCCGCCCCCTTGAGATAAGGCTATAAGAACATCGCAAGACTGTAACATTAGGGAAGATAGAAAAATCAGGTGTAGCTGACCACATGGAGGGAGAAAGAGGATCACCGCCCCCTATGGGATGAAGGTGAAATAATAGACAGAGAACGCCACTGGAAACTATATAAACTTAAGAAATCAGCACATATGCTTGGCTTAAAAAAATCTCCGAAGCAGACCAAGCATAGAGATGAACACAATATGGGAACCAGTAATACGGAGTGCCAGAGAAAATTATTAGTGTCAAAAAAATTGCAATATGAGCTCGGTAAAAAATACTAGAGAAAACCATTAACATCAAAAATACTAGAAAAAAACCTTTAACATCAAAAAATTGCAAAAAAGGCTTACTGGACATAAGGTTTAGAAGTCCCAAAAATTCAGTCGTTCTTGTCTTTAAGGATATAAATGTTGGTTAGTTCCTGACATGACTCTTAGAGTTGTGAGTTCAATACCAGGCTACAGCAGTGATGAACAAGGGAGTTGCGGGGTTAGAGGGAAATAACTCATGACATGACTTTCAAATGCAAGGAATGAGAATTATATACCCCAGTGTTTCAGTTCAAAATTCCTAGCACCTGAAGAAGGCTGGAGCGTACAATAGCCGAAATGTCGTACAAATGGCAATAGCCTGAATACTGTAAATACTACCTCATCTCAGAAATATAGACAAGTTTTAATCTACATTGAATAAATAGAGAAAAATAAAACAAGGAAAATACATGGTACAAATAAAAAGTTAACATTTAATTATACATTACAACAGAATATAACCATAATATAAATAATGTAACAGAATCACAGATAGCCTTCAAGAGATGTAGATGAACTAAGTCTTGAGCAGTTGATTGTTTATCAGTATATCACCCTCTATTGGTTATTTAATGCCAAAAATCTATATATTTTGTTTGCAATTTTATTTTATTCTTAGCGATAATAATGCTTTAGTGACACAAATCTTACTATTTAACTCATAGCTGAGGGGAAAACGTGTATTCATACCTTTCCCAAGGGTATTTGTGCATAAGTGAATATAAAGAACATAGCTGTTAATATTTTAGATGTTTAAAAATTAAAAAAACACAAATTTGGAGTTAGTCTAATCATAACAAAATCATAGAAAATAAAATAACCAATTAAAGCCGTGCACAAGAAAATGTGCAAGACTATAAATACTAAGATTTATTATAGATTTCTGCACCTTTTCTCTTTTTTTCTGTCACATATGACATTGTTTGCCAAATTTTGGCAAGCTGCCATTTTAGTGGTTTTGCTGTCTGAAAAAAACTGAGAATGAATTCAGCTTTGATAACTGGAATTACCTGAACTAGATCAGCCAAGTGGCTTTTTGTTTCATTTGTTAACTCAAAGACAGGAATGTTTTTTTAATACCTGTTCATTGAAATGGGTGATGAAGACCTGGACAAGATCATTAGGTCCTTCTTTAGTGTTGATTCTAATCAGTATTGGAATGAATATTTATTAATGTATAATAATACACCAATTTTAGCACATGACCAAAGGGAAAGTTGGGTAAAGCTGGTCAATACTTTCTATCTCAGACCAAACCAATTAGATTCATGACCCCATCACTTATTACAAAATGCTTATTCACCACAAGAACTCTTCCATCAGATTACAATCATACGTATACCATAATATTACATATTTGCATGGGGACCTAAAAAAAGGTTAAAAAAAAACTCCATGACATAATAATTTTGTTTTATATACAATATTTTAATTGGTAGTGGAATGACTATAAAATAGTCTGCCCTCCCCAATTTATAGACAAAATCACACAAATGCATGCTGGGATTTTTCCCTAAACAATAAGATAGGCCACTTCTCAGTTTTATCTAACTCATTTTCAGTCATGTCTTGAAGCCGGAACACTGCCATCAATCACTTACCTGCATTTCTTTTTGTGTGTTAACACCATTCTTAGTTTGTAAACTTTTTGCCATATTACTGTTTCTTTGCCTTGCATATATTCTTTACTTGTTTAATATTATTTTTGCCCTGTTTTCTTTTCCTTGTTATTGTTTATGATAAATTTTGTCAATTCTGTTTATTGGGCAGTTCTGCCAATTGCATTTAACTATAGCCATTTACTCTGCATTTAGAATCCACCAAAATATAAATAATCACATTTGCAATCATGACAATATTAAAAGTAAACATTATTCTTTTCTACCAAGTCTCAGCAATTTCATTTCTTGACCTTCTTGGTTTAGATCAAAGTGTAGTATATGTCTTCAGGTAGATAAACTATATTTTATTTTGAAAATAAGTGCTATGGTAAAAAAATAAGGACTTAAACACTATTTTAAATATATTTAGGTGTTTATTCAGGGTTTCACTTGCTCAATCTGTGTAGGTAGATAGGTGAATCTGAGAACAACTTCAGCTGTTATATACTGCCACTGGTTCTAAACAAACAACAAGGAATATGTATATATAAAAATATAATCTTATATTTTTATTCTTCGTTGTTGACACTTGTGTGGAGCAGTAAAGTAGTCAAAGAGAGTTCATGCACACAAAGAGGCCAACGAGAGTTGGAAGCCAGCAGGAGTCTTTTCTGTTCCTTCAGCCAACAATTCTAGAGTTTATATAGTCTTAAAACTCCCACACATTTTTGCTTTTTTATGTTATCACTTTGTTTCTTTTTTTTTTTTTGTTGCACTTTGTTGACATCATCTATGGCCAGATATATCTGTCAACCAACCTTGTCCTTTGTTTACTTTTATCTATGGCTGGATGTACCTTTCAATTACTTCTGCCATTCAAGGTAATATATTACACTGCAATATCAGACTAATGGATCAACACTTTTTCCTACTAAATCTATGCCCATCTCATCATGACACGTAGCAACATTAAAACTACCCAAGTCTGTCCCTGCTAACAGGTGGTCCACAACTGTACTTCAATTGCAACTGTGACTGTTACTATAGACTAGATACCACTACAAATTTTCAATACCTATGGTTTAAAATGAATTTTAAAAAAGTAAAAAGCATTCTTGAAGCTTTCTTTTTAGCTTTAATTGAAACCTAAATGGTTAAATTTACTTTTTCCAATAATCAAAATACTCTGGTGTATTTCAAATAGAAATTATATTGATTGGAATAAATTGTTTTGCTTACTTTCATTAAAATAATTGAAATCAGTCATTTTCATACATTTGTAAACCAAAGTTAATTCTTGGTTTTAAAAATTTTCAAGAAATAAAATGTACTATTCTGAAACTTTATTTGAGAAATATTAGCCGATTTAAAGTATAATTATTCTGACCTGAAAAGAAAGCATTATTTACTTTAAATTTAAAATAACAGAAAAATGAATTTTTAAAATAAACAGTAGTTGTGATTATGTACTTCTTATAACAAGTGATAAGACTTATCACTTGTAAATCACAAAACAAGTACTAGAAGGAAGGTGTTGACATATTTCTATGGAGAAATTAATTTTTAAAACATAATTTAAGAAAACGATGGTTGAGCTCCATTTCTTATAATTTTTAAGTACTCAGTAATCTTCAGAAATGTAAGAAATCTTCTCCGTAAATGCTGTGGGATCTCCCCTTCATATCTGATAATGCCATAGAGTTAGAGTAATCGTAGAGATCCGTCAGAGTTATCGGAGAGTACTGAGAGATACCAAAGTTACCTAGAGACTACCACATCAGAAGTCAGATTAGCTCTGAGCTCCACTCAGCTAGAATAATGTACATGGATATACTATTTCCAATGACTTCACTTCAAGACTTGTATATATTTATTTCTTACCAATAGTATTCCTGGATTTACTAACCTGTATTCAAGTTTGTATATTACATTCAATATAACCTACTTTTCTATCTCAATATCTGTTTTTGTTGTTCATTATTTTGTGCGGTTCCTCACCCAGAATCCACAACAGTAATCGAATTTTAGGAATGTTGACTTTAAATTTACTCTAGTCATCACTCTTATTTTGTTATAATGTCATTTATGGTCTGCCATACTTTAAAAAATGGGCACATTACATAATATTTTATAAACATGAAAAAAAGAAATTATTTTTAAAAATTTGGAAAGATGATTTGTATTAAGCTTTAATTTTTGATTAGTAAATATAGTTTTCACTTAATAACAATATCACCTCACCAGATGAAAGTAATGCAGAATTTTAAAAGATTTATATATAAATTATAATTAAAATTAAAAAAGAAATGAAAACAATTCTTGCAAAAATTCATTATTCATCAAAAACAATACTTCCTTTTAGTGTCTTTAATAAATCAGTTTTATAAAATCAATTAAAAGTTTTTCTAATTAAATAATCTAATTAAATAATAATTGCAATTTTTTATTTTACAATTCGAAGCAGATTTTCAGGAAATGAGTAATAGTTTAAAAAAACAAAAATTGATAATTTACATTCTCCAAGGAGTCCTGCTATTAACTAATAAAAAATTTTCAGATGAAAATTTAATTTCTCAAAATTTCATAAAATTAAATCGGGGGGTGAGGGAGTAACATATGTAAAAAAAAATATTTTTACTAAGATTTTCTTTAAAAAAATTCCAAAAATAATTTAATTCATTTGTGAGTAAATCCTTAAAGTTTCATTAAAATTTGACAATTATTTGATTTTTGCAAGAACTTCTAAATCAATGTGTTTTTCACCAGAAAAAAAAAATCGAAAGCACTAATCATAAATATTACATTGACCACTGACGAAAAAATGAAAACATTTTAACCAAATTTTTAAATGTTCTAGAAAGGATTCAAAAATTTAATCAAAAAAATATATTGGTCTTTCTTCATAATAATATAAAAATATTGATGATAAAAATTTATTTTTATTATGTTTGGGGTCTTTATTCATCATGCTATGCTATTTTTTCTGTGAAAAAGCCTAGGTACATAATATAGACCTGTAAACAGAAATACACTGTGGTATCCTATGCAAATTAGCTGAGTTGTATTTAAATGCTAAGCCAATAACTGTCAGCACTCCATTAAGTCATGCATTTTGGTGGATTTTTGTTGGTTTGTGGTGTGTTTGTAGAACTAAGTTATATTGTAATTATCTGTTGTACTTATTAAGACTATTTGTTTTATAGTCATTATTGTCTTTATACTGTTTGGTTGAATTTTTGTTTCATCTTTGTTTTTCTGCTGTGGTGAGGCCGCTATGAGTGAGTCTCCTAGCCAAATGTTGAACCATCTATGTCGGCATGGACTAGGAATGTAGAAAAAAAAAGACACCATATACTAAAAGCAGATGCACCTACAATACGGACTGTTTATTAAGGAAAACAAGTTGGTCACCATACCAGAGGGAATAAATGTTATTGCTTCAAAGACAATCTCCCTGCTGACTTATGATGTTTGAGCTTGAGTTTGAGTTTTGTTTAACGGCATATCAACCTCTGTGGGTTATTTAATGCCGAAAGGGTCGGGTTTCACGTTTTTTTTGTTGTTATAGTGAGAAGGCTAGTCCAGTCAGATTTTAATGAAAAATTTTAATTTTAGAAAACTGAAAACGTCTTCCAGTTTTGTATTCATAAAAATTTTGCTGAGAATACATATATTTTTTATAGAAAGTTATGGGTAATAATTTATTTTTTTGTAGGTAATATTTTTCCTTCAAAAAGTATATATATTTTTTTTTTATAAAAGTTTATTTTTCTGTGTATATTATTCTAAAATTTTATTTTATTTTTGATACTTTCATATTGTTTTTACCAGTTTGGGGGCTAGCTATTTGCCCATAGCTGGGACCCTAACAGGTGCTACCACTCTGGGTCAGGGTGGACCTGAGAACAACAGCAATTAAGAGGTGGTTCCATGCTCCTCACAACTTTTCCTTTCTGCTGGATGCATTTTACTGTCATGCCCAGGACCTATAGTCTGTGGTATTGGTTTGGGTTAGTCTTAGTAGGCTTCTCAATCAGTAAATTTATGTTTGTTGTTTTTTTTGTTTTGTTTTTTTTGTGGCATTATATTTTGTTGTATATTCCTATTTATTTTTAAGAAAATTCATGATCTTTTTGGCTTTTAATTCTTTAAAAATTCTTTTAAGATTTCTTTTATTAAAAAATTTTCTTCTCATAGGGGCTGTGTTTTCACAATCTTCAAATATGTGTTTTATTGTCAATATGGATCCACATGTACACTTAGGTTGTTGTTCTTCCTGTCTCAGTAAATAGTTGTGTGTGAGTTGTGCATGTCCTATGTGGAGCTGATTTAATATGATCTCTTCTCTTCTATTTGTTTTTTCTTCCTGCTTCCATTTTTCTAGGTTAGGTCTTATTTTGAAGAGTTTATTATCTTTGTTCGTTTCCCATGTCTGTTGCCATTTCTTTTTTAGATGTTTGTTTATTGTTGGTTTTATGTCTGTATAGGGAATTTTGATTTATTTTGTCTACGGTCATTTTCAGGGATGATTTTGCTGATTGATCCGCTTTGTCTCCTCCTTTTATTCCCATATGACTGGGTATCCAGCAGATTATAATTTGTGTTTTTTGTTCTAGGCTATTAATTCTATGAAGTAGGTTTGTTATGAGCGGATTATCCAGTTTTCTTCCTTTCAGAGCTTTTAGGATGGACAGGGAGTCCGAGTAAATAATAAATTTTTGGTTATTATTTTCTATTATGATGTCTAGTGCCATGTTTATGGCAATTGACTGAGCACTGAATATGAATACTTCATTTGGTATTCATATTTTTATGGTAGTTTTGTTTGTCACTGCTGCACTACCGTTGCTCTTTGCATTCTTGGAGCCATCAATATAAATACTTTGATGGTTTAGGTACCTTTCTTTGATCTTAGCTAGTTTTTCCAGGTACGTAATGGGGTGAGTTTTGCTTTTGGAGAGTTTACTGAGTTCCATTATTATATTCGGTTTTTGAATGATCCATGGGGGCATATCAGATATTTTGGTTTTGTGAATTATATTTAATAGGATCTTTAGTTCCTTAATGGTTTGTTTTATTCGAAGCCCAAATGTTTTTATTTTATTTTCATTTTTTTGGAATAATAATTGGTATGAAGGCTTTAGTGTGCAGTCATAAGCAGGGTTTGAGTGGTAGGAATTTAGTTTAGTGAAATATTGTAAAGCCAGTTTTTCTCACCTTAGGCTTAATGGTAGTTTACTGGCTATTACGTGTAGCCACATAATCCTATTTGGAGTGTATTATTACCATGTAAAGTTTTAAGAGAGTTTTTTGATTTGCTCCCCATTTTGTGTGAGCCACCACACGTAGTAGTTGTAGTGCTTTGTTACATTTTGTCTAGAGGTTTTTTCTGTGCGGTATAAAAGTAAGTTTTTTATCGAAAGTTATTCCAAGGAATTTATATTCTTCTACTGCTGGTATTTCAATGTTATTTAGTTTTAAAACTGGATCAAGATGTAGCTTGCGTTGTTGGCAGAAATGGACACATTTAGTTTTTGTTTTGGATATTGGGAAGCCATTTGTTGTTGTCCAATGGAGTATTTTGTTGATGTATTGTTGTAGCTGTCTCTCTATGGTATTCATGTGCTTTGATCGGTAACATCATAAAATCATCAACATACAAGGATCTGTTTACCCCCAGGTTGAGGCAGTGGGTGATATCATTAATTTTAACACTAAATAGTGTCACTGCTAAAATGCTCCCCTGTGGGATTCCTTCAATTTGATAGTTTGGTTCTGATATGGTTGGACCTATTTGAACTCTGAATATTCTTTCTGAGAGGAAGTCCTTGATAAATAATGGTAATCTACCTCTCAGTCCAAGTTTGTGTAAGTCTTTTAGTATTCCATGTTTCCACGTGGTGTCGTACGCTTTTTCCATGTCGAAAAAGACAGCTACTAAGTGTTCGTTTTTAATGTTTGCTTCTCTAATAAATGTTTCCATTCTTATTAGATGATCTATTGTGCTCATTCCCTTTCAAAAATCACATTGGTATTTGGTTATTTTGTTGTTTTTTTTCCAAGTACCAGACCAATCTTTTGTTAATCATTCAGCTTGTTAAAGAAATTGGTCTGTAATTTTGAGGATCACTATGATCTTTTCCTTGTTTAGGGATTGGTATGATGGTGGTTTGTCTCCAGTTTCCAGTTTCCAGTTATCCAGATTTTATTGTATGTATAGGTAATTTTGGGGAATCTTGTGGGAAATGTTTGATAAATTCATATCATATTCCATTCGATCCCTCTGTTGTATTGTGAGAAATTTGAATTGATTCCTTGAGTTCTGTCATGGTGAATAACTTGTTATAGTCGTCCATGTTTTTGGATGTGAAATTAAGTTTTATTTTTTCCTCTTTTATTTTTATATTCTGGAATTTCTGGTTTTTATCTGTCTTGGAATTTTCTGAATAGGTTTTGTCTAATAGATTGACAACAACTGATTTGGTAGTAGCTTTGCTTTTTCCTGTTCCAATGTGACTTATGGGAAAGGATTGATGTTTTCCTGATATTTTCCTTATCATGTCCCCTATTTGTTTAGGTTTTGTGTTATTGTTTAGGTTGTTTATATATTTTTCCCAGCATTCATTTTTTGCTTCTTTTATAACAACTCTGTGTGATTTCACTCTAAGTTTATTGTATTCGTTTAAATTTTGTGTAATTGGTTGAGTGTTGAATTTACGCAGTGCTGTACATTGGAGAGTTATTGCTTCTTGGCATTCCTTATTGTACCAAGGTTTGTTTCTTTTGTTTTTGGTTTGCCCTTTAGGTATGCATTCGTTTACTATCTGGGTAAGAGTCTCTATAAAAAAGTTCTCTTCCATATCTTGGTTTCCTTTTTTAATTGGTCTCTTTTTGCACTCTCTTTAGTGTTTCTCCCAGTCCACTCTTTTCAGCTTCCATTGTTTGGTGTAGAGGTTTCTAACACAATTTAAAGTTTAAATATAAGGTGGGGTTGCAGAGTGTAAGGTCTATAGCTGTATATGTGCCTGATGCTGGGTGTAGATAGGTGTAGTTGTGTTTGTCTAAGAGGTATAGATTGTTTTTATTTATTATATTTTCTATTCTTTCACTCTTCTTGTTTGTTCTTTACTCCTCCATAACATATTATGACTGTTAAAATCCCCTAGTAAAATAAATGGTTTTGGGAGTTGTTTAATCAATTGGTCAAACTCAGTTTCACTTATTGTATTTTTTGGTGGGATATAAATGGAGCAGATTGATATGGTTTTGTGTAATGTAGCTGAGATTGCAATTGCCTGCATATTTGTATTAAGGTTTATTTTGCTTTGTGGTATTTTGTTGTTTATTAATACAGATATTCTGCCTGAGGCTCTGTTGTTTTCTTTATTTATATAATGGTATTAGGTATATTTTTGGACATTGATTTGGTTATTTTCCTTTAGAAGGGTTTCTTGTAAACATGCTATTGTAGGGTTAAAAATCATTATCAGTAACATCAATTTGTTCCAGTTTGCTTTCAAACCTCTGATATTCCATTGTATGATTTTGTTAGTCATGGGTGTCACTTCTATGTTCTTCTGTATCCATTGCCTTAAATCTATTTTGTGTTAAGATCCTTGTTTTGGAAGGTGAACGAGATTTGACTTTTCCTTTTTTGGTTTTAAGTTCTTGTTTGGTGGGCGCATGTTCTATTACTTTTGTTTCATGAGTGTTTTTTTTGTGTCTGTCTTTTTGGCTCTGTGGGTGTTTCTGTGGGTATTACAGAGTTTTGAGGTTTTGTAGATTTTGTTATTGTATTTGAGAGCTCTGTTCTGCTGTATTTTTAGTCTTTATTAAGTGAGCTTTGTTTTAAATGTTTATTTGATTCAAAGTTTTCTTAAATTCTTCTAGTAGTCCCTTCATTTCATTGAGCAGTTTCGAGATATCTCCCAATTGGATGATGGTTGGGTTTACTTTGCATGTGTGGTGATTTGTTTTGTTGATATTCAATATGTTTTTTTTGGTTATATCAGCATATTTGGTAATTTCTGTTAGCTTGCATGCTTCTTGAAAGGTTATATTTTTAGTATATTTTATTTTAGAGATTTCTTTTTCTTTTTTCCATGTGTTACACTCTTTTGAGTTTGCCTCATGGTCTCCTAGGCAATTTCCACATCTTGGTTTGTTTATGCATACTGGTGGGTGAGTACACCGGTTACGGTGGTGTCCATATCTTTGGCAATTGTGACATCTGAGAGGGTTTGGTATATAAAGTTTCACGTTTAGCTTTTGATATACTATTTGGATTTTATTTGAGATTTTGGGTGTATCGAAGGTCAGGATATATGTATTTGTATTTATGGTTTCTCCTGTTTTGTTTTTTTTAATTTGCATTCTTCGTACATCTATCACATTTTGATTTTTGAGATTAGTTTTGATCTCTTCTAAGGTGCATAGTGATAGTTCAAAACTTTTGACTGCTCCTTTGCTTGTATTTAATGTCTTATGAAGGTAGGTTTTGATTTTCATATTGTCAATGTATTTCCATTTGAAGATTTCTTCTGCTTGTTTTTGGTTAGTTATTTCTAACAAAAGAGTCCCCTTGTTTAGTTTTTTGACCATTTTTGGTCTGATATTTTCGGAAAGAATTTTTCCAATTCTGAATGAAGAAAGCTTTGTTATAGGTCGTCCTTCAGCTGTTTCAATTACCATATATAGTGGAAGGTTTTGGATTTTTTGGTTTAATCTCGTGATCTGTGTCTGAGAGACATCAGAGTAGTTTCTTTTTTGAAGCTTGATTGTGAACATGTTCCATTTAATGGTTTTTTTCATCACTCCTACTCCCCACCTGCCTTGGAGCCCTATATTGGAGGTTGGGGGGGGGGGGGGTTGAACCCATTCGCCCCAACAGAACAAGGATACAGGAGAGGTATACTCAATCTTGATGGGAGTCTCAAGCACCTGTAGTTTCTTTCATTTGCTAAAAACTAAAATCTTGATTTAGTAGCCTCTTTTAGTAAACTTAAGGGTTTCAGCCACGTCTATATTAATTTCATCAAGTTGATTGACCCTTCAGCCACCGCTTACTAAATCAAGTCATTATCTGATGTGAAGAGCATGAGTGTATTTTCGTGTTTTGTAAGTCTGATTTAGGATTTAGTGCTTGACATGACCAGCCAGTTGATCAGATTGGGCCTCTCAGACTGCCTGTCTAGCCCAGGTAAGGGCCAAAGTGGTGCATTGCAGGTTCGTGACAACTTTATAAATTGGTCACGGCCTGCTCAACAACCAGGTTCCCGTCCCCAGGTGTCACGGGTCACCACCCACAGCCAACAGGTAGCCCCATTGAGGGGCTTTTACCCTCTGCAGTGGGGCAGTTGGCATATTCTGATGCCCTACCAACAGGGCCAGACTTATGATGTGAAAACACGTAAATTTATCAGCATCAGCATGGAGACAATAGAGGAGACTATAAAAAAGCTAAAGATTATGCCAAAAATCTGAGCAAGATGCTCAAGGGCAATGTGGGATGTGTTGCTATGTTCAGAGGAGGAGGTGAAGTTGTTGGCTAACAGCGTCCTAATAACAAAAAGTGTATGGTTCCAGACAGAGTATATGGGTATAAGAAAAACATGAGTGATTGTACATGGTGTTCCACTATAAATTTCTTGTGAGCAGTTATTTTGCCCAGTTTGGAGCAGTAGAGGAGGTATTGAGAGTAGCTAGTGGTGGGGGGGGATGGAAGATGTCAGTATACAGACTGTCCTGAACTGATAGAATTTTAACAGCATTCCAGAAGTTTTGTTGTGTCGGGACAGGAAGTTATTTGTGGCTGTGGAGGATCATAGACACTACTGCTGGGCGTGTGGTATCACAGAGCACTTAGCAAAAATGTGCCCCACAAGGAATCCAGTGACAGAGCCAGCAGCACCGGTGACTAAAGCATCAACAACACCAACAGAGGAAGCCAAAGTTGTAATGTCCAGCCAAGAAATTAAATCCACTGAAGGGACTGCGATGGTGAGGAGGGGCAAAAACGTAGTTACCCCTCCTCCTCAGCAAGATGCACCACCCAAAAAAGCAGCTTCAGTGGAAAAAATGAAAAGGCTCTCCCCAAAGGCGGATCAACAATGTGAGCAGAAGAGGACGCCCATGTAGTTAGCAAACTGATGCTATGGAGATAGAAGAAATGCCTCCTCTACATTCGTCATCATTAAAGCAGAAGAGGGAAGATGAGGAAGAAGGAGAAACAAATGTTAAAAAGAAAAAAACTTAAAGCTGATTGAAACAGGGTGGAAAAGGCCCTGGCTACCACCAAGACCTGATCTGCATCTGCTTCACCAATGAAGACACAAATGACACCACAGAAAGTAAAGAGTCTTTCTGCATCACCATGCAAAACTCCTCCAATTCCCTCCCACAAAGCATTACTCATACCATCCACCAGCTCTTCACAAGAGGTGAGGAAAACTGTTAAAAAACTTTTCTATAAAGGGAAGCATATATGTGAAGTGAGCAGTGAGGTCCTTGAGAGGGTCCTTTCCCCTCAAAAGAAGGCACTCTTAAGGCCACTCTTCAAGCTAACAAAGGTGGACAGCAAGTCAGTGGACGACCCTACAAACTTCCCTGATGCCCCCAGTGTAATAACTGTTATAAGAAACGCCTAGGGAAACCTTAAAGTTTAGGACCACCTAGCCTGGACCAAGAACACTTTTCCTAAGATTCATATGGCCCAGGTGGGTACCAATGAACTTAAAAATTTGCTTATCAGTGTTCAGGGAGGACCCCCGTGATACTCCACCCCATGTCATATAGGGCCCTAAAACTTACATACCCGATGGACGTCGGCGGTATTGTCCTTGATGGACAAATTACATCTGAGATTAGTACAGGGAGGCTTGGACAATCCGTCAGGGTCTCGACTGCTGTAGATTTCTAACCAGTCTGTGTTAAAGGGATCAAACTTGGAAAATGTCTATCAAGCTAGCCAGCTTGAATGTGAGAGGCCTGAGAGATCAAGATATGGCTGCCTGCCAGCATCATGAATTGTCCCTAGGAGTGGATATTGGCTTCGATGGCGGTTGTCTGTGAAGGAGAGAGCTGAGGCATGTGTTACATACCTCTTTCTTTTCATTCTTTAACAGTTGTTTGTACTCCCTCTCTATGATGACCATCAGATGCCAATCAAGCGTTTGTTGTCCACCTTCTTGTGAGGTAGATGCAAGCATCATGTTAACAGAGATGTCTGTTACAAATGTCCGACTCGAGGGGGAGTTGGGAATGCCACATATGGTGAGTATTGACACATCTTGAGGTTGATTATTCTATGCTGCATTTTGACGAATTCGATTTTGGAAAGGGAGTGTTAGGGACGCCTTCCTTAGCCTTACTATCACTCTTCTCATTTCGAGGGCTGAACGCTGAGGTAAGTCCCAAAATCAATCAAAATTCTTCCTTGAATGTCGAAGGGCCTTGAAGGTCATTCCTCAGTCCACTAACCTTTCTTGGCCTCAGAGGCTTTTGTATCATGTATTAGTGGAGGGGGAGTCATGATGAAGGACTCTCTATTTGATTGGTTCGACTTGTTGGTGACCAAGTCAAACTCTTTTTGGTCTTGAATGCCAGCGGCAAATTATCTCAGCAACCCTGAGTTTTCGCTTAACTGGTGACTGATTCGGAACAGGCTTTCTCTAAATGACATAACCTTCAGACGGGACAGAGCGAATTTGCCTGTCATAGGTGTGACCTTGGTTTAGAGAAAACATTTGAGCAAACCTTCTACCATTGTCCCCAGGTATGCTCTTTCTTGGACCATGTCAGTGAGTTGATAGCTCGTATTGCTCCTGAACAGCTTGTGTCAATTAATCTTGCATAAGCGTGTGATGTAATAATGTACTACCCTTGTATTCTGAGGTGAAATGGATGGTGTTTCTCACTTTGCTGGTGATACCTCAAATGGTGATTTGATGCTGCAAATAGAGGGAATCTGGCGATATGAATGTATCAGTATCTGATTAGATTCTTTGAGCATCAGCTGAAGATGATCTGATCTGATAGAAAGCATTCGATATCGACAGATTTCAGCAAAAGGTGGATAACTGTAGCAAGTCTGGTTAACATGAATGGGGTCAGTCTTGATTTTCTTTTTTTAAGTTCCTCGTGGCACAATGAGTGGTTTCCTGCATATCCTCACCTGGTTAAGTTAGGCTTCTTTTGTGTACCTAGTTAATGTGAGTAAATATTGTTCCTAGCCTGTTCCAAGCTTTCTCTTTTGTTATGATCCAAGTCAAGATTCCCAACCTCCTCAGTTTGATTTTGGCCCCACCTTTTAATCTAGAATGGGTCAGTTTTTTATTTTCCCATTCCATTCATTATTTTATCTTTTCCCGCTCCATTAGCGAGTGTGCTAGTTGATTTTACTGTTTGGCAGAATACAGCAGCCACTCTGAATTTTTGTGGGGTGGACAGACCTTACTAACATTTAATTTTAGTTTGAATATTTTGTTATATTTTAGTTTGTTTTGGGCATTTCATCCCCTCCTTTTTCATTTTCATATCATTAAATTTTTACACATATTTTTATAATATATTGTATATAAATAAACATTTTTATGTCATGGGTTTTATTCCCCTTTTTAGGTTCCTCCTGTGAATATGTGGTATTATGTAATTGACAAGATTTTGTGGTAAATGAAAAAATTGTTAAGAATGATTGGGTTGTGAATGTGATTAGCTAAGTATAGGATAGACAGTGTAGACCAGTCTCAACCAACCCCTTTTTCAGCCTTGTGCTGCATTTATTGTATTTATACAATAATAAATATTCCATTACCTCCCACATTTGGAGTTTCACAAATAGGATTATTTTTTTGATAAGCACTTTAAGTGAAATCTTTTATTTTTTGTTTGTTCAACTATTATTTTCAGCTTATTGTTTTATTTTTTCTCTTTGGTTCTCATACCTTGTTTGTTTTCTTTTTGTTTTGTGCCATATTTTAAATTTCTGTTGTAACTCATTTTTATTTTTTTATTAGTTTTGTTTTAATGTTCAGTTTTTCTTTTTGTCTTCCTTTTTCATATTTTTTGTTTATTACATTTAAAAACCTAGTTGGTAATTTTCTGTAAATTCTTTGCCTGCAAGCCATGACTGGTAAGTTGCCAAACTTTTTTTTTGTTCATTACACGCAGGATATTATATAGGCAAACTTTTAATATTGTTTGTCCGTGGTAAGACAAAAAGAATGCCAGTTATTATAAAGCCCTAAAAGACAAATACGATGACTACATCAATGGAAATGAATTTCTCACTACCCCAGAGGCAATAGAGGCAGTAAAGACAAAGACAAATACTGCTCACCATTGATGTAGCTAGCAGAAGACTGATTGGAATCAGTCGCAAAACTATGGAGGATGTGTTAAGGAGCCTCAAGATAGGGACTGAAATTCTATCTCAAAGGTCTAATGCCCTATGGGATATTCTGTTGACAAGCGAGGAGGAGGCAAAATGTTTGGCAAGTAGCACTCTGGTTACCAAGTTTGTCCCCATCTAAATGGAGTATATGGGGACAAGGAGAACTAAAATCACTGTGCATGGAGTCTCAGTAGATGTCAGCGGGTACAGACTGTGCCACTATTTTTCCCAGTACAGTAAAGTGGAGGAGGTCTCTGCTGTAATGAGCAAGACAGGGAACACCACTGAAGACTTTGTTCTCCAGGTGACTAACATGGAAGAGTTTAGGGGAAATCCCAAATGTACTGACCTGCTGAGAAAAATTAATGCCCGTAGTGTTGGAGGGACATCAGCCCTAGTGTTGGCCATGTGGTGCAGTGGGACACATGGCAAAGGTGTGTCCCAACAAAATATTAGAGCCACAACCCAGCCAAACCAACCAAGCAGCAAAAGCAGCAGCAGTGCCTGGCAAGGTTCCTGTTAAGGAATGGAAGGAGATGACAAGAAGGGACGAAAAAAACACCAAGCCCTCCTCCACCTCAGCAGGAGATCTGGAGAAGCAGCCAGAAAAGCAGTAATTGCTGATGCCTCAGCCCTCAAAAGAGGTGCAAAAAAAAAAAAAAAAAAGAGGTGAGACAGAGACATGAGGAACCCAAGAAGCAACATGATCAGCAAAATAAGAGAAAACAAGAGTCAGCAAAAGCAGAAACATAACTCAGATATGGCGGTGGAGGAAATGGCCATGCCCCTGTCCTCCTCTTTGAAGAGGGGAAGGGACAAGGAAGAGAAAAAAAAACGACTAAAAAGGAAAAGTGGGCTGAGGGAAGCAGGAAGGAAAGGATCATAGAAAGAGCCAGGTTGCAGTCTGAACCTGCAGCCCCAACTGAGAGCAAGATCAATATCTGTAAATCAGGAAGCCTTCCTCCTTCACCTATACAGACTCCATTTCCTCTCCCTTCACATCCCTTCACATCTTCCCTTGATCCAATTGCTACACCCACTCCTCCATCCACTTCCACCCCACCTCACCCTGCCAAAGACAAGAAAAAAGAACTTAATTCTCCAGACCAAAAAAATAAGTGTAAAATAAACAGGACAGAACTGGAGAAAGACTTCTTCTTCTTCTCTTCAAGACATAGGCAATCATGGCCTTCCACATCTCTCTATCCCTGGTAGCTCTTAGCATGCTTTCTCCTGTTCAGTCAGTTAAGTGCCATACGTGATACACGCTTGGGCGATCATATCTCGAAAGAGATATGACTGACTGGGCAGAAGATTATCCCGCAGTAGGTTACCATTGCTTTCTGCGGTAGACTGGTTGCTATTTAACCCATAACTGGAAGGAAGAGACGGATTAATACTTTTCCCAAGGGTATTTGCGTGTAAGTGAATACAATGGATTCAACTGGAATTCAAACTCGGCTACCCGGTTTCTCGTTCCGAGCCGATATCCACTGTACCTCAACGCACATTCCTCCTACCTCACCAAAATCCAGCTCTACCATCCACTTGCTCAGGTCCTTCGAATATGTTATCTGCTGCTTTCCCCATCTCGCTTTCCCTCTAACCTGTGAGTATCAAATTCTCCAAACTTTCCTTCTTCATTACATGTCCTAAGAACTTCAGCTGTCTCTTCCTGATGCTCAATATTAATTTCCTTTTTGTTTCCATCCTTTCTAAAACCTCATCATTGCTAACATGATCGATCCATGATATCCACAGCATCCTTCTGTAAAATCACATTTCAGTTGCTTCAAGCTTTTCATCTTTGATAATATTGTCCAGCTTTCCCTGCCATATTGAAGAACAGACATCACATAGCAATCCAATACTTTCTTCTTTGTTTTTAGTGAAAGTTTCCTGTTTCTTAATACTCTGCTCAGTTTCTGGAATGTGTCCTTGGCCATTCCAATTCACCTTCGAATCTCAGTGTGGCATTTTCCATCTTCTGTTAGAACACTTCCTAAGTACTTAAATTTTTGTACTTGCTTGATTTTAGTATCTCCAATCTGTAATTGGCATTTTGGGCTCCTCCGTTTGCTGATGAACATACATACAGTTTTCTTGTAGTTTATTTGTAGTCTTTTCTTTCGACTTTCTTCATCTACCTTTTTTTAGGAGGTCTTGTAGTTTTCTTTCCATGTCAGCTATCAGCACAATCTCTCTACTTCAGCACATTTGTTGTTGAGCCATTCCTCTTTAGCCTATCTGCATTTGGTCCTTATTTCCTTTTGTAGTTTCTTGTATTCAGTTCTATGTTTTGGCATAGTTTTCCGTCTTCTTTGCATCATGTCAAGAATCTCTTCAGCGTCTGATTTCCTCTGGGACCATGTTGTTTACTGATGTCACTAGTGCTTCTTTAAGAGCGTCCATAAAAAGTTGTTCTTAGGTTTGCTATTCAAGCTGGTCTCTATCAACAGAAAGTTGGTAGAGGACCCCCAGACTTTCACCCAAGCCCCAGGAGTCATTACCTGCATAGGAGAGGTGGGAAAGTTTTTAAAAGAGTGGTGCCACCTGTTTGAAGCAAGGGACGCTTTCCCAGATGTTTGTGTGTTTGTGGAAACTTGGCAAATGTTGTGCAGGGAGGGTCCCCCATACTTCTCCACTCCTCAATATAAAGAACTGTAAAACTAACGTGTCCAATAGATGCTGGCTGTATTGTCCTAGATGAACGAATGACAATGGAAGTGGGCACAGGGAGCCTAAGACAAATCGTCAGGGTCCTTACTCTCAGATTTCCGTCCGGTATATGATTAAGGTTTCATTGTTTCTCTTTTTCAGACCTAAATCATATCTATTAAAATAGCCAGCTTAAATGCAAATAGCCTGAGGGATCAGAACAAGGTGGCTATCTTCTTCATGACCTGCTCTAGTTTGATGTGGATGTCACCATGATACAAGAGACACACTTTGCAACGTTGATGTCTGTGTGCTGTCTAATGAGTTTGTCATCTATTTAGCATATGAGGACAGATAGGCCAGAGGTGTTTCTTTGTTGGTCAAGCATACCCTGGACACAAAGGTGGACCTTGTTCATGTCGGTGCAGAGGGCCAGTTGATCATGGCCAATATTGAGGTGAAAGCAACTCATTTCAGATCATCACGATTTATGCACCCAACAGCTGGGAGGAGGGTGTCTTATTTTTTCAGTAGTTGGGGCTGTTTCTAGTGGATTGAACATACCTAGTCTTAATGGAAGACTTGAATGCTGTCCTGGACCCAATGCTAGATAGAGGGCCGGGAGCTAGTGGGAGGACAGGCAATAGTAGCATGTTTGATCTGATCGACAAGTTCGATCTCGTCTATAGATACTGGGTCGATCACCCTGGGTGGAAGATGTGGACATAGGCTCTTAAGTGGTTGTCTACCCAGATATCTAGCTACCTGAATAGAATGTTAGTGAGAGCAGCCAACATAGATCTATTAGATTGCCCTACATTCCAGTGGTTAGGCTATACGAACAACATACTCGTCTGCACCTGGGTGGCATTAGACACTAGGAGTAAAATGGCTGGCTACTGGAAGTTTAATCTGTCCTTACTGGACAGGTGGGATTTTCAGAGCAGCTAATTACTGTAATGCAACAGGAACTAATTGGGGTGATTATCAGGAATAGGTGGTGAGAGAGACAAACATTGGGTGCTTCACCACCAAGCTTAACCAACAGTTTGCACTAGATAAGGCTAACAAGGTGAAGGCTCTTAAGTGGAAGCTAGTGGGGATCCTTTAGAGATAGCACTTGCTAGGAGGCCCTGCAGCATTTGGCTAGCAAGCACTGCATGGGTCAGGTATTTAAGCATAAGTTAAGCAAGATATCTTCTGAAACTGCAAATATAGGCACAGAATTGTGCCAGGAAGAGATTCATCAAGTTAGCAATTAATGCATTCAAGAGGTCAAAACCTCAGAGAGGCTTACTCTGAGATTGGCTGACATGTTCAAGCTGTCGCATATCTTTGTCTTGATTTTGACAGTCATGGGTCCATCCTCAACCAGATCTCTAGGGGTGTGGTCACACTATTGAGAAAAGGCAAGAATGTTGGGCAGGATTTATATGATTATATGCCCATAACTCTGCTAAACATAGAATTAAAGATTATGGTCAAGATCCTGTCAGAGCATTTGCAGTCACTTGCTGAGATTTTGTTGGGACCCAAAATGACTTGTGTGATGAAGGGCTGAACAATTCAGAGCAACCTGCATCTGATTCACACAATACTAGAAGGTGTAAAAGACAACGAGCAGGCTGCACTGATCAATTTGGATTAGTCCAAGGCATTTGATAGGGTTGACCCTCACTACCTTGCTGCTGTCCTGCAGTCTACCAGATTTGCACTCGACTTCTGCTGCTGGATTAGCCTCCTTTATAGCTCCCCCAGTGCTGTGGTACCATGTGAACAGGAAGCTGTTGCACACTTTTGTGCTGTCAATCAGTTCATCAGGGTTGTCCACTGTCACCACTACCCCATCATAAGCTTTGGGATCAATTAAGTTTCTTCCGCGAGTGTCAGTCAGCATTGAGGGTCATTCCTTGGTCTAGTGACCTTTCTCAGTCTAGGAGAGTTTTCTATCGTGGACTAATGGAGGGGATCGTGAAAGATCCACTAATGTACTCAGCTTGTTGGCTGACAAGTTCTATGCTTTTTGGTCTTGGGCCTTTGATCCTAAATAAGTGATAACGTTGACCACGGATGCAAGAAAGATTCTATTGCCGAAAGATCCTCTAATAATGTATATATCTTGGAGATTGACAACAGCAGAGATAAATTACTCAAACACTGAAAAAGAAGCCTAAGCAATTGTTTGGAGTATAGAAAGGGTACAAAATTTTTACTAGATATGAAATTTCTAGTAAAGTCAGACTACAAACCATTGGAGTTTATTTTTAACCCAAGGAATGAATTCCCAAAGGTTACGTTATCAAGAATTTTACAGCGAGCCTTTAAATCATGGCATTTGAATTTGACATTGTATATGTTAAGAGAAATATCATCCCTCATGTAGATGCTTTGTCAAGATTACGGTTTGTAAAAGGAACAGATTATGAACATGAAACTGAAGACGGCAAAATAATTCAATGAGTAATTCAATGGCAAACATACTTCCAGTCAACTGGTTAAAAAAATGAGACTGATCAAGATTGAGCAAAATAAGCGAAAGAATAAGACATAATAAGTGGAACAATTGTTCACAGAGAGGCCATTTAAAGAGACACGACATAATTTACTAGTTGAAAATGGAATGATGTGCAATGGTGAAGTGATTGTAGTTTTGCGGATGTTAAGACAAACATATTGAGATGGGTACATGATGACATGCATTGTAGTGTCATGGCGACACGCAGAAGATTAAAATTACAACCATATGGTGGCCAGGTTATGCAAAGGATATGGAAGAATTGAAATTAGCAGATTCAGGAAAAAGAGCTTCATTCATGGCCTAAAGAGGCACAACCATGGCTTAGAGTACATCTGGACCATGCACATGTTAGTAGCATAGAATGATTTCTCATAATGGTGGATGCATACTCTGGTTGGCCAGAAGTAATCAAGGTTAAAAACCGGAGAGAGTTTACAGTCAAACAAGTTTTGAGAGGTGTATTTGCAAAGAATGAAGTACTGCAAACATTAGTATCAGATAATGCTTCTGAATTGTGGGATAAAAATTTGTGTGCATGGTCAAGGCGGAAAGGCTGCATGCTGTATAAAATTCCTCCATACCATCCTCAATACAATGGAATCGCAGAGCAGATGGTACAAATAGTTAAAATGACATTGGAGGCATTCTCACCCATCACTGAAAACTTTGAGGCATTTCTAGCTAAAACTTTCCTCAGGTATAGGTCAATACCACAAGCAAAGAGGAAACTGAGCCCATTAGCCCTCATGGGTAGAAAGATTCAGGCCCCCATTACCGTGTCTTTTGCCACAAGGGAGAGAGTAAGGTACAAGAAATACAGAACTGAAAATCTCAAAGAAGCAAACTTCCTTTTGCAGAAAGGCAATGATACAGCTTTGATTGAGAAGAAGGGACAGTATGTTTTGGCTCATGTGAATCAATTCATAAAAATGATTGTGTCGGAAGATGTGGAGATGGAAGACCAAAGTCAGGAGGAGGAAGGTAACTACAATGAGAAGGCAGAGTAGAGAACAGAAAGCTTCAGTGATGAAGATGAACAAGAAATGGACATAAGTGGAGAAGAAAAAATTGACAAAGAAGAGGATAAAGAAAGACTAAAGTTGCCAAGAAGAAGGAGAAGAGAGGAGCAAAAGCAAGAACTATTTAAATCAAGAGTAGTTAAACACAGCGAAAGGAAAAACAAGGGGATACGACAACTTTGATTCAGGGAGGGTATTGTATCTTATGCAAATTAGCTGAGTTGTAGTTAACTACTAAGCCGATAACTGTCAGCACTCCATTACATCACATGTAATGGTGTACCATGTATCGAGTACTGAAACTTCGAAATATACCAGACATGACATACAAAATGTCCATTTTTGTTATCATTTGTCCTCAACAGTTTTCATTTATTTATTTTTTGTCCTTTTACTGTCAAGTGGGTGTTGCTTAGTGAACTTTATCCACTGCCCATAAAAGCATGAGAGCAAGAGAAAATAACAAACTATCCTCTTCTATGTAAGTGTCCCAACCATATTGTCACACCTCTGCAACAGTAGCTGTAGAAAGTGGGTAGTTTTTATACTTAAGCTATACACACATGGGCACCAAATGTAAAGCTGACCATGACAAAAATTAATATATATACATATATAAGACAAGTAGAGAAAGGAAAGAGATAAAAGACCAACATAGAGAGACAGTCATACATATATTTAGAGAGATAGAGTGAGAGTGAGGAAAGAAAGAGAGAGTTGTGTTGCTTGGATATGAGGAGACAATGAGCAAAAACTTAAAAGGCAAGCAGAGATGGAAAGGCATTAAAACTGTGGTATATTAAAAACTCTTAATGGAGAGAGAGAGGAAAAGAAAGATAAGAGAGAGGTTGCAGTAGAAAATATTTGGGTAATCCTTATTTGCATATGAATGTAATCTATGAAGATTTAGATAAAAACAGGCAACAAAGTTTAGAAGACATAAAAGGAAAAGTTGATAAGATACAGCCAAAGAGTAAGAGCAGAGCAGAGGCATTAGATAACAAATAAACTTACTTTTCAATACCCATGGAATTTCCACAAGTTCTTCTCCTATTAATTTCCTATACCATTTAAAACTTTTGTGTCAACCCAGTAATTTCCATTATTGTCCAAACTGTTGAAAGCATTTAAACATTTATCTGAATTACAAAGGAAAATCAAAATAAACTTGTCAATGTAACATGTCACTTACCGTTTAAATCCAAGCTGTCTGCAGGCTACGTTGGCATCCTTGATATCCCAATTGTTATTACAGACATAACCCCAGGAATTATTTCGTAAGACTTTCACCGAACCACCATTGTAAAAGTAAGGGTCACCTGAAAGTCTAAAAAAAAA
Organism: Ascarosepion bandense; assembly: GCA_037127315.1. NCBI lineage: Eukaryota > Metazoa > Mollusca > Cephalopoda > Sepiida > Sepiidae > Ascarosepion > Ascarosepion bandense. The sequence continues at coordinate 511,381 of JBBBDQ010000451.1, forward strand.
AAAGAAAGAAAAAGCTGAAATAAAACTTAAGAATTTACACTATTTACATTGTTCAAACTATTGTCCTCATCCTTGTTGCTATATTCATGACATTTTGACCATTGTATATTCCAGCCTTCTTCAAGTAATTAGAATTTTGAGCCAAACTCTTTATTTTGTCCACTAAGGTAGATTGTTCTAGTTTTACGTGCCATGCCTCTTCTAGATATTTCAGTATTGGTTATCTCCCTTTTAACTTAACTCTCCAAGTTTTTGTTTACCACTGCTGTAGCTAGGTATTAAAGTGACAACGCTTTGGATCAAGTCACTGGATTCAGCATCCAGACGACCTTCAAAAGTGGCTCAACACTGCTTTTTATCCACTGAGGACATCAATGTATGAATTTTTGGAACTTATAAACTTAATGTCTCAGTAAACATATCTTACCAGACCTCATATTACAATTTGCTGTTATTGTTTTTCTCTAGTATTCCGTATTACTGCTTCCCATATTGTATTCATGTCTATGCTTTGCTGGCTTAAAAGATTTTTGTGGCCTAGCATATATGCTTCTTCCTTAAGTTTTTGTATTTTCCAGCGATGTTCTTTATCTGTTATTTCAACCTCGTTTGATATGTGATCATCCACATCTGATCATTCTATTCCCCTCATGTTACGGCTTTGTGATTTTCCTGCAGTCTTATCTTAAGGGGGAATTTTCTTATTTCTTACAACAAAAAGTTCTTATGCTATTTCCGTTAACAGATACAATGTCAAAATCAAATGCTAATTGCTAACATAACCTTTGGCAACTCCTTCCTTGGGTTAAAAATAAACTCCAATGGCTTGTGGTCCAACTTTAGTAGAATTTTCTTATCTAGTAAAAATTTTGTGCCCTTTCTATACTCCAAACAATTGCGTAGGCTTCTTTTTCAATGTTTGAGTAATTTATCTCTGCTGTTGTCAATCTGCTAGATAAATACATTATTGGATGATCTTCCTGCAATAGGATGGAAGCATTCACTTTCTCACTTGTGTCCATGGTCAATGTTTTCTCATTCTTAGGATCAAACATCCTTGTTATATGTTTCTATTTTTATAATTGCTTTTAGTATTATAAAAGCATTACTTTGTCATCGTGTCCATGTAAACTCTGCATTGTTTTTATGCAACCCTGAGAATGGTTCAATTAGTTCACTATATTTCAGGATGTATCTACTGTAAAAATTTATCAAACCTAAAAAGGATTCCAATTCCTTTTTATTGGCTGAAGTCGCTATTTCTATAATCTTTTTTGTTAGCATTTTGTCAGATGTTATACTGGTTTTCAACATTTGGTAGCCCAAATATGCCAGATTTTTGCAATTAAACTTACATTTGTTTCTATTAATGGTTAATCCAGCCTTTTTCAATCACCATAATATTTGATCCACTTTTGTTTTGACTTTTGTTTCGTCATCACTCCAACCCCTATATCATTTGGTGAATAATCATGTCAGTTATCTTGCCTAACAATATTCCTTTGATTGCCTTTTGAAATATATGACTAGATGTTTTAATTCCAAATGGTAAATGAGTCCACCTTAACAGGCCAATAAAGATGTTGATTATGGCAACTTCTTTAAATTTTTCTTCAATCTGAATTTGGTGGTAGGCAGATTTCAAGTCAACTTTTCCATGTTTGCCAGTTCATGGCTCACCATTTTGATGTTTGGTAATGGAAACAAGTCCAAGCATACCTGGTGATTTACTCCAACTTTATAGTCACCACATATCTGCAAATCTCAATCAGCCTTTTTTATTGATATGATAGGTGAAGCCCAGTTATTTCTACCATGTGTAAATTTTGGCATTGCTTAGTAATTCCTTTTTAGAATGTAAGACATTTACCTCAGATTTACACTTTTTCTTGTTCTTCTGCTTAGTTTTGTAGTGTGAGCTTATGTACCCACGATAGCCACAAGTGAAGCAAATTTTGTTTTTGAAAAAACAATCTTTTTTCACATGATACCCCGCCCACATGCCTGACACAGGGATATTTTTGTCTTACCAACAGATAATTTCTTCTTAACCTCCAGCACTTGTGAATTTTGTTTTATGTATCTTCTAAAATACGCCAGGAAGGTTATGCCATTCTATTGATTATATGTAAATTCAGATGAATTTACTATTCCCTTGGGAAAGAAAAGCCTAATATTTTATTCTTCCTTAGACTTTGACATTATCGATTCCAACAATAATCTCATATGCTCTTGTCATTTCTCTTCCAGTTTTAGCATTTTTTTCTGGTATTTCTTCAGTTCTTTGTTGTTGTTGCACAATTTATTCTTACATTAACTGCAAACTGGCTTGTAGAGCCTTAGTTAACTCTGAGAACTGTTCCGTTCTTAGCAGAAAATATATTTATGCATAACTTCCAAAAAGGTAACTGTTCAAACAAAAATAATAGAAAATAAAAATTTTTCTTTCCAACTACAACTGTTTAATTAACGAACACACACTAGTGTTTAATTCATAATATTTGAATCTCTGTTCAAAAAAATGTTGCACTGATGCCTTTCTACCTGCAGTCGTCAACACTGTCACAAGAAAATGTTTTCCTAATTTTTCCTTCTGTTTCAAACACATTTTCATTGAGTTTTATCGTTACACACTGAATTTAGTGATCATCTGATTGAATTTGCTGTAATTTTTTTTTATACTATGTATACTTCAAATACTTAGTTGCTCTGTTGCACTTGACAAGTACCTAAGTTGTTAGAAAATCTTCGTCACTTCATCATGTATTTGGCAACTACCTGCTTGAGTTCTTTGAATCCTCATCACTACAAATGTTGTATCCTTGAGAAATGTACAATAATGAATTGTGCACCCAAGTGGTAAACTACCAAACTGTCGTAGAACCAACTGGATTATTCTCTACAAGAGTGTCTACTGCAATATACACTCTAGTCTCTAGTTTTTCAAATTCACAGGCCTTTGCCTGTCCCTTGAGTCTGTGTATGAATTGCATAATACATTCCTCAGGCTACTGCCTGGCTTCTAAAAATTTTGTCCTTTCAATGATGATCAGTTTTTTTTGTTTTGTTTTTTTTTACTTAATGTTTCTTTTTATTATGCTGACAACTTCATCAAACAACATCTGTTCTAATTCCTGTGGGTACACCATTGTGGATATTTTCTTTCATGCCTTGCACCCCACAGAAGCCAGAAACAAGACCATTATTTGGTTCTGTCTGCCTTCCATTCTTGAGTCTTTGAGATTACACACTTTTAGTGTAGCCAAAAGGCTTTTATCCAAATCTTGATCATGTGTCCATTTGTTATGTCTGGTATATTTTGCAGTTTCAGTGCTTGATATGTGGTACACCATTACGCGTAATGTAATGCATTATTTATTACTGTAAAATACAGAGAATGTGGCACATGTCTGAAGGGAAAGTGGGTTAAAGCTGGTCTACACTGTCTATCCTATACCTAGCTAATTACATTCACAACCCTATCACTCATAAAAATTTCTTCATTTTCCACAAAAATTTGTCCATCATTTTACAATTCTATATATACCATAATATCACATATTCACAGGGGAACCTAAAACAAGAGGAACAAAACATGACATAAACATTTATTCACAAATTTATTCACAAATGTTCCCGTCCAGGAAACAATTGACATCATTATCCGTGATGTATACAATCATGCTACTCTCCCATCAATCAATATTAAACCCACTATATTAAAAAAACCTATTATTAGCATGCACCACATAAGTACCCTTTCACGATCCCTTAGGCAATATTTATACACAAATAGATGGTATTGCGATGGGATCTCCTTTACGTCCCCTCTTTTCTAATTATTATATGGCAAATCTAGAAAATAAAATAATTAATGACAACAATAAACCCTCTATATATGTAAGATACATAGATGACATCTTTGTTTTAGCTAAGAATATCGATCAAATTACATATCTTAAAAACAAATTTGAAAGTCACTCTGTCCTCAAATTTACATTAGAACTTAATATTAATAACAAAATCCCATTCCTTGATGTATTCACTGATTCTAGCACACATAAATTTACTACTTCTCTATATAGGAAACCAACTAGCATAAATTCGTGTCTTCTTAATTATAATAGTGAATGCCCCCAACGATATAAGTTAGCTGTTATAAAAAACTTACTTCAACGCACACAAATGATATTTTCTTCCAAATCTATATTTTATAAAGAATTACACAACATTAAGCAAACACTAGTCAATAATGGATTTCCTAACTCCATTATTGATCAACAAATTAAAATGTATCTCAACAAACTTAACAATAGCTCTAACAATAATGATAATATTAATAATAATGGTTTACATCAAAAGAAACATAACCCTATTAACTTATACTATTGCAACCAAATACATAATAATTATAAACAAGATGAAAAAACTCTCAAAAACATAATACGTAGAAATGTTAAACCAGTGGAAAATAATAATCAAATTAAACTCATTATATATTATAAAAAGTTTAAAACAACTGACCTCATAGTCTATAATAACCCAACAAGCATTAAACTAAATTCTCTACAAAAAACCAATGTAATGTACCAATTCACATGCCCATTCAGAGATTGCATCTCTGATACTAATAAAAAACCTAGTACATATATTGGTTTTACTACAACCATGCTCTCCCGTAGACTTACATGTCATCTTTCTGATCAGAGTACTATTAATACAGTGATCCTTACTCATACACACAGTAAGAAAAACCTGCAGATATTGGAGGCCATGTACATCAAATCTAAACAACCAACACTCAATAAAATCAACTTTAAATCCGGAAATAACATATTACATTGCATTTGACTATATGGTTTTGTTGTCATTTTGCGCTATCACGTGGTGTGATGTCATAAAACCGCATCGCAAATTTAAGAACTGCGTTTATTATTTTTGGTAACTATTGTCGATGTCAAGCGGAGTTCTATGTCAACACAAAATAAAATCGTCGATGATGGTGGATGTTATAATTTTTCAGTCTAAACAACATCACTGAAGATGTCTCATGTGAGCCAAAAGCTTAGAAGAAAATCAATAAATAATTATCCAAATGTTGGAGAATTTTTCTTTATTTTCAACTGAAATTAAAGCAAAAATACGACGTTTAGAATGGCTCATGATTAAACATAATAGACATTCATTATCTCTTATATTTAACAGCATATTTTTAGAAAATTACTTGCTGCCTCAATACACTAAAAATTTATTTATATACAATAATTTTTTTAAAAATATATATAAAAATATAGTGACAAAAAAATGAGTGGAGGTGGGATGAATAATCCCAAAACAAACTAAATTGTGACAAAGTATTCAAATTAAAGTAAACAAATGTTAGTAAGATCTGTCCATCCCACAAAAAATTCAGAGTGGCTGCTGTATTCCGCCAAACGGCAAAATCAAGTAGCACACTTGCTAACGGAGAGGGAAAGGATAAAATAAATAATAGAAAAAGAAACGAAAAACTGGCCCAGTCAAGATAAAAAAGAGGCCAAAATCAAACTGGGGAGGTTGGGAATCTCAACTTGGATCATTATGAAAGAGAAAGCCGAGAACAACATCTACTTACATTAACTAGGCAGACAAAATAGGTCTAACTTAACCAGGGGAAGGGTTTGCAAGAAACCTTCCCACTGTGACATAAGGGACTTAAAAAAGAAAATCAAGACTGGCCTTATTCATGCAAACCAGATTTGCTACAGTTATCTACCTTTTGCTGAAATCTGTCAATATCAAATGCTTTCTATCAGATCTGATCTTCATCTTGAGCTGATGCTCAAAGAATCTAATCAGATACTGATGAGAATAACGTTCATATCAAAAGATTCCCTTCATTCACAACATCCAAATCACCATTCTTGCTATGGTCAACAATGTGAGAAACACCATCCCAAAATACAAGGACGATATATTATCACATCAGATGCATATATGAGATCGATAGACACAAGCTATTCAGGATCAATACGAGCCATAAACTCACCAACATGGTCCTAGAAAGGGTGCACCTTAGGACAATGGTAGAAGGTGTGCTCAGTCGTTTCGTCTAAACCAAGATCACACCAATGACAGTTGAGCAAATCTGCCCCACCCCACCTGAAGGCTATGCCATTGAGAGATAGCCCATTCTGAATCAATTGCCAGGTTAGTAAAAACTCAGGGTTGCTGAGGTAATTTGCCACTAGCAGCCAAGACCAAAAGAAGCACAACTCATTCGCCGACATGTAGAAAAGGATCCTTCATCATAACCCCTCTACTAATAAATGATACACGTGCCTCCAAGGCCAAGAAAGGTGAGTGGACTGAGGAATGGTCCACAAGGCTTCTTGACATTCGAATAAAAATTTTGACTGATTTCAGGGCTGATACCTGCGCTCAGCCCTCAAAATGGGAGTCGCATTAACAAGGCTAAGGAAAGCTAACTTTGTGGTGTGCCTATGACTCACCACATGTGGCATTCCCAAACCCCCATAAAACAAGCGTTCAGAGCAGACATGTCTGTTGACCTGATGTTTGTGTCCACCCCAAAAGCGGGTAGACAATAAGCACTTAATCACCTTTCTATGGTCATAACAGAGAGGGAGTGCCAACAGGATGAGGGAGAACAGTAGTACACTCCTCTGTCCTCCCCTTTACAGACAACTGCTGTCGAAGCCAAGTCTGAACCGACCCTCTGATCTTTTGCCAATAAGCGCCAAGTCATTCAGATAAGAAAATGGTGGAAAGGGGTGATATATAGTCCGAATTTTTGGTGGTTGATGAAATACATGATCTTAGTTGTGACCAAAGACTCCTGTATGAATACGCAGTGTATATTTCTAGAGGTAAGGTTGACTCTAGATACGCCTCCTGGAAAATTGGCCCTTTAAACCAGGCAAGGTGGTTAACTTTGGCCATCAGGCTTATGTGTTTATGGAGTCATGGCACATACCCAGAAAAGCTCACAACAAAACTTCACAGTTTAATAAGTTTTATTATAAATGTGTATGCCATTTGTTGGTTTTAAATTAAAAGAAATAATAAGTTCCACAATCAGCAAGTGCACATTTTTAATATGATCCATAAGATTAAGAGGCAGCCTCATGAAATACAACAGATCACATTAAGAAATATACAAGGAAATACATTTTGTTTACTGCCTGAAAATCTATATTCTATGGTCAAATCTGATGAAGTTGAAATAAGAGAAGAAGCTTTAAAAAGAGTTTTGGCCATGAGGTAAGTAAATATTTATTTATATATCAATGACTCAATTATTTATTGCAATTTATAGAATCATTTTAAAGATTTTATCTAATTTCACCATAATTATTAAAGTAGTAGAGATTGGAATTTTTTTTAAATGAATCAGAAAATAAATTTTTATATTCTTTTAGGAGTGGGGAGTCAATCAAGAAAAGGTTAAAAAGAATACCAACCATTAATTTTAATGCCACACACTGGACACAATAGATTTATCATTATGTGGCATTTTTGAACCACCAATGACGAAAGATTTTTCTGAATCTGAACTTCAGGAATCGTTGTTAAATGAAACCAAGCTTGACTTACCAGATTTGCCCTCACATTCCCAAGGCATGGAACAGGCAGTCAAGTTAACAACGGAAGCTTTGCAAACTGTATATAGTTTTGTAGAAAGGCATCAACATATTACAGCAAAAGTTTTGAGTCAGAAATTGAGACCAGCATTTTTGTCTAAGGGCTCTTATATGGAGCAATTTGACTCTATATATTAAGCTCTGTTAAAATAGTGTTTGTTTTTTCTTATTTGTTTGTTTGTTATATTTTCACTTATAACAGAAAAAAATCATTTAAGGTATACAGATATCACTGCTTAATTCATAACATTAAAAGGCAGTTTTTTAAAGCAGATACTGAAAATGGCGGGGGCAGATTTTCAATTTGAAGATTAGTCATCATTTCTTAAATTAATATCATTTTTATAAAATAAAATGACATTCCCTGATTTAAATACTAAAATTATTTGGTTTTCTCACTAATATTCAAGCCAAATCTTGAAAAAACGAGGAATTTTCAGTATATTTTTGTCTGCAATCTTTGATGCCAAACGCTCAAAAAACCGTTGAAGTATTTGATCTCATATTTTGTATCAGTATTTAATAGGTCCATACACAACTTTCAGTAAGTGAAATCATTTAATATTTTAAGAAGAGTGAAAAATCAACCTAACCTTATATATATATATATATATATGTGTATGCATGTTTTTTTTTTTTACGTTTATAATTATTATTTTATTACTATTATTGAAGATCTGTTTCCTTTTTTAAAAATAATAATATTATTATTATTAGTATTAATATTTTTTATATTTATATATATATATATATATATATATATTTTTATTTTTATTATTATCATTTTTTATATTTTATTACTATTATTTAGGATCTTTTTCTTTTTTATAATAATAATATTATTATTATTTTGTTATTAGTGTTAAATTTTTTTAGATATGTATTTATTATTATTATCTTAGTAATATTACTTAAGATCCTTTTTCTTTATTTCTTTACTAATATTATCATTATTATTATTATTAGTGTTAAAACTTTTTTGATATATATATTTATTATTATTATTTATTACTATTATTAAGATATTTTTTAAGATTGTATTTTAATATTTTATTTATCTTCCTCTTATATATGTGATAATTATTTTAACTATATTCATAATATATTACTACTAGTGGTTATATTTTAATTCATATTAGAAAGTATGATTTACAATTTATTTTTTATTGTAAATATATCCCATTGTAGTTATAACTAAATTTAAATTTCCATATCATGTTTTTCTAAAAAAGCAGATGAATTTGTAATGTCATAGATCGACTTCAGCATCTATTGCAATCCATCTGCTTTCTTAGAAAAACATGACATGGAAATTTAACATTAAAATTTAGTTTTAAATATAATGGGATACATTTATGGTAAAAAAATAAATTGTAAATCATAATTTTTAATACAAATTAAAATATAGCTTCTATTAGTATTATATTATAAATATATGTAAAATCATTAAAAAAGAAAAAATTTTAATTAAGTATAGAAAAAATAGAAAAAAGATAAATAGAAAAAGAAAAGAAATGGAAAAAGAACAAACAGGATAGATAGGAAGGAATTTAAAGTTAACGTCTTAGATTGATGCCAGCGTCTATTACAAATTCCCTGATAGGTTTGTATTTTTTAGATATTTTCCCATGGTTTTTAACCACAATCAATATTCCCACACACTTATCAAAAATTTAAAAATGATTACAAGAACCTCCAATCAAACAAAAAAATCAAAGACATTTTCGATAAACCATCCATAAATGCAATGAAACAAACACCCAACCTATCAACTATTCTCACTTCTACCAAATATCTAGAAAGTACAAACCTATCAGGGAATTTCAAATGTCAGAAACCCTGGTGTTTAATTTGTAAACATTTAGTAAATGACACAATATTCTCTGTACCCAACACCAAAATCAAATTGCACCTACGCCTCACCTGTGACACCCAAATCATTATATATTTTCTCTTCTGTTCAATATGTCCAAATAGTGGATATATTGGTAAATCTAGTAATTGCTTTAGATTTCGTTTCAATAATCACAAACTTAGCATACGCCAGAACAATCAATATTCCCCAATAGCAGTTCACTTCAATCAACCGGGTCACACTTTAGAAAATTGCAAATGTTTACTAATAGACTCCGATTTTAGTTCTACACACTCACGCAGAAAGAAAAAAAATACTGGATTTTAAAATTAAATACACACAAGCTAGGGTTAAATAGGGACTTAGGTGTTTTGAATCTTTACAAATATTTCAATAGCTAAACTTTTTTAGATACAATTAAAAAACTTTTTCTCTAAAACAAAATTTATAAGTATTATTAAAGATAGGTTTAGGTTTAGGTTTAGGTTTAGGTTTAGGTTTACAAATATTTTTTAAAAAATCTGTCACTTTCTGCGTCACGTGATGTAAACAATCTCTCTCTACGGACGCTCTTGCAAAATACGTTTCTAATTTAAATTTTAAAATCATTTGTTTCTGATGATGGACCGAGGACGGTCTGAAATATAAAATATAATAATAGAAATAAACAAATACTGTCAAAAAAATACATCTTTAAACTTACAACTTTTTAATAGTTTTTCCTATACATCTTAAGACAGTATACTTGTGTCTTGTCAAGTGATGTGGTTTATTTTAAATTGAATGGTTTTAAAAGGTTAAACACAAGCAAAACCCCTTTAATCAGGGAGGCATTGTTGTATGTACAATGTGGACCAATCAGAGTAAAGCAACTTCTAATTTGGAGAATATGTGAGCAGACTTAAAAATAATTTGGGGGGGCATGAGTATTAATATTTGATTAAATTGAGATTAGCATTATTAATTAACTATTAGATCTACTTTATTATTGTTGCAAAATTTAAAAAAAAATTCTCTGAGTTTAACAATTTATTAGATTTAGAAAGTTATTCATATATTAAATGAGGAAGAGAAAAAACGCACACATTAATAAACCTACAAACATCCACACATGGAAAAATTGACAAGTATATTCACAAACAAAGGCAAACATACACATATACAGATTAATATACCCACACATATATACATGCACAAATATATATATATATATATATATATATATATATATATATATATATATAAAATAAATTGCAAATATTGTGTCAGCTTATTTTTAATAAAATCCGTTTATACTCATGAATAATCTTTCGCGTATCATAATTGTAGGCTGTTCGAAATGAGCTTTAACATTGACAAATGTTATCATTCATTTCTCAATGTTCCCAAGTACCTTCAATGTCCTTCTGAAATTGTCTTCAGAGGTGTGAGTTGTGGTAACAAAAAATAATTGCAAAACTGTGTTGTGAAAAATTAGTGTAAATTTTTTTTCTTGCTTCAAATATAATGTTTGAAAAATTGCTTAGCGTTCATTAGAATGTGAAAATTATCCAAAATGGAATTTCATATATATATATATATATATATATATAGCATTATGATGATCCATGTATACTGTCTTAATATGTATAGGAAAAACTACTAAAAAGTTGTAAGTTTTGATAAACCACCCATAAATGTAATGAAACAAACACCCAACCTATCAGCTATCCTCACCTCTACCAAATATCTAACAAATACAAGCCTATCAGGGAATTACAAATGTAATAAATCTCGTTGTTTAGTTTGTAAACATTTAGTAAATGATGCAGTATTTTCTATACCCAACACTAACATCAAATTACACCCACCATGCCTCACCTGTGACAGCCAAAATATATTTTCTCTTCTGTTCAATAGTGGATATATTGGTGAATCTGGAAACAGTTTTAGATTCCATTTTAATAATCATAAATTTAGCATACACAAAAACAACCCTTATTCCCTCATAGCTGAACACTTCAATCAACCAGGACATACATTAGAAAACTACAAATGTTTACTGATAGACTCCGATTTTAGTTCCACATACTCACGCAGAAAGAAAGAAACATACTGGATTTTAAAATTAAATATATATAGGCTAGGGTTAAATAGGAACTTAGATATTTTAAATCTTTATAAATATTTCAATAGTTAAACATTTTTTAGATACACTTAAAAAAATTTTTCTTGAAAACAACATTTAAAAGTATTATTACAGTTAGGTTTAAATTTAAAAATATTCAAAAAACTCCATCGCTTTCTACATCACGGGATGTAAACATCTCGTGACAGATGCTTCTCGCGATGAACACTTCTAGTTTAAATTTTAAAATCATTTGTTTCTGATGAAAGGCTGAGGCCAGTCTGAAATATCAAATATATATATAATAGAAATAAATAAATACTGTCAAAAAAATACATTTTTAAACTTACAACTTTTTAGTAGTTTTATATATATATATATGTGTGTGTGTGTGTGCGTGTATATATATATTTATTATAAATTATATTTTAGAACATGTACATAATTATTCTATATATATTTGCTACGAATATATATAGAATTTCTTTATGTGCAGTGAGGGTTATTCTTGTTGTACAACCTCACTGCGCATTAAGAAATCGATACGAACAATATAGGACTATATAGAGATGACGGACTCATGATAATAAATGAATCTACTGGAGGTAAGGTTGATAGAACTAGAAAATTAATTCATAAAGTCTTTAAATCCTTTGGTCTTAATGTAGTGATTAACCCCAACATCAAGCAAGTAGACTTCTTAGACATAACATTAGACTTAGTATCGAACACTTTCCAACCTTACATGAAAAACAATGCAAACCCAGTATATATAAACTCCAACTCTAACCACCCACCATCTATTATCAAACACATCCCATCATCAATAGAACGCCGCATTAACACACACTCATCCAGTAAAGAAATATTTGATAAACACAAGGTAATTTACGATAAAATCCTTTAGCTGATATCAATCATCAAAAATCAGCTTTGTGGAAAAATGCAAAAGTTCAAAAAGCAAAAATAGAAACCAAAAAATCATATGGTAAAACCCTCCTTTTAATCAATCAATCAATTAACTTCAAGCTGGGACATAAATTTGTTCAACTAATAGATAAGCATTTCCCCAAAAATATCCCTCTAAATAAAATAATCAATAAAAATACAATTAAACTAAGCTATAGCTGCTTTAATAATCTAGAAAAAATAATTAAAGTACATAACAACAAAATATTAAAAGCACACAACAAAAATAAATCCAACAGTAATATCAGTCCGACCCATAATTACAACCTATGTAACTGTAAAAACCCTAACCAATGCCCCATGACCAATAAATGTCTAACGAAATCCCTGATATATATGTGTTCAATCTAATCCATAGAGAATCCTAAGGATGAAAAAATGTATATCAGAAATACCATGAACATATTTAAAAAGCAATTTTACAATCACTTCTCATCCTTCAATAACAAAGAAAAACAAAACATGACATCTCTCTCCAAATACTTTTGGAAGATAAAAGACGAAAATAAAATGCCTAAAGTTAAATGGAAAATCCGTAAAACAAGCAAGAACATCTAAATCTATAAAGGAACCCTGTTTCCTCTGTCTTCAAGAAAAAATTGAGATCCTTAAATATATGAACAGTAACAAGCTTTTAAACCAGAGGCATGAAACCACTGTAAACTGCAAGCACATTAGAGAGCTAACATTACAATCATGCTAAAAAAATACCACAAGAGCCAGAGCAAGGACCCCATATATATATATATATATAATATCGAATTACTAAATTCTAAAGTAAGTTTTAATATTCATAATTAATAAGGTTAATAACCATAATTAGAGTAAGGTTAATAACCATAACCATAATTAGATGAATCATATATTGACTAGATATAAGAATAGAAATTTAAAATTAAAAATTTAATAGAAAAAAACAGTTTAAGATTAAATATGCAAACTTACATTAATTATAAAGACTCTGCTGAAATAAAAATAAATAAAAATATCCAAGCCAACTACTATCGGCTCTTCTAAGAAATCCATAAGGATTTCATCTCGTCACTAGATAATTAAAACTTACAACTGTCTAGAAATCAAAGACTCTCATTAATCAACCACTTTAGAAACACCCTCTCCAAAACTTCCAAAGGTCACAGACCTATCCCCCTATCACTAACCCCCACCAACACCTTGAACAAAACTAAATAAATATAAAGAAAAAGGATTTCCAGTACTTTACACATCACCTAATGAGACATTGAAGTTTCAATGTCAAAACGAATGTATATAGATGTCAAAACGAATATATATAGAATAATTATGTACATGTTCTAAAATATAATTTATAATGAATATTCACAGCTCTATATATTATATATCGAGCACTGTTTTAAACTAATGTTTTGGACGTTGTAAGAATTCTTTGTTCTGTATTCACTCGGATATATATATATATATAAAATTACTTAGTTTTTGGTCATAATAAATTTAGACCAGTACACAGCTGTATTAAAAAGTTTTCAATACAATTATATTGTAGAACTTTTGAATACCTTTCATTTGTCAACGAGTTATTATGCAACCTATAACATAACATCCCCCTTTTTACAAAACATGACAAGCACACAAGATATTACATATATCTATAGAAGTAGCCTGATGGCTCCAACTAAGGACTGTTCTCATCATAACTAAATCTTTTAGGTGGTCTTATCACACGACCAGATCTAGAGGTCTTATGAGGTCCAGGATGAGTATAGGGTGTCTTGTGGGGTGTATCTGGGACAGGACTGCCATTGGCTATGGCAGTGCTGGTTTGCTCCATGGGTGTGTGGTTTGTCGTTATACCAGCTGTTGGGTTTCGGTTGGATTCTGAGGGGACTACAGGTGGGGATGTAGATGCATCTGGATTCAGAGGTACTGTGGAGTTATCTTCCCTCAGATGTCTTCGGTTTCTGCGGAGCAACTTTCCAGATGGAGTCTGCACTATATATGATCTGGATTCTACGCATCTCTGTGCTACAACTGCTGGGGACCATTTGCTGGAATCCGGATCATATACTTGCACATGTTGCCCCGCTAATAGACTTGGGAGGTCTTGGGCGTGCTGGTTGTGTAGAGATTTTTTATTCGTTTGCCTTTGGTATAGGCGAGTTGCTATTTTTTCTTTTTGTGCTGCATTGTTGGAGCACTTTATTGGTAGATTTCCTACCAGCTTTCGATTGAATAGCAACTCGCCAGGTGATGGAATCACGTGGTCGATTTGGGTCGACCATAGGCAAAGCAATACCATATCCAAGTCACATCCACTTGAGGCAGCCTTCCTGTTAGCCGATTTTATGGCTTGTACGCAGTGCTCTGCTAGACCATTTGACTGGGGGTATCTAGGGGATGACATGTATTGCTCAAATTCCCATTCCTTAGCAAATTGTTTAAAGGGGGTAGAACTATAGTGGGGACCGTTGTCACTGATCACTCTCTCTGGGATTCCATGTTCTCTGAAGATCTGCTTGGTGAAGTTGATTACTTCCTAGCTGTTGAAATCCTTCAATTTTCATACCAGGGGATATTTTGAGTAGTAGTCTACCACCAGCATATAGTGGGATCTGCCGACTTGAAACAAATCCATGGCTATTATTTGCCATGGCCTCACCGGAATTTCATGTGGGTTCAAGGATTCTGCACATTGTGCTTTCTGTTGTTCCTGACAGATATCACACCCCTGTACAACTTTTTCAATATCCCGGTTTATGTTGTTCCAAAAGATGCAGGTCTTGGCTCGCAGCTTACACTTTTCCATTCCTTGGTGATTTTGTGTAGTATTTCCTGCTGCATCACTTTGGGTATTATTATCTGGCCACTCTTCATTAGGATACCATTCTCAATGGCCAGCTCATCCTGATACGGCCAGTAGGGTCGCAAGTTTTTGCCGATTTCCTTGAATGTGTTGGGCCAGCCTTGCAGGATAGCTTCCCTTAGTTCGCACAATATGGTGTCCGCTTTAGTTGCCTGATGTATCTGTGTTAACTTTTCTGTAAAAAATTAAACAAAATAAACTCATACATCGAGGTTAATCTCCTTTTTAGTTTTCTTGTTTGATAATCGGGAGAATCCATCAGCCAGGGTCATCTCTTTGCCAGGACGATATATAATGCTATGGTCATACTCTTGTAAGCGTAGCAACATACGCTGCAAACAAGGTGGGGTGACAATCAAATTTTTTAGGCTGATCATTTTCAAGGACTTATGATCGCTCTCTACCTGGAATTTGCATCCATATAGGTAAGTCCTAAATCGCTCACAACCAAAAATGACAGCTAGAAGCTCTCACTCTATGTTTGCATATCGCTGTTCTGTTTCTGTCAGTGCTTTGGAAGCAAATGCTATTGGCTTTCCTTCTTGCAAGAGTAATACACCTAGACCTTTGATGCATCTACTTGAAGAATTGTTTCTTTTGACAGGTCAAAGTAGGTGAGGAGCATTTCTTTGCAAATCAGGTCCTTGATTTTTTGTAGTGCTTCCTGGTGACTGGCAGTCCATTTGTATTCGGTTTCCCTTTTTAACAGATTTCTCAAGGGTGCAGTCAGATCAGACAGATGCAGAATGAAAGGCGCCAGGTAGATGATGATTTCTAACACTTTCTGCAAATCAGTGATGTTAGTTGGGCTGGCTAATTTCTTTATTTCTTCCACCTTACTTGGATCTGGCCTTATTCCACTTTTATCGTATATCATGCCAAAAAAATGTATTTGTTTTTGATCTATTGCGTATTTTTCACTATTAAAACATAACCCCTCCATTTGTGCAATTTTCATCAGATTGTGCAGGCTCCAATCATGTTCTTTTTTCGTCTTACCATAGACAATGACATCATCAATTAGTCCATAGACAATGACATCATCAATTGTACCAGGACATTTCTCAAGTATCTTGTCCATTCTCTGCATGAAGACATCCTGGGACATCACCAAACCAAACAGCATTCTTTGGAAACAAAATCTTCCAAATGGTGAGTGAAAAGTCGTCAACAGCTGTGATTTTGCATCAATTGGTATGGACCAGTATCCATTTTTGGCATCCAATTTTGAGAAATGCTGAGCACCTGACAGCTTGTGTGCCAGCTCCTCCATTGTGGGAGTCTTGTAATGGCATCTCATGATCACTCGGTTCAAATCTTTTGGGTCTAGACATAGGCGAAGTTCCCCATTACTCTTTCACATGTACACTATACTGCTAACCCACTCAGTCAGTTCATAGACTTTTTTGATAATGCCCTCCACTTCCATAGCCTCTAACTCTGTTTTAATCTCATCTCTCATGTGGATAGGACATTTCCTGGGTGCATGGATCACTGGGTGATGGTCAGGTTTTAGGACTATGTAATAATCGCCCTTGAAGTGTCCTATTTGATCAAACTGATCTGGGTAAGAGTTTTTCAGTCCACTCATAAAGTTAATTGGGCCTTTGTTTTCTTGGATTGTGCAGTGTAAGCTTATGAATTCTAATTCCCTGAGTGAGGGTAATCCTATTATGGTAGGTCCCTCTGTGATCACAACAAAAAATTTAAGTGTGGTCCACCTACCTTTGTGTGCACACTGTATGCAGACTGAACCATGCTGCGTTATACTTGAGCTGTTATATGCAATCAGTACTGTGGACTCTTTTTTCGTAGAACCTGGGCGTGAATTATCTACTTTGTCTGGGAACATTCTACAGAACGTTCGTAGGGGGAGAGTATTGCCTTCTGCACCTGTGTCCAGTTTTGCTTTTAATATGTGGAATATTTTAATATTAGGAAGCCTTATTTGCAATTCAGTAAAAATTTCAGAAAACTTTATGTATATGTTTCATTGAACAAATTTAACGAACAAAATGCAATTCAACTTTTAATTTTGAAAATATAGGTTATATGTTTGGGGAATACAGGTTTTCTTTTTTCATTCTTAACAAGAAAGTGTCAGTCAATTGAGCCACTGTCTAGACTGCTTTTCTAGTATGATGTATCCATTTTTGTTACAAGATTATTGTCTTAGTTTTCTCTGTATCCCAGCATTTTTTTTTTTTTAAATAAAAGAAAACATTTTATATTTTTGATTTGACTTAAATGAACTTTAAGTATGATTAAACTATTTTTATTTCGGTTCAGGGTGCAATTTTTTTTCATTTTTTTTTTATAAATTCTTAATTTGTAAAAATTTTAATATCTATTTAATTAATATTATATTATAATACAAAACAAATTATCGGATATATGTAAGTTAATGGATATTCTTTTATAAAAAATTTTTTAGCCATATTCTAAGGTGAACATTTTACAATGTTTTCTCATTACATTAATTTCATTACATGTATTTAACCCTTTGTTGCATTTTGGTTACAATTATAACCAATATGCAACAAAAAGTTAATAGATTTTTATTCTTAAGAAATTTAATAATATATAGTTTTTCGTATAAATACAAGGGGCATGGGTCATTTAAAGATTTACATATTCTAACTTTTTTTTAAATTTTCCATTTTATTGTAGGAGTTTTATTTGTTTCTATGAGATACCAAACATATTTCGATAGGGATGTTCTATTTCTGTACTTATTATTAAATGAAGAAATGTTGATAAAATCTTTTTTTTCAGGGAATTCTACCAACATAAACCTTTATATTACTAGGGTTTTCCATAGAAGAAATAATACATTGATAAACTATTGATTCTGTAACATGTATTTATGCATGTGTAGGCATGTTTTATATTATTAATATTATACTTTTTATGTGTGTATATGGTTATATGCTTATTTTCATCTTATTATTTTTTTTCATTTCAATTAGACTGTGGACAGATAGATAGATACCCAAGTATAGGAATGTTATGCATGGAATAAAATTCTGATATATAATAAAAATACTATTCTTAAATAGTATTTTTATTCAGAGTAGAGCAAATATTATGTACTTAAAATTTGTAATATGTTATAACATCACTACAAAGTAGCTATTTTGTTTCAACACTTCTTGTGAATTGTCAAGTGATGGTGCTGGTTCTAAATATGTATATAAATATATATGCTGCATCAGCACCATCACTTAACAAGACACAAGACATGTTGAAACAAAATAGCTACTTTGTTGTGATGTTATAACATACATATGTTATAAATTTGAAAAAAAAACAAAAAAACATATATATATATATATATATATATATATATATATATATATATATATTATAGATTATATTTTAAAACAGGTACATTGAAGTTTCAATGTTGAAACAAGTGTACTTTCGTAGCGGATATATATATAATAATTATGTACATGTTCTAAAATATAATTTATAATAAATATTCACAGCTCTATATATTATATATTGAGTACTGTTTTAAATTAATGTTTTGGATGTTGTAAGAATTCTTTGTTCTGTATTCACTTAGATATATATATATTTCTTTCCAAAACTGTTCTTGATATATAAAAATTTATATCATTACCACATACATATTTCTTATCATACTGTTCCTTTCCTCAGTTTATAACTGAGAATTTTTATGCTGATACACACGCACACACACACACACACACACACACACACATATATATATATATACACAAAGTAAATTTTTGAGTTGCACCAAAAGTGCTAAGTTTCAAGATATGATTCATGTATTAAGATTCTATACAATCTCAACTAACAACTGGTTATTGTCATCAAATACTTCAATTCAAATAATGTTTAGTTTTTAAAATCTCTTTTTATTGTTGAAGCAGAATAAAAAAATCTATTTCAGAGAATGAAAATTATTAGAACAAACTATGAGGTGCACATCAATTACAGTAAAAATTAATCAGGACATTGGAAATCATGGTTCTCCACAACTTCCTAAATTTTGTTGTTTTCAGCAATACTTTCTTCTTTGGGGTCCCTCTTTGTGTTTGTCATACTTGTTCCTCCATCCATTTGCTCAGATTTGTCAAATACATTACTTGCTGCTTTACTTGTCTTTGATGCACTGTGTAAGTTAAATTCACCAGACCTCCTTTCTTCATCATAAATATCCATACGATATCAGCTATTCCTTTCTGATTGGTGCCCACAGTTTCACTGTAATTTCTGTCCACCTTCAAACATATTCAATTGTCAACATTCACTGGCAGAACTACATCATTTCAAGTCCTTTCTTCCTTCTTGACAAAACTGTCCAGCATTCAGGATCATATAGGAAAATAGACATTATATGACAATCTACTGAATACTATTTCTTATACACTTACCTGATACGGTCATTGCCAATTGGTTCATGGATATTAGTTCCATCAAATTCAGTAGACTCAGACAAATGTTTTGCCTAAAATGAAAGACGAAAGACTAAAGTTAATTCAAATCTGTGATTACATACTTTTTACCATTAATTTTAGATTTTAATGCTAAATTTTGTTTTGTTCATTTCATTGATGATTTTAAAGTCAATGGTCCCAAAGCTAAGCAATTTTAATCACAATATCTGTCAATATCTGATGTATGATCAAAAAGTAACAGATTTGTTATGATGATAGACACTCTTCTGTCTCTTAGCAGACATCATCATTATTCACTCAACCAGTGATGACACTGGTCTCAAAGGCTAAGCATTTTAATGACATCTGTCAACATCTACTGTATGATCACAAAAAGTAACATATTTGTTATGCTGAAAGGTACAGTCCTGTTTCATAGCAGAGGTCATCATTATTCACCCTACCAGTAGTGAAAACAGTCCCAAAGGCTAAGCAATTATAATGACAATATCTGACGTATGATCAAAAAAGTAATAGATTTATTCACTCTATCAGTAGTGACAATGGTCCCAAAGTTTAAACTATTTTAATGACAATCTGTTAATATCATAAAAAGTAATAGATTTGTTATGATGATACTCTCCTGTCTCTTGGAAGAGGTCATCATTATTCACTGTACCAGTAGTATCAATGGTCCCAAAGACTAAGCCAGTTTAATGACAATGTCTCTCAATGACTAATGTATTATCACAAAAAGTAACAGATTTGTTAATATGATATATACTCTCCTGTTACTTAGCAGCAGCCATCATTATTCACACTACTAGTAGTGACAATGGTACCCAATTTTAAGTAATTTTAATGGAAGTATCTATCAATGTCTGATCACAAAGATTAACAGATTTTTTATGGTGATAGACACACTCCTATCATTAGCAAAAGACATTATTCACACTACCAGTAATGACAATGGTCCCAAAGGTTAAGCAATTTTAATCACAATATCTGTCAATATCTGATGTATAATCACCATGGTGATTAGGAAGGTACAGCACTCAAATAATTCACTCTAATTATTCTGGTAAGAAATGGTCACCTGAATTTGCTGGTGAGGGCCTCAGACTCAACACAGAGGCATACATCAAGTGCCTTGAAGGGGTAGTGCTGCCCTGGTGTCAAAAGGGTGGCTGCTGAAAGAACATGTCTGGCAACTGCATTATGCACCAAACCACACAAGCAAGAGAACCCAGTCATAGATGTCACACAATTTCTGTGACCAAATCAGCCCTTATATCAGGTCACCTCACTTCACAGACTGCAACACCCTTGATTATTATGTTGGGACACAGTTGAGTGAGAGACCAACAAAACTCCTTGTAACACCAAAGATGAATTGAAGGCAAGAATTATGACAGCATTCATCAATTTAAATAAGGAGACTGTCTAAAAATGTTGCAAGAAATTCCAAATTAGTCTGGATGCTGTGGTTAAAGCCAATGGCAATTTTAGTGAATAAATTTACTCTTTAGTTTTTCAAGATATTTTTATGCTATTTTTGTAAATACATGTTAAAATGAGACATCAGCATTATTTTCATTTTTTTTTTTGCATCATTTAGACGACAATTTATCCATCGTACCCTGTATATACAAAAGCCTTTAAAAGATAATATTGAAATAATTTTACAATTTATTTGAAGTATGTAGGGATAATGACAAGGAAATGCATATGTTATTTTTAATGAAACAAGATAAGGAATTTATTTACAAACTTATACATTTGAAGTTGTCAGTAGCATGTTTCAGAACAAGTAGCTTAGAAGTTGAATAGAGATCTTTGAAATTGCCCAGCTCTCATTTGAGGCTGATAACGTATCAGTGTGAAATTGGACACCAGCATTCAGATGCATGGGACACACACACTCTCTCTCCCTCTCTTTCTTCTTTTCTCTTGATTCGACTTTCTGTCTCTATATCTGTCAGAAAGTGATTTGACATCAGCTTGTTACTTTTTCTCAGTTTGTAAGCTGCTTCCTTTTCATTGGTTAAAGTAAATTTTCACATAAGCTTGTTAAACTTTGCCTTGGTCTTTAATTCAGCCCAGAGTCAATCTCTTTTTCTATTGGCCAAAATAAATTTCGCACAGACTCACGAATTTGCAAACAGTGAAGAAAAGAGAGTTATTTTTATTTTGTATTCACCACATATTCAAAACTATCTGAGAAACCCCCACTTCTGGCACATTTTAGGCAACTCATGCAGAAGTATTTGGGGCCTTCAGTGTCCTATGTACATGAAAATTATAAGAATTTAGAAATAATAAATTATTTATCTTTATTCAACAACTTAATTTCATCTGCATAGTTTGTTAACATTTATTTTGTTCACAATTTTTATTTCCTTTTAAAATTATCATTCTTTATGATTCCTTCACATAAAGTCACTCTTAAAAGATGTTAGGGAACCCGAACAATATAATTGTAATATTCTGAATATGTCACAGTATGCATGATAGAAAAAGAAAAAAATACCACATAAGCAACCATACCCTGCTTAAATTCTAATTACAGTTTAATTAGATGATATCAATTGCAATGAAAAGTGAAATTAAAGTTAAACTTTTAATAAAGAATTGTTTTTTAAACCTTTCATTCTGTTCCACATTTAAATTTAAATGAGTTATTTATTTGATTTTTTATCATATGTAACTACAGTGGTTACAATTTGTTATTTCAGATTGTTTATGATTTGTTAAGATTAAATAATTGACAGACAGACAGACATACATACATACACTGCGCTTTATTCATTAAAGATAAACAATATTTTTATTATTACTAAATTTCTTCACAGGAAGAACGGTGAAAGATATTTACATTGTATTGAGAATGTCCCAAATTTTGTTATTACTTCAAGAAAGAATTCTGAAAAATCTTTTCATTGCTTCCAACGTTTTGAAAGAATAATGCTTAAAGCTCTTTTCACTCTATTGATAATACCCAACAAAATTTAATTGATATAGGAGCTTGACAAGAATAATTTTGAAAAAAAATTTACATTTATTCTTAATATTGAAACAATATTAAAAGCAGTCACTATTAATATTACCTAAGCAATTTTTGTAAAATCAGACCCCATCTTACCAAATATCTGCTCTGAATCATAAATTAAAAAATACAATAAAACTAAAATATTATTTAATTAGAAAACGTTTAATTGCTTTTATGAATAATATATATTAATAGACAATATTGTCTTAAGAAACAATTGTTTTAATTAATAATAAATTTTTTACAAGATTTGTGCTCATTTTGTTTTGTTTTTTGTTTTTTTGTTTTTTTACATAGGATAATTTTTTTAATTATGAAGTTTTAATTTTAAATCTTCTAAAATTCAGTTCTGGTAGTGTAATTGTTAGGTAATATTGTTAAGTAAAACGATACTTGCTAATTGAAAAGCCTATTACAATCTGAGGAAACCCAGTATTTTTAAAAAGAATTTCGAATTGTTTTTGTATGAGTTTAGCTACCTCCTCATCTTTGATAAAAAATCAGCATAGCATTATGTAAAATGACTCAATTTAATAAAAACAATATTTTATCATCAAAATGTGTTTATGTTATTATTAAGAGGAAAAACCAAGGTATTTTTAGTTCATTTTTAATCCTTTCTAGCATACTCTATATTTTTGGTTAAAAATCTTACTTTTTGGCATCAACAAAGGACCATAACTGACAATAGAAATTTTAGCTTCTTTGTTTCCAGTGAAAAACACATTAATTTAGAAATTCTCGCAAAAAACAAATAATTGTCAGATTTTAATGAAATTTTCAGGACTTATTCACAGATGAATTAATTTATTTAGCAAATTATTATGTTTTATAAAATTTTGGTAAAAATATATATTTTTTACATCAGTTAACCCTAAAATTAAATTCATGAAATTTCTAGAAATTCAATTTTGTCTACTAATTTTGTCTTATTAGTTAAATGCAAGACTCCTTGGAGAAAGTAAATCATCTACTTTTTTTTTCTGAAACAGTTACCACTTTCCCAAAAATCTGCTCTGAATAGTAAAATAAAAAATGCAATAAAACTATGATATCATTTAATTAGATAAGCCTTTGTTTTTATAAATAAATAAAGGACATTATTGACTGAAGAAAAAAGTTTTTGCAATGAATAATTCATTTTTACAAGAACAATTTTCACTTTTTGTTTTTTATTCATAATAGTTTTTAGTTTCAAAAATTTTTTAAAATACTTTTAAAAACTCTTCAAAACTTTGTCTGCAACATAGTGAAGACTATATTTACTAAATGACAATTGAAAAGCTTAGTACAAATTATCACACTCTAAGGTTTTTAAAATTATTTTTCAGGTTTATAAAACTTACCCATTTTGAAAGTATGGGTGACCATATATGACATTATCAGAAAACAAGATTGATGGTTATAGTAAATTTAATGTCAAAATTCCTAAAATTAGATTAGAGAGAATATTTCTAACATTTAAAAATTATATATAAAAGCATTCACCCGTCATTTTCTTAAATTGTGTTTTAACAGATAGTCTCTCTAGGACAGCAATAGACATGTAAATAGCTTATCAGTACTTGACAAATGCCTGTTGGGTGTTGAAAGATATGTAAACCTACTACTGTTTTAAAATCCTTTTCCTGCTTAAAGTAAATAATACTTGTTTCAGATTAATTATACTTTAAATCAGCTAATATTCCTCAAATAATGTTTCAGAGGTGTATATTTTATTTTTGCAAAGTTTTTTGGATAGATAAAATTACATTACAATAAATTACTGCTAAAAAAGATGCTAATTAGTTATTTTAGAAAAAAGTCAAACAAAATAAACTCCAATAAATATAATTTCTGTTTGAAAAATTCACTACAGTAAAGTATTTTGCTTTATGGAAATAGTAAATTTAATCTTTTAGCTTTCAATTAAAGCTAAAATAAAAGTTTCAAGAATGCTTTTTCATTCATAAAATTTCATTTTAAAACTTAGGTATTGCAAACTTTTAGTGAAAAAGTGGCAGTGCCTAGTATAAATGTGCCAATTTTTGTATGTAAGGATGTTCAGACACAACATTATAATAAAATAAGAATGATAACCATATGTTACAAGGATGCATTTATATACAAAAATAATAATAATAATGTTTAAAAAGTTGTAGTAAAAGACTATGAATAGCCCCTTGATCAGACAAGGTTTTTATCATGCTTATATAACACAATTTTCGATTTACCGTAAACAAACATATCTGCTCTGAAATGTATTGTCATGTCAACAAATGTAAACATGTTACGGAAATTAACGAATTTTAACGAAACTTGGTTATAAGCAACCGACAATTTGTAATGAATTATTTTGAACATTATTTTTACCGATACTCGTATTTAAGTAGATATTCTGTTTTTAATTCAAGAGGC
Source organism: Ascarosepion bandense (assembly GCA_037127315.1). Lineage (NCBI taxonomy): Eukaryota > Metazoa > Mollusca > Cephalopoda > Sepiida > Sepiidae > Ascarosepion > Ascarosepion bandense. Next base: position 536,652 of record JBBBDQ010000451.1, read on the forward strand.
TATTCATGATCAAGTGGTCAAGAGGGTACCAGATCAAATGGTATGCTTCCCCTATGTAATAGGGGTCACAGGTTCGAATCCTGCTGGATAGCACATATTTTCGTAATAAAAATTTATCGTAAATAATCAGGCCGGTAGATATAAATATAAAAATACTGTTTAATTAAATTAATAAAAATATATATGTACTGCATGTATGTGTATATATATATATATATATATATATACACATACATGCAGTACACACACACAACATTTGTTTAAAGATTTTTCATTATACAAATGTGTTAATTACTTCAATTAAAAAGTAAAAAATATAGTTATTCGTAACAGTTCATATATTTCATTCTTTATTAAGTATTTAGTATTCAGTCAGTCAGTTAAGTGCCATATGTGATACACGCTTGGGCGATCATGTCTCGAAAGAGACATGACTGACTGGGCCGGATATTATCCCACAGTAGGTTGCCATTGCTTTCTGCGGTAGACTAGTTGCCGACCAATCTGTCCTGTTATTTAACCCATAACTGGAAGGAATAGACGGATTAATACCTTTCCCAAGAGTATTTGCGTGTAAGTGAATGCAATGAATTCGGCTGGAATTCGAACTCGCCCCCCCCCCCCCGATTTCTCGTTCCGAACCGATATCCAATGATCCACAAATAATTTAGTATTACACAACCTAAATAATGTGATCATAACAAGTTTACTAATCTGAAGGGATGTTGAAATGTTGCTGGCTTGATCCAGTGCCCAAAATTTGAACAAATGACTGGACATAAGAATTTTTTTAAAAACCTTTTTGGTTGAGCTGAGAACTTTTCAGCACCAATTAATAAAATTTTCTGATAATTATCTAAGTATAATCATTTGATAATTAATTCCATATTTTAGAATTATTACCGTCTCATAACATCATTACAATAAAAAATACTCACAAGTGTCAAAAATTCTTCATCCTACAAAAAAATAAGCAAAAAAAAAAAAAAAAAAAAAAAGAAAACAAAAGAGATTATTCATTTTAATTTCAGGATTTTTATAAAATAAATACAACAAGAATCTCTTCTCTAAATAAGAATGATTAACATAGGTAAGGCAATAAATAATATTGAACATAAAAATATCATTAGACCAACAAGGCCACTTCATTCTTTATTAGATCATGTGTGGGCCTGGGCCATTAAAAATGACAGCCAAATATTCATATCAATATGCTGTCTAAAATGATGGCAACATATATATTGATGTACCTACTATTGAGTATCTTACATTAACACATAAAAAAAAAAAATAATCCAAACCCCTGAGTGTGGCAGGATGGAAATATATATATATATATATATATATACACACACACTTCACTACTCAACAACATAATTATTGCAAAAAAATAAAATAATAAGGCACTGTTAAAGGACGAACTTGTGGCAAGAACTTTCATAAAGTTCAATAATTGGTAGTAAAGATAATGAACTGAGCCAATGCTGCCTCAATAGTTTTTTTCTCTCCATGATCTTAACAGAAGAGAAATATATATATATATATATATACACACACACACACACACAACACCCTTTATTATAATAAAGAGGATTATTTACCAGTGTTTAACTAACTGCTTTGTTGAAAATTGATCAGACCAGACAAAAAAAATAATACTGATTGAAGTGATTCAAATTTAGAAAATGCTACATTTAAAGGACCTTCCACTTGTTATTACTAACAGTAAATATAGCAGCCAATGATGAAGTACAAACTTGCCTTGCCTAAAACCTTAACTGAGTTTCATTCAATCAAGATATTTTCATCTAACATCATTACAAAGTTAATTATAAGGGATCCACGCCTTTACATTTTTAAGACAATTTATAATCTGGAAATTGATGAATGGATTTTAAAACAATACAATTCAATTCAAATTCTAACATCTTACCACAAAGTAACTGAGCCTTTTCCCAAAATCAAAAGATCTTTTCCAAGGAATACAGATAAACAAACTCTAGTCTAGTGTAAAATTCTAAAAACTGGAAAACTCTGAAAACAATATATTTTTTTTTCAAGGAATGCAGTTTGCATATCAAAATTTGAATCTGATGCTAAGCATTACCCACCACTGTCCATATGTCTTAGAGCTTCCATCTGCAGCACTTTATTAGGTTTTGTAGAGCCTAAAAGAAATTATTTTAAGACAGCCTTGACTCAAATCATATCACACAGTTGTGTTTCAGTGATTCTAATAGTCAGACATGTTTATGCTGCTCATGAATTTTTTTTATTTTAATGAATCTTTTTTTTTCAAGACTGCACAGCTTATGGCTGATGGATAACAATCACCTTAATTGTTCACTCTATGATACCAAGAGTACCATTCTAATGCCTAAAATTTTTTTAAAAATCCATCTGGCCTCAAAGCTTTGGGATAAGTGATTATGTAGCTGCATTAACATATGGGGGGCTGAATTTCCGGAAACCAAATTTAGCCATTTCTGTTCTTTAATAAATGCTTAAAAATAAGAAAAAGTCTCCAGCTTAAAATACATCTTAATGTTTATCTTCCCAGGAATGACTCATAAATTATGTGAATGAGGTAAACTCAGCTAATTAAATATCTAAAATTGCTGCTCTCATAACGGACAAAGAAGAAAGGTTCTAACTTTGGAAATGCCTCCACCTTTGATATAAATTTGGAAAGGATTGTTCTTATTACATAAATAAATTTCTTTCAAATTTTCTCAACAAGAAAATAATACAAGGAATATTTTTCATTCAGAAACATTTTACTCAAACTTTAAAAAAAGAAAAGAAAAAAGTTAAAGGACAATTACACAAAGTAAACTACATTCTCTACAAGGTCTGCCCGGAAAGTATCCAGCTATACTGAATAAAAGCTGATGACATAGTTTTGATGGTTCTTTATAAAAACATAGAAGAACCTACTGAGTATGTTCTGAGTGAAAAAAAACACTCTTTCACGAGACACCACTGAATAAGCTTGCAAAACATGTTTTTAGTAAAATATCACATCAGCCAGGCTGGGAAGCTTCCACTAAAGTCTAGATATGACTTTCTGCTATATGTGACTTTTACCAAAGTTATAACCTTCATTGAAAAGGAAATTTCAAGCTGTAGATGGAATTAAAAAGAAAGTGACACAACAGCTGGTCTCACTCACAATCAGAATTGTAAACTTTGGAAAAGTGGAATAGACACCAGAAGAAATGTGTGAAGTTCCAATGAGAGCAAGTTGAAAGCAACTTAGGCAGCATTTCTCTAGAAAGTCTACATTTTTTTTTCATTAGAATTAAATGGGTTGGTCATTTCTGGACATATTTTGTATGAAGATAAATCAAATAAATCTATAATCTAATAGTGAAAAAAAAGTAATTTTAATTGTAAATATTTATTTTTCAACAAAATCTTTCTTGTCAAGGAATTTCATTCAATTGTGAATATTACTCCTATAGATTCAGTAATATACATACAAAAATTCTGCTAGAAAATATCCATTAGACTACGAATGTATTGATTTACCACTAGACAATAAAGTAGAGATAATTAAAGTTAAATTGATTAAAAGAAGCACTTACCTTAAGTGAAAGGAGCTTATCGCACTGAATACAGAAGAAAAAACAAAGATAAAAATGGATAATTGTAAAAGAGGAAAAGCAATATTTTCATACATAAGATTTGAATGAACGACCATTTTTAAATTGCATGGGAAATGAATAAAGAAAATATTCTTTTATTTGAAAGTGTATTTAAACAAAATGCTGTACATATTTTTTTGATTTAATCATATTAATTTCTTTGTTTTTCTGTTGGTTTTTATCACATTTTATCTGTTGTATGCTCAAGGCTTTCCCTGGATGCCTACTGAAATTCTGAATGTTTGCTTCCGTGCATGTCACATTGTCTGCAAACTTCTCAGATGTGCCTTCTCCTCATCTATACATTAAACTAAATAACTCCAAAGATTTAGTAAAAATGAGCATACATGATGAAAAAGTACCCAAAACTGAATAAAAACAAAGGAAAGCACCTTTTTTATGCAATGAAAAACATGAATTTGGAAATTCTAGCAAAAATCAGATAATTGTTGGATTTTAATGAAGCTTTCAGGAATTACTCACAAATTAATTAACTTATTCTTTAAATATTTCTTAGAAAGTCTTGGCAATTTTTTTTTTTTTACATCTATTGTACTCGCCTCCTATTTAAGTTTATGAAATTTTGAGAAATTCTTTTTTGTAGCACTGAATGTTTATATTATTGATAATGACAAGTTCTCAGAGAATTTAAATTAAATTTTTTTGGTCAAATATCCCCATTTAGAGAAAATCTGCTCTGAATCATAAAAATGCAATAAAGCTAAGACATTAATTAGAAACACTTTTAATTGCTTTTATGAATAATTATATTATAGAAATTATTTAAAATTCATAATACATGACAAAAATTGAAATCTTTCAACCTTTTGGCTGTAGATTTTTACCTAATATCAAATAACTTATTTGACACCAGGAGACACTCTCATTAACAGACATTACTTGTTCATTCAATTTAACAGAACTTGTTTAAAGAAAAGAATGCTGCCTTGTAAAATATATATCCATGCTTAAACTGATGTTAATTGGACATTGCAACAGTGAAAAATGGTATTTTTTGTTTTTTTGATACTGATGAGTGCAAAATCATTCTATACCAAAATGGTGGTCATTAAGGATTATAAAGATGCAGAGGTGAGCATTATTCCATGGTTAAAATTTTCTGAAACCATCAAATTGAAAGTGACAGTATAACATTCTGGTAACATAAAATAATAGGAAAAATGAACATGGTCATTGTTGATGGAACCATTACTGTCTACTCTTATCTGTGGGATATTATTGACAATAACATTATATTATTATTCCTCATGAATGATAATGCTACTCATCATTGTATTCACATTGTCACTCATCTCTAAAAAGCTGAAGTGCACAAGTACATAACCATCAAATGTTGATTATGATGCTTTAAAATGTTGGGTAGAAGATAAACCAATAACCACCATGCAAAACCTTTTCAGTAAAGCTAAGATCTTCAAACAATACAATATGTACAGCATTTTTCAAAATTAAAAACATACAGGATCTCTTGAGAGATTTAAAAACAAAAATGCTTTTCATACAATTTAATATATTACAATTACATAAAATTTAAGTTGATATATTTTTTATATCTGAGAAAATGTTTATTTTCTATACAGATTAAGAAATAAGGAATCTAATAAAAGCAATCAATAAAAGTGACAAGTTTATCAGAGATAATAAAAACCAAAGTTAATTTATTTTTTCAGGATTACATAAGTACACCATAATTAAAAGTTGCATTGCCATTGTAGGTACAATGACAACCATGGGAGGAATGAATGATGCAAGTATCAAAAAAGTAAAAAAGACTATGATGTTGTTACTAGAAATCAAAACCCAATTGATAGTTTATCATCATCATTATCACTACTGTCAGTATTAACTGGGTTCCTACGGATATCAGGTGGGGAAAAACCATACATATTTAATTGTTGTTATCATTTGAGTTATTTACATAGAAATGTTTGAGCATTACATCAGAAAAATCTGGCATTTACAAACAGTCTTAAGAAAAGTCCGGAATTTACAGACAGACTGAAGAAATTTTTGGTGATTGCATTGGTTTTGAAATTATTTGGGTCTGAGACTTACCAATCATATAGTAAATGATTTAAGGCTTGATAAGTGATTAAAGGTTCCATAGTTATCCCAAGAGAGTAGATCTCAGTCAAGGTTCTATAGATATACCACAATGCAAGATTTCATGATTCAATGATTTCATGTTTTAATGCTACCCAATAGTTCTTCTCTTAAGTGGTAACCAGTTTAGGTGAAAGAAACTTCCAATTCAAAGTTTGAGTGTACCCTGAAGCCTAAGAACATTAGTCCTTATAATAAAATTTGGTCTAGTCATTCACAGTCATTGATTCTCCACCAGCTGTCCTTGACCCCACATTACCACTAGATCCCGGAAGGGGATGTCAAAAGAGTGGGTTGGAACCTATGAGACCCCTTTCCTCACCTGAAACATTTATTCATAAACATGCTTTCTCTTGAAAGAAATTATCACCATCTCTGAAAGATGGAGAGCTATCCCATCATTCAAGATGCTATTGTTAGTCATACATTTAACAAAATTTAAAAAGAAACTTTTTTACTTACTATTTTCCTGGTTCTGCCTGATAATTTTGCACACTGGAAATAATTTCAAATAAAAAAAAATTAAATAGAAATAAGCTTTTGTAAAGAAATCCTAGTGATATTTCTTAAGAATTAATCAATTATTTAAAAACTGGATTAAAAATGAGTAAAAAATAATTATTTGAGGATTTTACATCCATCATGATATTTTTTATTGAGAAGCAGAAAAGTCATGAAGGGGTAGAAATACATAATCAAAAGAAATTGATTTTGTCTTCGATTTAACTGAAAAATGATATTACATTTCTGAATAGTGTACATCTGTGTATTTGTACACACTTTACATATATCAAATATGGGTAACACAGAAAACTTACTAGGCAAATAATTATGAACAAGGACAAAACTTTAATCACAAAAGCATTTAAGTTTAAACATGTTGTTTATTTATTATCATCAACATTAAATTTCTCAAAATATGATTTCTATTATTGCCATAAATTAAATGTGATATTTTATTGCAAATATTTACTTGATTTAGATGTTATTTCATTACTACAAACTGAATGTAATCTTTAAACAGTCTATGTTGCATTAAATTATTAAACCTTTCATCATTTCAAATAAAGTTTAACCTTATCAATATTGTATAAAATATTTATTATATATTACTTAAATACATACCTCCATAAATCTTCTAAAAAAGAGCATACCATGATGAAAAATGCACAAAACTTGATAAAGACAAAGTTTTATCATCGAAATGTCTATGTCAAGAAAATTCTAGAGGAACTCCATATCTTCCACAAGATCTCCAATGGCTGACAAAGTCTCTGTGAGACAGGTTTTTTTTAATAGCAATTGCAAAAGTAGTTTAAAATTTTCTATAACAGCTTCCCTGTGAAGAATTAGACATAGGTTTCATTTGTGGGTTGACACTGAGTGCTTTCAACTGATCTCATATCCCTTGTTGATCATCTTTTTGGTTGCAAAGCAAATTTGGGTATTTCATTTTTTTTTCTTGCATTCTCAGCACTGATGCTTGTATTTTGAATGTGTCAAGTAGATTATCAAAGCACATCTGTGATTTCTCTAGATTCTTTAGCTGATTTCTGATTCACTTCCACAGATGATTGATTTTATCATGACCAAATTTGTGATCCAACACATACCATATATACATTATTGAGATCTGTTTGCATATTACAGCATTTCTCAGGATCCCAATAAGGTATCTCCAAAGCTGAGATGACGCATTTTCACCCTGTGTCCTTTTTTTATTTCTATGCTATCAAAGTATTCCAATGATTATAAGACTGATGATCAAGCAACATGCAGTCCAGGTGTTTCTAGCTTTGACCAAACACACATTCTGCTAGAGATCCAACACTGAAGATTAAAAAAAAGACCCACCAAGTGACACGTATTCTCTGTCAAAAATAAAAATCCTAGCTGTGTCTGAAGTTTGTTGATAAAGAAATTGGTAGGTTATGCCAATTTGTCATCTGACTAATGGTAGGTGCCATATAAACCATTATTATTGAGTGTTTAAGAAAAGTTTTCTGAATGTAACATGCATATTAGGCAAGCATTAGTTTTGACCAATTTCTTCCAATTACAAATGTAGTTTTGAAAATATTTCACAAACACGATATTATGCAATAGAATACTTCTGCTGCTGGAAAACAATTGTCTTGACAGATAACAACCAACACAAAATCATAATATATATATAAAAATATAAACTTATATTTTTATTCTTCATCAATGACAGTTGCGTGGGGTGATAGTCAGAGGGAATCATGCACATACGAGGGAGTTGTTGACTTGTAGGAGTTGTATTCTCTTCTTGCTTCTCTGTGTTCTTTTGGTGTTTTCATTTCGGCCCAAAAACCCCGAATTTATCTAAGCTGAAATTTCCACATATTTTTGCCTTCTCAGGTTTTTGCTTAATTGTGTCATCTTTGGCCAGGCACACTGTCAATCATTTTCGTTGGCCATTGCATTTGAAGCCATCTGCCTTTGATGTAATTACACTTTTGTCGGTCTTGCTGATATTTTTTGCCTTTGATGCTGGTCCTACTTTTGTCGGTCTTCCTATTTCTGTCAGGTCACAGAAATATATTGAATATAGTAGATTGAGCAAAGATGAAAAGAAAAGTTCTCTAATTTGCAATTCTTATCCTTCAGACAACATGTTGCCAGCCTCTCTTTATGTTAACACTATAACTATGAAAAATGCTCAAATGAGTTACATTCCTTAATTCCACCAGCCCAGACTTTCACAAGGACCCACCAAAAATGTTACTTTGTAGAACAGTTCTCAAGAGGATGTTTCCCTGACCACTACAGTCGAGAGTCAAACAATATCTATCCTACACATCCTCATGATATGAAATTTTTACTTCCTCACTTACAACAATCTAATTCAGTAATTCTATACTCAAGTGGCCCTTATGTCTTGAATTGGGTGAACTAAAGTTCAAAAATAAAATATATTGATACCTACAATATAAACTGCTCACCAAAGTTAGAAACAACTATCTCACTTTTATGATAAAAATTACAGCAAAGTTTAACCTTTGTACCTTAAAAAAAATATATTGTTTGAGAAGGACAGTTATTCTCTTGAATATTCCTTTAACAAAGTTTGCTATAAAAAAAACTATGTTAAGAATCTTAATAAAACCCAAACATAGGAAAGTAGATTTATACATTTACTTTGCTCTTGAGAAATCACAACAAAAATATTAATCACTATTTATTTACAAGAATTTACATACTAAAACCAAATACATTCCCAAATGTTTAAGTGCATGATTTATGATTAATGTTTGCTGTTCCCACAATGAACCTAATTACTGACAGACTCATCCTTTTTCTTTACAACAGCACTAGTGTTCCACCTCATAACACCACAAAGGATAACCTATAAAACTGGTATAGCTTTCCGTTGGCCTCAAAGGCAGTAAACTTTTTGTCTGTCTCAATTATCGAGATCTGGTGGTAGGCATTCTTCAAGTCAAAAGTTGAAAATAATTTGTACCGTGTTAGAATGTTTATCATATAATCAATCTGAGGCATAGGGTAGACATCTGACTGTGCATAAAAGCATGATTAAAAAAGGCCCCAAACTTAATTTTAAAAAGATTTTATCATCAAAATATTTATGTTATTATTAAGAGAAAAGACCAAAATATTTTTTCAGCTATATTTAATATTTTTAATATTTTCTAGCACATTTGAAATTGTTGTTAACCTTCTTTTTTTTTTTTTGTCAATGTGGGACCATAGCTGACTATGGGAATTTTAGCACCTATTTTTCAGCTGAAAAAGAATTTAATTTTGAAATACTTGCAAAAATCATAATTGTTGGATTTCAATTAAACTTTCAGGACTCATTTACAAATAGATAAATTTATGAAATTATTTTTTATAAAAGTTTGGTAATTTCTTTTTGTTTGTTTTACATGTTACCCCCACCAGCTAAATTTCATGGAATTTCTAAAAATTATGTCTGCTAACTTTACACTATTAAACACAGGACTCATTAGAGAATGTAAATAATTTTTTTTAAACAGTTGCCACTTTCCTGAAAATCTGCTCCAAATAATAAAATAAAAAATGCAATAAAACTATGACATTATTTAATTACATAAGCTTTTAATTGATTTTATAAATAACATATTTTAAGGACATTATTGTCTGAAGAAAATAAATTTTTCAATGAATAATAAATTTTAACAAAAATTGTTTTCACTTTTTCTTTTATAATTATAAATTCTTTAAAACATTTTCTGCTTTAGGTTCTTTAGTTATTAAGTAAAAATTGAAAAGCTTAATACAAATCATCACATTCTAGGATTTTTTAAATAATTTTTAAAAATTTTCATGCTCACAAAAAAAAAAAGTACTCATTTGGAAAATATGGGTGACCATAAAAATGTATTTTTTTAAAACACAAAAAATTAGAAAAGAAAACAAAATCAAATTTACCATCAAACTAATTAGATAAAAAATAGAAGACGGGTTGTAATTATTATTTATTCAAAAACATATCTTCATGGTGTCTGTTGAAAGAAAGCATCATTTGAAAATCTTTTAGTTTTGATGCCTTCTTTTTTTTCCATATATATCAAAAAACTATAATTTTCGAAAAAGAAAATTTCACTGAAATATGCTTAAAACTTTGCAAATGTTTATTTGAAATCAAGAAAATATTAAAACTTTAAGCAAAATGGTCACAAAATGAGTGAAAAAACAAAACAAAACTGGTACCTGGAAGATACAGCCAAAATCTCGTTTAACTCTATAAAAAAGTAACTGCATATTTTTACGTCCTTATTTCATCTGCTCCTGGCATAGGTTAGACATTAACAAACCAAAATAAATAAAAAAAATCACTTAAATGAACTCGTGGCCTAAAATAATTACAAATTAGATATCTCTTCTTCATTTTCTCACCTATAAGCTAAGAAAAGATCTTCCCCAAAGAATGGATTTGTGATGATTTGTGAATCAGTAACAAAAAATAAAAATAAAAGTCAGCTGTAATTTATTTTCATTTCCGTTTAATATAAAATGAAATCAAATGACCTACCGACCGCATCTCATCTTCATTGAAAAAATTATTTTCAAGTCGACAATTTATGATTAATCATTTTTTTTCTTGATAAAAAATACATCTTGTTGGAAAGATCAGCAAACCTTATCATTTGAGGTTTTAAATAATTCGATTCGAAGGCAAACTGCAACAAATCAGTGTTTATTTCTCATCTTCCGCAAATTTGTAAATATTGGTTCTTCTCAATCCTTTCGAAACCTTTTTTCTCTGCTAATTCTCGAAAATGTCGCTTTTCTTCAAAGATTTTACGATGGAGAATGACAGAACTCAGTGACAATTATCATTTCAATGTCATACATCAGAGACGAACTACGCTCAGTAATAGTCGATATATAGACATATTGTTCATCCGTTTGGTATTAAATACAAAACAACATCCATAATATTTGCGGTTTCCAAATTTATTAATTTGTGCTGCCCATGATAATCAAGCTCTTTGATTTTTCCTTTCTTGAAAACAACATCCATTTTGAAAAATACCTTCCAACCAAACCAAAATGCCTACTTTTTTTTTTTTTTCTCTTAAGTCTTCTATAAATTTTTTAATATTCTGATGATGAAAGTCTCTAAAGCATTAACAAAATTTGAAATAAGAAGTTGCCGACAGCTGGAGAAGTCATCACCATCGCCAGATTAAAAAAAACCGTTAAGGAAAAATATAAAAATTTCCATAACTAGCGTTTGTACGGCGTTCTGGTTTTAGATGTAAGGGAGATAACTTGAAATATAGACGCAGTTCTTAATCAATTATTTCCCCTCGATTAAAAAACAACTTATGTTACTTCTTCTTCTTCTATGTGCCCTGTCCCTTCAGGACGTAGGCGATCATGGATCTCCACGTCTCCCTATCCCTTGTGGCTCTTAGTATGCTTGCTCCTGTTGCTCCTGGCAACCCCCGTTCCGTCATCCACCTGATCAGACTCTGCAGATATGTTATCCGCTGCCTTCCTCTGTCTCTCCTTCCTTCTATCTGACCAGTCAGTATCAGGTTCTCCAGGCTCTCCTTCCTCATTGCATGTCCCAGGAACTTCAGTTGTCTCTTCCTGATGCTCAGCATCAATTTCCTTTTTGTTGCCATTCTTTCTAACACTTCGTCGTTGCTTGTATGCTCAGTCCACGATATCCGTAGCATCCTTCTGTAGAACCACATTTCGGCCGCTTCCAGTTTTTTCCTCATTTTCGATGATATTGTCCAGCATTCACAGCCGTACTGAAGAACTGACATCACGTAGCAGTCTAGCACTCTAGCACTCTAGCACTCTTTTCTTCGTTACGTTATTAAAAATATCAATTCAAAAACTCAAATAAATTTTCTTACTGTGCAGCAACTATTCTCATTAAAAGACATATATATATAAGGTACCTCCACTAATTCGCTGAAAAAACAGGAAAGCATGAAGAAAAAAGACCTCAAACTTAATAAAGATAGTTTTTTCATCCACTCTAAGAAAAAGTAAACGAAAATTTATCCATCGTGAATATTAAGAAATGTGATAAAAGTGGATCAAACTTTAAATTTCAAACAATCACTGTTGATTGGTTAATTTTTTCCAATATTTTTTATGCGCCTGTACAAATGTTTTTGCTTTAAAATTCAAGTGAGCTGGGTAAATTTTCATTGTAAGTCCCGTCACTTTCCCCCTTCAAATTTATCCAAAATAGCATTATCTCTGTGCAAATGTATATGCTGAACTCAAATCAAGTGTTAGTTATTGAAGAAACTTACCTTTTTTTATCTAAATGTCCATAAAAAAAACGAACTGTATCTTGCACTTTTTCTCTCCCGTAATTGTTGATTTGAGTTCAGCATATACATTTGCACAGAAATAATGCTATTTTGGATAAATTTGAAGGGGGAAAAGCCGTTGGTACCTAAAACGAAAATTTACCGTGAGCTGGTCACATAACTAGAACTAATATAAATTCTGTGGCACAAACAGAACCCTCAGTTGGTGACGAAGAAGCAAGGAACGTCCATGCCATTCGCCATGTAAGAGACAAAAGAGAAATTCGTCCACTTCATTTGCTATACGGTGCAAAACAAAATCCTTTAGTGGGAACTCAAAATATAAAGGAACAGGCATCTTGAACGTTTTCATCATATTCAAACCTAAAAAAATGCCAATTATTGAACAACCCTTTTTCATCTCACTCAATGAAATTCAACAAGAAAGTTTATAAGTCAATGAATGATTAAAATATTCACAAACTTCAATCTCAGTGAACAAATCTTACAAATAATACACAGTGAAGACGTGCATCCAAAGAATCTTCAATAAACAAACAAAAAAACTTTCAACAAACACAAAACTTAAATCCAAGCTAAATGACTTTGCATACACTTTTTCCAATTTTCTGGTTTGTGAAGAAAGCCAAGAGTATTGAACTATATTGAATAAACAGATAAATCATTCATGAAAATTTAATCCTTTCGAAAGCATTCATTATTATATCTGTATATTTTGTATAATAAAATGTATTATTGTTTCAAAAAGAAATTTTGACAACAAACTCATAAACATTGTTACTAAATTAATGAATATTGATTTTGTGCCATGAACAAAATTTAAATGTTTGCAAAATTTTGCACAGGACCTAAAATAAATTCCTTCTGATGTTTAAATATTGTTGTTAACCTCAAACTTTGCAACACTTCTTTATCATTTATATATCCCAATATGATATGAATCAGTCATGTTTCCACTGAAAATGTATAAATAAAAAAGCTGAATTTATCAGAAGTTTTCGAAAGGTAAGCATAATCTAACAAAACAATGCAAAAGTAAGTAAATACATATTAAAGGAAAGGTGATAGAATTTACATTTAATGATTGAAAAACAACCGTTAGTCTAGGCTCTGTAATTGGGCCCAGTAAAATGTCTTGTGGCAAATTCTTATATAAAAATATATTTGACTACCACAGTAACTGTTACATAAATAAATTTAAAAATGCTATAAACTGCTGTAACGTATTTGCTTATCACAAAAGAAAATCAAAATGTGATTGTTTTTTTCTTGCTGATTACATATTTTATGTTTGGAGCTGTATGCCATTTGCACGGGAGTCAAATTTAGTTTTTAAAACATAAATATATGGAACCAATATGTATGATTACATTTCTTAAATTTAAGGCAAAAAAATAAAATAAAATAAAAAAATACTAAAATCCTTGTACAATAAATAAAAAATTAAAAAAATTTTTTTATTTTAGTTCGAAGAAATTATGTTGGCAATTTTTTTTATAAAGTTCATAAAAAAGATGCTTTGTAATTTTTCCAAAGAGAAAATAAAGCATCATACTTTGAAAATTCTTTCATTCTATATTTTCCTGTGCACAGATGAATGTAACTAGCATTAAAGCATTAGGTGACTTCAACATTTAAACACTGTAATGTAAACAATGTGCAAATATAGTTATTAATGAAACAACAAAAGCAACAAATCAGAATTAAGGATTCAATGTTGGCCAATCAAACAGAAGATCAAGAATCAAAATTTTGGTCAAATTGAGACTATTTCTACCATATAAGCAGAGGTGAATTAGTATTTATTTAGACAGCAGTATAGCAACAACAGAGAAAGCAACTACATCAGTGTACAAGGAACAACAGATCTGCACATCAGAGTCAGTTAAGTGCTATACATGATATACACTTGGGTGATTATGTCTCAAAAGAGACATGACTGACTTTGTAGGAGATTTCCCTGCAGTAGGTTGCCATTACTTTCTGTGATAGATTGGTTGCCAACAAAAGCTATAGAATCCAATCAGTGCTGCTACTTAACACATAGCTGGAGGGAGAAGAGACTGATTAATACCTTTCCCAAGGGTATCTGCGTGGAAGTGAAGGCAATGAATTAAACTGAGATTTGAACTTGACTCTCCAACTTTTTGTTCCAAGCCAATATCCACTGTACCACGATGCACATCCCCTGCACAACACAATGGTGCCATAAAATTCCACTTACTTTTCTTGGACAAGGAATTTAACAAGAGAACTAAGGCTCTGCTGATAGATAATTGGATTTATTTTTAAGTACAAGCTTTGCCTACTGAAACAGAGCATGCTCACAAAAGGTTGCACTTTTGATTTATAATTTGCTTGCTGTTCCCACAGCGAACTAATTATTCTAACAGGGACTCTCATCCTTTTTCTTTTGCACAGCACCAATTTTCCACTAAATGAATACTTTAAATCGATGTTTGTGATTATTCATGTTTCTGTCATTAGAAAACATTCCTATCTTAGGGCTGACCAAACAATTGTAGCTATCACACCCTCTAAACATGGTCTTTTAATCCAATAAACATTCTTAAAGTGATTGCAATATAAAACAGATAAAACATACTTTTGACACATTTTTTGTGGCTAAGTTGATTAAACTTTGCTAAAATTACTTTTTTTAAAATAGAAAAATTTCTGGAAGAAATGTTGATCAAGATCAGTGAAACAAAATTAATAGATTTTTTGCTAATTTATCTATATATGTGCATTGCGGTGCAGTTGATAGTGGCTCGGAATGAAAAATTAGAGAGCTGAGTTCAAATTCCACTTGAATTTGTTGCATTCACTTACATGCAAATACCCTTGGGAAAGGTATTAATTCATCTCTTCCCTCCAGCTATGGATTAAGTAGCAGGTCAGATTGGGTTCTATAACATTGGCTAGCAACCAGTCTACTGCAGAAAGTAAGGACAACCTACTATGAGAAAATCTTCTGCCCAATCAGTCATGTTTCTTTCAAGACATGATTGCCCAAGTGTGTACAACATATGGCACTTAACTGATTGACAGATCTGTATAAAATTAAATAACCAAATTTTTAACTGAGATTTTAAATATTTTTTTTCAGGTACGTTCATTAGTAAATTTAATTTTTTTTCCAGGTAAACTTACTAGTATGGAAGATAAATATGTACTTTTTATTAAATTTGGACTTGTAATGTATTTAAAATGTATAGCCACAAACTTAAGATGTATTTTAAAAATAAATTAATCTTTCTTAGAGCTTTTATTTTTAGTTTTAATTCCAAGCTTATAAATTTAATATTTATGTTTTTGGTGTTGTCACAAGGTAATCATGTTATGGCCACCATTTGTAGGAATCCTTCTACTCGGGTTTTTGAAAAACATCAAAATTTGGAGTGTTGTTATTTAAAATAATAAATTAAAATATTGCTGCAGGATTGCTCTTAATTCGGAATAATAACACAACATTAATGGAAATTATAAAATTCAGTTGAAAAAGACAATGTACTATAAACAAATAACATTCATTTTATATAGAACAAGAATATAAGTGTTGATTAAATATACTGAATGAGTAATGTCATTTTTTAGGTTGTTAGTAGAGTTCTTGGATAGAATATAAACTGTATTGTGTATTATAACTGTTATATACCATCACCATATAAATAAAAAGTACTCACCGGATCTGATCTACCTTTCACCTAAAATAAAGAAAAAAATGATTATTATTATTATTATTTTTTTTTTTTTTTTTTTTTTTTTTTAATCGTATCACCCCGAACAAGGCGGTAATGCCACTGATGTGCAGGGGGCTACGTAATAGTGAAAAGATTGGAAAAGAGAAAGCCGGAAACCACATCCTAAACAGGGGATGAGCCTCTTAACCTGTTCAATAGACATGGGTGGAGTGTGAACCGGGCAATATAATATATATATATATATATATATTGGGCACATTTGTGTTTATGCACATATATAAATTTCCATTATGAAAGACATAAGAATACTTATAAATTTACTTTTACTTATATTTTCATCTGGTAAAGTCATCCAAAAAATATCAAGAATATAATAAGCCAATAATGATGTATATATTAATATGTTGGCATTAAAACAATCCAAACATTTAATTTTATCATTAAAAGAAAATGTTTAATACTATTCTAATCATTCATCAACTTTTCATCTTGAGTGTGTCATGTCCCTTCAGGACGTGGGTGATCCTGCTTCTCCTCAATTTCTTGTCTCTTATTGTTTTGTCTAACTTTTGACAATTTACCATCCCTCTTTGTCCTTGTTCGATTCCCACATTGGTACATTGTCCTAACATTCCATGTCCGAAATATGACGATTTTACTTTTGTTGCAAACAGTCACTGGACAACACCCACGTGACAACTGTTGCACATGTTTCTCTCTTTACTGGATGAAGAGTCAGTTACAAAGAGCTGACTTCCTTAATGCTGTTTTCTGTTATTTTTTACTTGTGTATTGTCATGATTATCTTTGGGAAGAATAGTTTAGTGGTTTTCTCCACATTGATTTTGAGAAAACAACCTCTTCTTAGTTGGCTGTTGACGCTTTGATTCTATCCACCTTTTATTATTAATTTACTCAGCATAGTCTGTCACAAGGCTACAATTATGGGGTACCTATGATGATCAAGCTCATTACAAAGTAATAATGGTCTGCAACTAATCTGCTAACCTTTACACAATGGTGAAATATTGCTTATGTATTTATCAAACTTAAATTAGCCTAACATTATGTGAAAACAAGGTACCCAAAGAGGATCAGACTCACTACATATAAGTAATGGCTAGACGAGTTTGTTAACCATTAAGTCATGGCGAATCTTCAAAGAGTATATTCTAAACTTACCACTAAAATGATATGCAAATGTCACAAGATAAGCCAGGCTTTCCGTGACATTGGATGGGTGCGAAAATGAGCAAAGCCCTAAAATAGTCTCAGTACAGCACGATAAAGGGAATCGGTTACCAACACATTGCTGAATCACTGTTGCCTCCATACTTTGCCAGACTATAAAACTGTACTGAGGAAACTAGTATGTAAAAAGAGCAAATGTATCTTACTTTTGCATCTACAGCTATATTGTGTTGAATACACCGATTCCCGTCCGATCACTGAAGTTAAGCAACATCGAGCCTGGTCAGTACTTAAATGGGTGACCATTTGGGAATACCAGGTGCTGTAAACGTAAAGACCAAGAATGGTCCACCGGTCCTCCAGGTTTGAGGGTTGGGTGCAGAGTTAACAACCCTGCCCCGCAAAAAACAGTTTGTTACAGAAACAGCAACAAAAAGTTGCTGCCCTGTGCACTATCCAGGTGTGATGGATAAATGATGATGATGATCTTACTTTTGCATCCAATCCAAGCTCTTGGATATTGGGATCCCATAGTTGTATATGCAAAAAGTAAAAATATATTTGGATCTCAAACCATGAATATATTTTTTATTTCCAGTAAAATCTTTTGTAGATTTAATTTTCATATATTGTTATCCATTTTTTTCATGACTGATGAATGGTATTAAATAATTTGTTTTCAATTTATGCAACACGATTTTTTAAGCCAGTGTAAATCCTGGACTTGAAATACTTCTGACCACTTTACAGATAAAGGTAATGGTTTCTACTACAAAAAATCCACCTGATATATAAAAGAGAGGGCTCAATTTTAAGTAATTTTACTGCAAGCTATTGTAGCCAAACAAAAACAACCATGTACACTGGTTAGTCACTTATGAAAGAAAATCTTTTAGGGTGAGGCCACTGCACATAAGTTACTACTATGACAACACAACCTTTCTAATAGTAGACAGTTATAGATTTGATGTAGTTGTTCCACTTCAGGTCGATTGAGAAATTAAGTTGTAGTAGTAGGCTAAGTTTAATATATAAAAACCAGATACTTGGATAAGTAATACATAAGATTAAAAACATTACCAAAGTAAAGAACAATACTACACTTCTCTCACTACACTCCTTGACCATAACCAGGAAAACAGGGCTTTGAGGTCAGTTTGTCTTAGCGTTTCACAAAAAGTAAGATAGGCTGGTCCAGTCCACTAACCACAAAAAAATAATCATTGCAATTTCTCTGGAAGTTGTCAAATTTAGACCTGTCACCAGCTGAAGTTAAATATAGCAGTCACAATGATTGTTGTAGCTAGGAAGTCTGAAAGAAGTGTTTTTGTAGTAAGAATGTGACTAAAACTTGTTCTGTGACTCTTTGAAGTTGATTTCACAAGAAATCGGTAGATCTTGGTTGTTTTTAGTTGTAAAAGTTAATTTTTAAGACTGTCCTCTCATGCTGGTGACAGCGTGTGAATGAAAAATCATTTTCACCAGTTATCAGCATTGTTTACATTTTTGAGTCCCCAGGATTACTCAGATACCTTTTCAAATTATGACAGGTTTTAATTCCATGTTTCTGATTGGTGAAAATTCAAAGGTCATTCTGATTGGTGGAAAAATCAAAGGAAGAATTTTCCTTCTCAATCCTTTAATTTTTCTGTAAAATCAAATTTTATAGTGACACAAAAACAATTGAAAGCATTTTGAGAAAAGGTCATCCTTGCACCTTATTAGTTATTCTTGCTTTTAGGTAGGAGTATGGAGCATAGAATATTTTCACATATTTTTTTTAATTAAGTTGTAGTTAAAGGCTAAGTTTAATAATTAAAATAAAGATATTTCTTAGGTCTCTTAAAAAAAGTATTACCAACTTATCATTTCCTTAACACCAGCATTCCTAAGGACAGATCAATCAGCTAACTTTGTTTTTAAAACTAGAGACTTGGATAAGCAAAATAAAAGATCAAAGACCCTGTACTAAAGTGAAGAGAAATCCTATGGGCATTCACCTCACTTTCTGACTACTTAACAACCTCAATATAAACTCCAGAAAAGAAAGATTCAATGTCAGTTCTTGCTCTATTTTTTGTGGTGTAATGGTTAGCAAGTTTGTCTCACTAGAACCTATTACAACTGAGTAGTGGGTTCAATCTTCACTGGGTTTGTGCCACATCTAAGCAGCACTTAGAAAATAAATTCTACCCTTTCACTAGAAAGCAAGACAGGCTGATCTACTCCTTTAACCACTAAATAACTAATCAGAATGAATGCTTGCTACAAAGGAGGAGAAGTGTCTCTCTCTCTCTCTCTCTCTCCATATATACCATGAGTTACAAACCCTGTTGCATAAAGAGGACACTATTAGTATTCATAAAAGAAAAAATAAATTTTTCAAAACAATATTCACTAAACGTTCATTCATTTTCAATGTAAAAACCAACATTCAGTATCAACCACCACAAAGTTTATTTTCATGGCACTATTCTCAGCCTTTCTGTCTTCATATATAAAGCAAGGTGTTGTTACTATTATGCACTAGGGTAGGTTGATTTTGAAATTGTTGTATTACACTCAATTTGAAGGTTGGATTTGACATAAATAAGGACACAGAATACTTTTTTTTTCCAAATTGGTATCACTTTGAGGAAACAAGTTTTAAAGATTAAATTTAGATTCCAAATTAGAGCATTATAACTTCATTACAGCAATCAGTCAATGCTATATAGCACCACCTTACACAATTTATAATTGAAATATATACATATATATATATTATAATTGAAATTGGTTTGAAATTAAAAAGGATAGTAAATTTCACAACCAGCAACTGCATATCATCAACATGATCCAGAGAATAAAGCAACAGTCGATAGAAATACAAAATGGAAACTTGGCAAAAATCATAACTAGGATTTGGCCCAGGCAGAATTTAGCACCATCAAAAATTGTCTTCATAACTTCTATCTTACTGCAGTGGCAATGAAAGATTTAAACATTAACCAGTGACAGCTTTAAAAATATGCAGTAGGAATTTCTTGAACACTAGATTTGCTACCTGTAAAACTGGTTTTCTAAATAAAGCAAGATGGCTAACTTTAGCCATTAGGTTAATGTGTTTATGGACTAGATGTGCCTACCCACCAGAACTCTATGATAAATTATAGTCTTATAAAATGTATAATTACAATATATGCAGTCAATTGTTTTGAAATTAAGAAGGATAATGAATTTCACTACCAGCAACCATATATCTTCAACATGATCCAGAGCATAAAACAACAGTCAACCGAAATACAAAATGTTACATAAAAAAATTTACAGCATAATGCTTAAGGAAAAAAATCAGTGTGCCAACACTAATTTCAATGACAAATCTCTTGTGAACAGTCTAGCAGGCAATGTAGTAATAAAAATGGGGTTAGAAATCCAACCTTCCCCTCGCACCAACAGAAACACAATTTTACTCAACAAGCTCCAAAAATCCAGTAAGCAAAATGCAATAACCTTTATTCACTGAGCAATTTTTCTGATTGGCCACACCAAACAGAGAGGAAAGAATCTTTACTATAGCTTCTTATACTTATAGCAGCTCATTTTGTGCTACTAATTTTTCTTTAGTTATTCTTCTTCGTCACATTTTCTGTCATAGAAGTTTGAGGAGGTAATTTGCCGTTTTTTTTATACAGAATCCTCAGAAATTGTATATATACAAAATACATGAAACAAGCACATCATTACTAAATCATTGTACCATCAAATAACACTTTCATTTACTTCAAATGGAAATTGTACTAAATAATTTAGTTCTATTATCCTGTAATATAGAGCAGTGGTTTTAGAGAGATTTTCAAAAAAGAATGCAAATTTTAAACATTTTGTCTGATAATTTCTGCTTAGTAGTATTATGGCGTTACAACCTTTATCAACTTTTTGTTTTAATTCATTTTTTTATCTCATGATGTATTAGAGTAATAGAGGCATCACACGTGCTGCAGCCACAATAGAAATGGTGTCTCTTTGGACACAACAGACTGATGGAGCCCAACCCTCTCCAGGTTGGTTTTGAATTCAGAGATTTTCCTTCTCCTAGACCAGTTGCCACTTAAGGCTATAGAACCCAGTCTGTCCTGCTATTGACCCATAGCTGGGGGGAGAAGAGATGAATTCATATCTTTCCAAAGAGTATTAGTACATAAGTGAATGTAATGGATTCAACTGGAATTCAAACGCGGCTCTTAAATTTCTCAATCCAAGCATTACTCCACAATGGCTCCTCTTCTATTAATTATGGCCTAACAAATGGTGCAATATCTTAATCATGGATTAGCCTTTTTTGTAATCTTTTACTATTTTTACAGTTTTCACTTATCAAATACAGTAAAAAGTTGCATATTTTGCTTGTAGTGATTCATAATTAGAATTCTCTTTTGAATATATTTTCCATTCAATATACCTAATACATTTAAATTTATTTAGATTTATTCTTGAAATAGTAAAATTTTGATGTCAGTGTGTAAGCAAAAACCAGTGGAAATTATATATTTTTGTACATTTCTAGATGATTGATCCTAAATGCTCAAAAACTGGTAAAAGCTATTAATCTAATTTTTGGGATCAGTACTTATCACAACAGATGTACTTTGTAAAGCAGTGGATATTGGCTCAAAATGAGAAATTGGTGAGCCAAGTTTGAACTCCGGTTGAGTTTGTTGCATTCACTTATGCATAAATATACTTCAAAAAGGTATTAATCCATCTCTTCTTCCTCCAACTCTGGGTTAAATGGCAGAACAGATTGAGTTGTATAGCCTTGGTGAGCAACCAATCTATCACTGAAACTAATGGCAATCTACTGTGGGAAAATCTCTGCCCAGTAAGTCATGTCTCTTTCAAGACATAATCACCCAAGCATGTATCAAATATAGCACTTAACTGACTGACTTATCACATCACAGCTTTTACACCGAGTGCAATGCTGATTTTCTAAGAAAGTGAAAAGTTAACCTGCCCTGTTATGCACTGATTTGTAATATTTAATAGTAAAATAAAAAAGAAAGTAGATAAAAGCATTAACAATTGTAGCATGTGTATCGAATTTTTTTTTTTTTTAATCATATCACCCCAAGCAAGGTGATAATGCCACTGATGCGCAGGGGGCTACATAAGAGTAAAAAGATTGGAAAAGAGAAAGCCGGAAACCACATCCTAAACAGGGAACAAGGGATGAGCCTCTTCACCTGTTCAATAGACATGGGTGGAGTGTGAACCGGGCGATAGTTTAGTCTATCTACTCCAATTGAAAAAAAAAATCAAGAAAAAAGTGAAAAGATTGGAAAAGAGAAAACCAGAAGTCGCATCCTAAACAGGAAACAAGGGATGAGCCTCTTCACCTGTTCAATAGACATGGGTGGAGTGTGAACCGAGCAATAGTTTAGTCTATCTACTCCAATTAACCAGGAGTTGTGGCCCTTGATACAGGACATTCCTGAATAAGATTTTGACGTTGTATGAAATAAAAGAAAAATAAAAGCTCACTGTGAGACACGGACATAGTACACATTTTTTGGAATGTGTGAATTTGGAATAAACAACTGGCCAAGCAAACTGCCTAGTCTTTCATACTGAAACGACCCACTTAGAAATATTACACTAATAACTGGATTCTCTTCTTGTAGTCCAAGTAATTCAGCCCAGTCAACTGGGCACATAGAACAAGTCAGTCAAGCCACTAGCATAAAACAGACATCATCACAACCAATATAAAAAGAGCAGATATGAAGTATATCTGTCTCAATGCTGATCTGCAATCTTCAACTGATTCATTTCAGCTGTTTTGAAATTTCAACCATTATAAAAATTATTTATATGATAAATGATAAAACTGTAAAAAAATTAAGAAAATTACAATAATAATGATTATTGAAAAATAAAAAACTGTATGAGAAAACTGATAGAATTTTATCTAACATAGAAAGTTACTAACATGTGAAAATGAAGCTAGTCAGTCTATATGAACAAAAAATATAAATAAAAATTTATTTGCAAAATAGAGCATGCTTGAAAATGTTTTTATATTTACTGAAGTATAGTGACAGCAAGAATATCATAAGGTTTTGTGCAGGGTTATCATTATGTTGGGAGCTATGATTTTGAAATGACCTTGAGCCAAACATAACCAAGCTCACTACATTTAAAAGTGGAAGGCTGAAAAGAAGATAAAATGTCTCGTTTGTATAAATTTATTTAACGAGAAGAATGACATTAATTTTGTTGTTTTGAATTAACATTTAGGTTTGAAAGTTCTACATAATCTTTTCATTTTGAGTGTGTCTTTAAGAATTCAATTATCTTAAAATAAAAAAAAATAGATTTGTTAAGAAAAGACAAGTCTATGTTTTGCTGTGAGTGTGTATATGTAGTAAGTGGACAGTTTTGTTCTGAGTGAGAATAAAGATAGAAATGACGTCTTTGTTCCTCTTTCTTTTTTGTTGCCAACAAGTAAATGAAGAAATGAGAGACCCAATTTATGTGGTGTGAAAGAAAGAGTCAGAAAGTGAGATAATGCAGGTCACCTGAACTTCACATCAGTCAGACAACTAGTATCTCTTGGTGATGTTCTTTCTTTTTTTGTTGACAGTACATGAGGAAGGAGAGAGCAAGAGAGTAAGAAAATGCACATCTTCTGGATGAGACATCCTGCTGACGATTTGTAACTCTCTGACGAGAAATGGAAAACCATGTGTATTTATGTGTTTGTGAAAAATAGAATCGGAACAACTTTTAGATTTTTTCTTAACTACTGATTGGCCAATAAATAAGAGATTGTATCTAGTTTTGTTTTCACAGACATCAGCATATGGTAAAATTTAGTGAACCACCTGTCTTATGAAAAGAGCTTTTTTATTGGTGAATGTATTCATGTATATGCTTTTTTATTGGGTGATGTAAAGGTATAGGTGTGTGTTAGCATGGATTTTCTATGCAATCAAGTCTTGCAAAACCTGACATAAAAATGCCTCTTTTTGAACCTGTTTTTATACTTAATAAATATTTAATGACGCAAGAATGCATCTTTTTGAAGATGTTTCTTTATTAATGAATATTTAATAAAGTAAAAATGCCTCTTTTTGAACATGTTTCTATAAACTGTCATCTTTCTTCATTACAATCTTTTCATCCCAGAAAACTGTATTTGATTTGCAAATTTTTTTAAATGTTCTATAAAAATTTATATGTAAAAATATGACCTATATTCATATCTACCACCTAAAGTGAAGATATTTCCAACCAAAATTTTAGAAAGCTAAGTTCCAATTTCGAATTGTTATCTCTTACACCAACTGCACATCAAAGTTTACAGCACCTAATATTCACAAGCAGTCATGCATCTGGGTATTAACCAGGCTCGATATTGTTTAACTTTAGTGATTAAAACACTAGTTCTCATACAATGTGATATGGCTGTAAGCTATAAGACTGTTTCAAAATAATATTTGATTATAATGAAGTTATAACAAAATTTCCACAATTTTAAGCGCTTCTGAATATTTAGGTATGGTTGCAGTTATGACAAATTATAGCATTGTAAATATTTTAATATCTTAATTGAAATTAAGAGTCTATGTTCAGTGTTTACATTTGTAAGGAATAAAAATAATATCTAGTAATATTTTTTAAAATTTAGTGGAAAATCTGATAATGAAACTCTGGTCAACAAGATGAGTCTGTTGAATATTTTTTGATAACACGAGAGAAAGTTAAAATACTCAAAGAAAAACATTATAGGCTTTGAAGTGCTTTGTTGTGATTTTGGGAGGGTTAAGAGCATAACAAGTGTATGAGATAAGGATAGTCTTAGTCACTCTTTAATGCACTTTTTGTCATTGGATATTTCCCAAAGTATCCAGTTTCTTTTTTGACACACCAAAACACAAGTAGCAACCTGTAACTTTTATACATATATTTGACAGTAGATAAGCCGAATTAAGTCTTATTTGTGAGTGAGTGAATAAAACGCATCAGATCAATATATATATAGTGGGTTTAAAACTATTTGTTGCCAGGTGACAAACTGGGTCCACTCACAACTACAATGCTATCATTTCATTTTTATAACAAATAAATCAAATTTTCAAAAATACATAGCGAAAAATGTGTACAGTTAACATTTTTGTGGAAAAAATTTGTATTTCTTAGTAATAATTGTTAACATGCACTATACATATTACTGCCAGTGTGTATGTATATATATATATATATATATATATATATATATATATATATACAATGGACATGCCTTATTAGTTCCCATAATAGGAGTATTCTGGTGAACTTGTGCAATGCTGAATCTAGGTCCGGAATTCTAAGCAAATGCAGCTGTAATTCTGTGGATTCCTGCCCAGTGGAGGGAAAATGCAAATCCACCCAGGTGATTTATGAAGCCCGCATTTCTCCATCAAACAAAAAAATAACGACTTCTGGACCTATAGCGGTATGTCCACCAGTCCTTTCAAACAAAGACTTTATAACCACAGGTACTCTTTTTTGAACCCCGGTCAGAGGTATCAGACAGCCCTTTCGCGGGTATTCTGGAAAATGAAAGAGGAAGGGCTGGATCCTGAAATTAGCTGGAAACTGATAGGTTCAGCCCATATTCCGAGGAATTTTCGTGATAGTGCTGTCTATGTTTGCTGGAAATAATTTCAATATTAAAATACCCCCACCAACACCAGCTACTGAATCTTAGGAGGGAATTCATCAGTAAGTGCCACCACAAGGCAAATTTTTTGAATACTTAAATTTAGAATTTAAATCCCCGTTGACTAGATGTTAGAATATAAATTAAAAGGATTCAATTTAAGTTTTAATCTTAATTTTACCTTAACGTTAACCTTAAAAGTATTTTAACCCCCCTACCTTCCTATCCCAACCTTCTTTTAATTGCCTATCCTTAGAAAATATGGATTCTTTTACTAAACCCCTTTTTCCTTGGTAAACACATATATGTATATATATATATTTTTTTTTTCTCTAATAATTTTTAACCTGATACCTTCCTGTAATTGGCATTTAGCTTGCTTCTACCTAAAAGGTTTAATTAAATAAACTTAAAAAGAAATTTTAAAAATCTTATATTGAAACCCATTCCTTCTCACCTAAATACACCTCTTCAAACAGCTCAAAATCTTAACCTTAAAAAAGTAATTTAACTCCTTTAGTTGTCTCTCTTTATAAAATATGAACTCCTTTACCAAATCCCTATATATATGTGTGTGTGTGTGTGTATATATATATATATATATATATATATATATATATTTCTTTAATAACTTTAAATTCATGACTTCCTGTAATGGATAAACTTAATTAAAAAATTTTAAGATATTACATTTAAATCTATTCCTCCCAGTCCTAAATATACCATTTCAAACCCCTGTAAACATTCAGTAGCCTCTACCATTTGATATTTGATACCCCATCCACCTCTTGTCTCTACACCCTGTAACCCAGCCACTACCAGCTCTGTCCTGTTCTACTTTTTGACCGTTGTTAACCTGGCCCCTTCCACACTTTACCCCAGGGCTGTTGCCATTTGGAACAAAACAATGTGACATGATGTGATGTAGAATCTCTATTAGAGACCCTGTGTAGAAATGTAGATCCGACACCTTTGAATTTTGTAAATTTTCTCTAATTTATATTGGCTCTGTATTCTTACTACATTGAGCTCTCTGCCTGCTTCACTTTTTAATGTTAAAAATTTTTTAATATCAATTAGGATCAGGTTCTTGGAATTTACCTTCCCACTCTTCCACTTAGGATTAAAGAAAAACAAAAAAACATATATATATATATATATATATATATATACTATTGTCCTCATGCACACTCCAACAGGAGATGAACAGAATTTGTTGTATTATTTTCAACCAATATTGTTGAATGCACGATTAAACAGAATTTGGATAACATGCTCCCTAAATTTGGCCCTGGTCTGTGTCTCATTTATCTGAAATAACCTTGGCTTGGTAGAAAATATAAACTTTTAAGTGACAGAGTTTCCACTATTGTCTCTGCCACTTTCTTTTCAGCCAAATTATGTTGTTTTTAGAACGCATTCAATTTTTCCATCATTTTTTAAAGACTGTCTGCCCTATCATTATAAAAGTTTACTCATCTATAAGTTCAGATGTCAGTGAGAAACTGAGTATATAAGGCTGACAAGTCTGAGATCAGAATCGAGAAATTAGGCAAATATGCTCCCAAATATGTTAGATTACATTTACATAATCATATTTGTGTGTTGCAGTCAGCACACGAGTCAGCAATTGGACAACATCTACTGGAAAATGAGTCATGCTCGTCACGTTTTATGACTGAATCATTTTCTATTTTGCAGGCAGGTAGATCCAAATAACATGTATATATATACAGGTATATATATATATATATATATTGTAACTAAGTTGTAGAACTCGTAGGTTTTTTAACCTGTTGTTCATGAATTTACTTTTATAAAGAGTGCTCAATACAAATGTAGAGCGTTATACTGTAATAGTTGTTACAATGGTTTATAAATTCATAGTATCACTACACAAAAATCTTCATGTTTCAAAGCTAGCTATGTGTCTAGGCTGCTTCTTCTTCAGGTGATTTATATATATATATATATATATATATATATATATATATATATATAAAAGGCAAGATGTTTGTGTGTGTGTCCATTTATCTGCCTGTATGTCTATATTTTTTTTCAGCTATTTTATTTTAGTTTTTGCTTTGGGTTGGGCCCTAAGTGGGTGTAATAGTAGTTCTTAGTCTCAGCCATCATACCGTTTAATCAGAGTACTTATTTAGCCTTCAAAATTTAGTTTACA